>JAUNZO010001315.1:0-534871 GCA_031894775.1 Chloris gayana
CAACTACTGCCATTACAAAATAGTTAGATAAAATTCCCACACACATAATTTATGCTAACCCAATAAATTTTTTGATGTAAAAATGATGTAATAAAAATAATAATAAATTCTTATTAAGATAATATAATATAACAATTGTCTATAGTAAGACTAATGACATTAGCCTGAATAACTTTACAATAAATGATACAGAATACCTGAATCAGAAAAATTGGTGGCAGTTGGCAATATAAATGATACATGCACACAATGAATAATTATATTGGTTCCTAGGATACATATAAGAAAAATGGAACATAAAAAAAAACAGAATAAACTATAAACTCAAAAGTTTTCCACATAATTGACCATAAATATCCACATAATCAAGATAGAAAAATTTCATACTAGGTGATGGATTGAGATCTTAATGAAATAGTTCAATATTTTTTAATATAAGTGTAGTATCAATCGAAGAAAAATATCATAATTAACTTCTAACAATAAGTGTCAAACCTAGCTGCACAAATACACAGCTAGGTTGACTAGTTTTATAAGTTGCATCAAAAGCTGATGATGTTTCCTGAACACCGTTTCCTGAAATCCAGAGAACCCAAAACAGAGCAGCAAACAATATTATCAGGTTGCTAGATTTTCTTGTGTCTACTACTCCTATTAGAGAGAGATGTGGATTGTTGCATGTTAGAGGGGGTATCCCTATACTTTGGAGCATCTCTAATACAATAACACACCAATTGCAATTACCATTATAAAAGCATGATATGGTTAGCCGTCTGTATTTCACCACACATTTGACACTCCTTGTCACCTTCTAGTGTTTAGCGATTAGATAGTCATAAAATTGGAATTTTTTTCTACGGTTGCCAAAAGGATATATTTACTTTCTTAGGGATTTTGGCTTTTCCACAGCTCCACCATCCTGTTGCCAATAACCACCATATGTATAGAATCAGCTTATATAGTGATAAAACATTGTTTCCATTTTTCTCAAGAGCCCAAGTTACTAAGTCAAGTTCCTCGGCTACCATTACATCTCTAAGCTTTTGCATTAGTAAGTACTATATTCTTTCAAATTCTGGCTCTCATTAGATTTCTTCTAAAATCTATATCTCACAAGAGTTTGCCATCTCGAGTGAGAACTTTAAAACATCATATTTGGAAATCACATTATTTCAAAACCTGAACAAACTAAGCATATATTGTGTTCAAAGGACAGCAAGCAGTTTGACCTGAATTAACTTGCCAAGAGAATGAAGATCATGTACACATTAGCACTGGAGTTAAAATCAGTCATGCTTTGCTGTTGCACTACATGTTAACTCAACAAGCAGCAGTGTTTCCAAAAAAAATAAAAAAACTAACAAACTAAAAAAAGAGCAGGAAATGGAGTTCATCTGCAGACATGGTTAGGACTTGATCACTACAACAACACACTGGATTGATTTGACAGATTCACCAAATTGTGTGCAAACGGCAAAGTCTCCAATGTATTTCTCCAGGACCTAGTAAACATCATGCTAAACTTCTTATCCATAGCTTTGATGCTGTCAGCAGTAAAGGCATATAAGACCGTACAGTTCAGGGCTCTTGTTTAGGATCAACTGAACCACTGCCTTTCGCCTCCACTCTATCAGCCGTGAAAGGCTGAACAGAGGATCGCAGATTCTCTGGTCCTTCTGCAGCGATTCTCTTACAGAGAGCATCACAGTTACTAATAACTTCAGTTAACCTGCCCTTCAATTCACCAACTTCTATCTGCAGCGGATGAACTGTCATAAAGAGTAAAGCAATGTCAGGGGAGTTAATTTATTTCTAATGCTTCCATGACACTGCAAACCATTCAGAAAAAAAGTAGTAATAGCAGCACTTCACAATTCTAATTGCGCTTACCCTAAATAGTGAACAAGGATAGAACTAAAATGCCAAACAATATGATGCATGACAAAACTGTTATAATTTTAAATGAACCAGTTCAAGCAATCATTCCAACATTACCTTCAGCAAGGTTGTGTGAGGTTGATCTCATGGAAGAAACAGAGTAATTATACCGCTTGAGAAGCTTAACCGCCAATGCATCTGCAGTCTCTATCTTGTTTTCAATTTCCTCCTGCACCAAATATGTATTATTTGGAGCTTATTTTCATTAACTAGCTTGTGGTGCTGATTTCAAATCTTTTCATTTATGTTCAAACTCCTGACTTCTGAATCCATTAGTTCAGTTCTGCGTCAGATTTAAGTGCAATCCTGGATATCACTTGTCAGAACTGAAGTTCCAATGCAAAGGGGAAGTCAAATGAATGAGTCAAGAAAAACGAAAGTTCAACGATGACACAAATATGATCAGTGCTTAGGCCAATATTGGCTAAAAGGAAATACAGTAAAATTGTACCAATTACAATGAAAGTGAGATACAAAATCGATGGGTTTTGAAACATTTATGAAACTGAACCTAGAAGTATAGTGTTAATCGGTCACTATCATGATGCTAGTATAACCACAGGATCTCACTGTTTATCATGACGACAAGTCCGGAAACATGATTGACCTAGGTTATTCACCTCCATCAAGATGTCAATGAACATAATCGAAAAAACGAGAGAACAATGTGTTTTCTTCTTATGCAAATGGATGAGAATTATATAACTTGAATGAGTAACTAAAAGCAACCTAGTGTGCTTAATAATGATTAAATCACAAGACACCATTCATTTGTCTCCACCAGCATCAAAAAATTCTCTTGCAGGATCCCACCTACCTGTTTCTGGCTAATTTTCTTGGCATTCTCTTCTTGCCATTCACGGTACATTGAGAAAAGCTCTGCCAGGACATTGGGATTGATATTACCTACAGATGGGTTGTCAAAATACACATAAGCTCAAGATAAGATTGTCAAATTTCAACTACGTTTCCTGCATACAATTAGTGTAGTTTAACTAGAGTATTTGTCCAATCAAGTATTCCCAACACAGAAACTATGCAAAATCTCATCAACAGAGTAATACAATAACTAGCCAAAACAGCAAATACCAGCAACTCACCGGAGGAAGAGGATGAGTTCGATGGCTTCCGGACGAGGATGTCGGTGAGGCTGCTCTCTGACTCCGATTCCAACTGACCGCTCAAAAGCGGCGGAGCCTAGAATGCCCAAAGGGGTCATAAGGACGGAGAATCTCCAGGGATAATCTGAAATAAGGCCACGCAATCTCATTCTTACTATGGTGAAGGACCGGATGCGGCGCAGTAGAGGGTCCGCGTCGGCGTCGTCGCGCCGGCCCTCGGACACCGTCGTGATCTCATCCGCCCACTGCGGCCGCGACTGCTGTGGAGGTTGCTTCGAGAGAAGAGATTCGGAGGCCCCCATGAGAGCGAGGCCTAACTCAGTCGGGAGTAGGCGGAGGAAGGCGCCGGGGATTTGCCGGAGTCGGCCGGAGGCAGACGCCGGAGTGGGTAGAGGGGACGGGGATTGTACTATTGTAGACGTGTAGTCACGGAACACGGTGTCGTTCTTTGGGCCAGGTAGTCGGGTCAAGGGCAGAAGGATAGATTAGTCTGGGCCTGAAAAGTATTATTTGTGGGCCGAAGAATACGCACACTTTCGATCGTGCATTGGTGTAAAAAAAAAAAAAGAACACTGAAGTAGTACTATTTGGAGAACTGGATCCATTTGAGCAGCATATTCTATTCCAAAAGTATACTACGTATATGTTTATGCTCTAATGTGATCTTGAACACTATTTCTGTTTTAACAAAAAAAATTAGAATCCTACATTAATTAACGGTATTTTTTGACATAGGTAAAGGTGATAAACTAAATAGAATTTTGTTAATACGTACTAACTAAAATACTTGCGATCCAGTTTCTACTTGATGGTGTGTATGTACTTATTTTCGAAATTGATGTCACTTAAGATAGCTGATTTATACTGACCTTTATTTTACTTGTCCTAACGATTTCATTTTCAAAATATGGTACTACTATTATTACAAAAAGAGAGAATACACTTCTTAAAACAGGAAATGGGCAAAGATACCTGACCTTTTTAGAATCCATGCTCCAACCGTACAATAGGCTCCCGTGGGATGTTGAAATCTTCAAGACGAACATGTTTATGTAAAACATGTTTGTCTTGTTTTCTCTTTGAGTAAAAAAAAACTGAGCATATCTATTTGCTAGCACTATACTACAATACTCTACGGATATACTATGTATAGGTTTTGTAGGATTCCAAAGAGGAGAGAACTTTAGAGGACACATTAGCAAACATGAGGTGTGTGGACAAAGCGTCATGTCAAAATAATCCACTTAGATTCTTCAGCATCATCATGTCCCCCGGCCTGGCCCCCAGCTTTATTCCCGTCCCCTCCCCGTTCCCATCGCCATACATCCCATCTCATCTCAGCCGGTATCCTGTACTGTACGCGGTACTGCTCCTGCGCCACGGCCTACGTACGTAACGTACTGCGTACACATGTTGACCGGCCGGAATCGACGACGCCTTGCTGTTGTTTGCTGTGGCTCGGAGGATTGGATGCGCATCTGATAGGCTAACGATCTGGGATTGACGGGGAACACTTTCTGGTGGCATACTGGCATATGGGTCTCTAAAAGATGCAATACGACCGCTTTCGCTTTCACTAGGGTTTCTTCATGTTTTCTTGCCGGAATACGGTTCATGGACAATAGGTCGACACGTTAAGAGCACTACCACGCCTTGTACAATTTTTCTTCTTTTTTGAAATGCAAGACAAGCATCACTTTCAAAAGAAAGAAAAACGCAAAACAAACACAAATACTTATAGATAGATACGAGTACTCATCGATATACAAACATACATCCTACCTTTACCACTATGATGAACATCTTTGAAAGATTGGCCAGTTAATTAACTTTCAGCGATGACTCGTTATGAAAGAGAACGTTATCTTCTGAAAAAATAATTAATTATAAATCCAACACTTGTGTCATATCTGGAATTAGCAGCTCCTAACTGGAGTTCGACTCCAGAGCTATGCCAAACACGTCCTTAATCTTGTGGAGATGGCTTCATGTACTCAAAACCCAAATGAGTGGGTTACACCCAATGTGCCATGTCCGGAACATTAATCATAGAACCTAGACAAACGAGTACACTGCTTGCTGGTTGGTATGCTTCCAATCAAAAAATAACAAATTACTAGTATCTCACACGTATTTTGTCTTAGCAAAGGTGCATTTGATTTTAACAGAATGGAAAAACAGACAACTATTATGGGTTTACATATTACTAGAGTTCATCTTAACCATCAAAATTGATCCGATGCATTGTAATATCAGCTAAAACGGACCGAATTACATACCCGTCAGCTCAATATTGTTGATTTTTAGGACCCAACTATAACATGGTTCATGGCTAATTTTTTTTAAAAAAAAAAAACAGACCACCTTATGGTAACGGACCGAATTACACATACCAGCTCAACATTATTGATTTTAGAACGCAACTATAACATGGTTCATGGCTAAAAATATTTTTTTAAAAAAACAGACCACCTTATGTTCCAGCGCTATAGGTATTTTTAACCACAGATTTGTTTCGAATTGCAGCTACTGTGCAACATATGTCTTCGACTACAAATTAATTTTATTGTAGTGCACTTCACTCTGGTCATCGTCAGTAGCCAAACATGGTTAATCCTGAAACTCATTCTTGTATGATGAGACTTTGTCGGTCACATCTCACATGCTGGCAAGTTCTCAATTAAATAAAAGAGATGACTTGTCGATCACGTCTTAAGCCATCGTGTTTTCGAGAAAAAAAAAGAGACTTTGTAGATCTTAGAAGTTATTATCTTCGTTGGGCTACACATGGACGATGGCTTACACAATGTAATAACATCATTTCGAGATAAACAAAGCATCAACCCCTGCCTTTTTCCTCTTGAAATCTGAAATTCTCCCTTAACGGTTCTGAATTGTTATCCAATACTGTCTCTCCGTTATTCTTGCTAAGCTTGCCCTAACAATATGAAAAGGAAAAATAAAAGGAGGAATATGCGCTATGACCAGTTTCTATACCCACTAGGCCGAAGTGATGGCTGTCATATCAATGTCTAGAATTAAGAAGTACTAGAACACGTCGATATTTATTTCTGGATAATCTTAAAAAAGAGTAAAAATCTGAACGGTG
Organism: Chloris gayana; assembly: GCA_031894775.1. Lineage (NCBI taxonomy): Eukaryota > Viridiplantae > Streptophyta > Magnoliopsida > Poales > Poaceae > Chloris > Chloris gayana. The sequence continues at coordinate 6,169 of JAUNZO010001315.1, forward strand.
AAGAAACACGACTTTTTTCATCATCTTGTCCCCCGCGCACTTTCTTTTGCACGTAGTACTGAACACGAGGAGCAACCACTTAAACAATATAAAAGTAATTGTACCGGATCATCATGTCACTAATATTATAATGCAGTTCTCTCCCGTGCACGGATTAGGACACAAATCAGTGATTGATCCGATAGTTAGATATCCTAAGGCGGCTAAAAGTCTTCCAAAGCCGTCTAGTGTTTAGCTGACCAATTATATATACTTAAAGACCATGCATGGCATATAGATGCACCATTGCACACTAGCTAGCACTTTAGAGGAAAGTTAGCAGAGTTTATTCTACCAGTACTCCTGCTAAATAGTAACACTTACAAAATTATTAGGGATCATTTTTTTCTCTACTCCAACAATCCCCCCAATCCCCCTAAAAATGGATGAAGAAAATTCTTAATTGAGTCATGTTTGCATTTGGGGTCACAAAAAAATTCTCTTGGAATTATAAGAATTGGGCTCCTAATTAACTTTCCACATGTTCTTTTATCTTCTAATGAGGAAGTTTGAGGAGGAAAATAAATAGAGGTGTAGTTTTGGGCTCAGTTGGATTTTTTTACAAATCCTCAATTATTTGATTAATGGGAAATTTTTTAGTCTCTCTTGGAGATGCTCTCAGAACACAGTTAAAACCATTAAGCTACCCTCAATTTATGAGACAATTCTTAACACTTGTTCATGAGATTTTCTGACACATTAAAACTCCGATCCTTTACGTTTGTTCATGAGATGTACTGTACCTTTTTTTGGGGGAGAGAGAGAGAGACTCCAACACAGCCATGTGCCGTTATCGTCTCCACCGCAGCCGATTCGTCATCTGTAGTGTACCTGTTTTTTTTTTTTTGGGGGGGGGGAAGAGAGGAAGTTCTTAATGCTACATTTGAATGTGTGTTTTGCTACGAATAAGGCCCTGTTTGGATGCATTCTAGACTTCTAGTTTATTAAAAACTGGTTTTTAATAATAAACTAGAAGGGGTGTTTGGAGACCAGTTTTTAAAAAACCATAAACCAGTTTTTTCCTCTCTAATGACTTGTCAACCCCTCATTTATTTGAAACAATGATGTCCACGTTTGTTTGGTGGCAGGCACCATAATTATCTGAAAGGGTGAAGGACAGCGGGTCTTTTGTTAGGCATAATCTGGTTTTAAATGGTGGAGAGTATATTATGAGTTTATAATAAACTAGATGTCTAGTTTTTATAAATCATGTAAAACTTACTCCGTTTGGTGGACTCACAGTTTATAAAAACTAGTTTATATGTTTATTATAAACCGAGAGGATCCAAACAGGACCTAAACTGGCCGGGGCAGGAACTGCTAATGCCAAAAGAGCCTGATTATTATCAGCCTTGGCTTATGTTTTCTGGCACAAATTAACAAGGTCTGGCTTAGCTCACCGAGGCCACGAACCAAAGTAGTAATGATTACTAATCCTCATCATCGCATGCAAGCATGAAATAATCCCCGATGTTGGATGCATGAAAATGACATGTGATAAACTTGCATTTAAGGCGTTAATCGGGTTTGGACGATGATTGAGGTGTGTGTCCTTCCATGAATGATATTGGAGTAAGCGTCAAGCTTGCTTTGTCCGATTAATGTGCTGTTTGACGCGGACACATGTTGCCATGATACGGTGCATAAGAGCACGGAAAAGATAATCAGGTCGCGCAAGTGGGCCATCTTGTCAGGCTTCTATTGGACGAGAGCAAGCGCTGTCGTTGGTCGTTAGTGCATGGAACACTATGCCCCAGCCCCGGCCAAAATATACCGATATTAGCCAGTGTGAACTTTACTTTCATCAAACAATAAAGGGACTTATTTTCGTCTACTCGTTTATATACATATTACTTACACTAGACCTTTTATTCGATTAATAAGGGCCTAACCTGAAGCTAAGAAATATAATTTAATTTTCCTCACAGCTTCAACAATCTATGCCTCTAGGTTGTGGAATCCTTCGAATTAAACGAGGGTTTTCTCCCAACTTTTGCCTTTTCACATTTACCAAACTACACTGGAACAAAACATACCTAGCAATCTTAAATCCGTGCAAACAAAAAAGTTCTCAGTTTATATTATAATCCCGACTTTAGCATATCTCCAACTACAAACCACCATTCCGGAATGCCTACGCAAAGCTTGAGGCGGTTCCCTCCCTTTTCCTTTGAGTTGTCCATATCTTTGAGAGCATCGGGTACGTTGGCCCGGCCAGGTACGTACGTACAAATATAAAGATACCAGCGTGTGGCTCGTGATTGGTTGGTAACTCGTGATAAAGTTCTGGTAACAGTAGCAGCGAGAAGCCCGATGCATGCATGAAAATATATTCAACAAAGCACATACTGTAGATATGATTCTATTCCGACAGTGTTCACTGCCAGCGCTTTGCATAAACAACGTCTCTTAATTAATACTCCTACTTCGCATGTCGTACTCATCATAGTCCAAACATTTTGACAAAACACAGTTATCAAAAATATTTAGACTAATTAATGAAACTACCGTAATTTATTTTTAGAATATTGAAAAAATCCTTCGAACAAACTAGGAGTCCAAAACTAGAAGATTATGCTGCCTATCCTCGTCGATCTTGCTGTGCCATGTAGGAGAGCTAGCTGTAAACTGCAAGTCCAAAAAGAAACCCTTCACAAGAGGCCCCTGCCTGCCTGGGGATCGAGTTCCTCGGCAGTCAAGCAGTCGACTACACAGTCGCCGCAGGTGGACCATCCAGTGCTGTGGGCCCCACACGTCAGCCACGAGACAGTCGTCTGTCCCGACTGTCGAGGATCTCAATTGGCCTGCCTGGTAGAGTAGCAGGGCAGAGCGAGCAGTAGAGTCCAGGAGTCTTTCCCCTTTTCCACTATGGAAGGATGCCTTTGTTGACCATGGCATGGCGTGCATGGGGAATGATCGATCTCCGGTATGGCATTAAACTGCCGTCTCCTTTCCCTTCCCAAGAAGATGCAAACCAGCAGCAACGAGTCAGGCGCAGTCAGTCCTTGTCAGAACCATGCATGCATGCCCATGAGCTTCGGCTTCCAGCCTTGAAATGAACGAGCAAAATACAAAACAGGATCCAGCCGACCGGCGTCCCGCCAAGGTCCCACCGTATCTACTGTACTGCAGTTCGAGAATACGAATGAATACATCCATAAATATTGTCGCAAATGGAGGAGAATTCCACAGTACTACCTCTGTCCTATTGAATGTGTCGTTTTTGACTTTTCAGATTTCACGTTTAACCGTTTGTCTTATTTAAAATTTTTATAAGAATATAAAAATAAATACATTATTATTAAAAAATCACTAATGATAAATTAAGTTAGAAAAAATATATAGCATTTACAAAAATTTTGTGAATAAGACGAATAGTCAAAAAACGATGTCTAAAAGTCTAAAACGACACTTTCAATGGGACGGAGGGAGTAATAATTTTAGATAGGGTTCAACGTACCAATAAACATTAATTGGAAGATACTTTTCCTTGTCTATTATTATTAAGGGTTTTGTCCCATGAACACTCTCAAAACGTGGTTTGGTCTTCGACATTGCATTTCTACTTCTAGTCACGTAGACACTACAAAAACGTGGCTTTTGCCTTCAAAACACTTAGGAGAAAAATGATTATTTTCAAATTTTCTATCTAAAAGCACAGTATACATTACAACTTAGAATTTTGCAAAAAGTTGCATTGTTGCATTTTCTGTCCATGTGATTTTTTACAAAATTTTTGCCAATTGTTTGCATAGTTTGATTTTATAAATAAATATTTATTAGTTAAAAAAATTATCTAAATGATCAACAAAAAATATGGAAAAAAAATTACGTGTATAGGGAATACAATAATGTTTGTTTGTGCCAAATTTCAAGTTACAATGTATATTGTGCATTAAGATAAAAAAATTGAAAATAGTCGTTTTTTCTGCTATAGTGTTCTGAAGACAAAACCCACGTTTTCTCGATGTCCACGCAATCCAAAGAAGAAATGCGATGTCTAGAAGACCAAGTCACATTTTTACAGTTTCCAGGGGACCAAAAACCCTATTATTAAATATACTCTTGCGAAGTATGTGGTCTTATATAAGAAATTCAAGAGCTTAAATAAGGTCCCCCTTTCTTTCAAGTTGAGATCATATATTCTAGTTTTCTGATTTTGGATCACAATATGAAACAAAGGGCTAGATTTTGATTCTAAATTCCATAACTTAAACAAAGGGCTAGATTTTGATTCTAAATTCCATAACTTAAACCTCCAAATTTCATAATATGATAATGATGATCCTATGATAATCTATACATATGTAGCTTTTGCTATATTATGGCACATATATTTACTCATTCACCATTTTGGGCACTTAAAGTGACGAAAGCTAGATTATGGAATCCACGCAAACAAAGAGCCTTCAAAATTTTAAAATCTCGTATTTTTGAATTGAGAATCCATAACTTCTAGTTGATACAAAATGACCAAAAGGTTTGACCGTTCGTCTTATTCAAAAAAATTGTGCAAATGTTAATAATTTGATTATGATTTGTTTTATCATTAAAGATATTTTGTAAATGACTTATCTATTTGTATATTTTCACAAAATTTTTAAATAAGACGAGCGGTCAAACATAATCTCTCGAAAGTCAAAAGCGTCTTATAATTTGAAACAGAGGATGTATGTCACTTATCATTGTGCATCAGTTTCCAATCGTCAAGAGCCACCGCACATTAAAATGGATTTCAATCGGCCACCTCGGAGGATCACAGTTTGGATCTCACAATCAAGTGTCTACAAGTCATATATGTAGCTACTTTTTGAAAAGGGACAACTGTGTCAATGACCCTCTTTTCAATCTCAGTTGGATGATTGACCCTATTTTCTGGACTTTGCATGATTCACCTTAGTGTTTGAGATTGATTTCACCGTTTGACTTGGATGACGTTACCCAAATCCATATTTTTCTCCTTAGAAAGATTTGGAAATTAAATTGGATAATAGAGGAAGGGAAGAACAGACCAAAGTACCTGGTTTGTATCTTGTTTTTCCATCATTCGTTTGCCCATGCCTGTGCGCGATGCTCGTGACCTCTCGTCAAACCAAAGGAAGGTTGGGAGCAGCAGCGGCACTTGACAAGCGCGGCGGGTCGGATACACGGGGCATGGACACGCTCGACATGAAATTAATTTCTTTACAAATTGGATATGATTTTCTAGATGTGAAGATTGTTTCGGCTAGGTTTAATCTTGGAATGTGTGTGTAATATCTATTTGCTATTTGGAGATTTTGTTGCATGTATTGATGTTATACATGACGTACCAGTATTATTCTCGGACTTGTATGACCTATCTTTTGGTTGGATTATGAGACTTGTCAAAATGTTTAAAATACAATAAAACCGTAACAAAAACATTGTTATATTGTCAAACTGCCACCAAAAGATTGCTACTAGTATAAACAAATGAGACACACTGAAAAGTAGGGTCCAATAGGCAAGGGTAGAGATGTATTTTTATCATCAACTTATTAACACCGTCTAGTACCCTGAACGGAGTGGGGTCAATTGATATGTTCATTTTCGAAAAACATGGTCAACCATGCAAACTCTGAGGGTAAATCGCGTAATTGATACCAAAAATTAGGTCACTTTCACAATTGACCCTTTTACAAAAAAAAAAACTTGTCCATAGTCGTAGTGTTTATGGCTTATAGCTTCTAGGTTTTTTTTTGTTTTTTGTGTGGAAATGACCTCTCACAGCTTTGCTGAATATGCTGTTTTTTACATTGGCCTTTGGCCGGCCTCTATTCATAATTCAGAACTGAAGTGGTTAATTTGTGTGATTGTTAAAGTCCTATACCTACCGAAGACACGCCCTATTTCAGTGCTGAAATACAAATTTCAATCAGTAGTGTATTAATTTCATGGATTAGGGCAACAACAATGTTTACAACAAAAAGTAGTCTATATGAGTGGGTCTAATACCATGTGTCGATAGTTACAGCTAGCTTCACAATGTTTGAATCAAAATTACTCTATACGGAGTATGAGCAAGAGAGGGTTGAGAAAGCTATAATATTTTTTATTCGCTACATACATGGATGATTTTTGTTATTGACTTCTTATAGAATGTACTATGCAGTCAATAGTGATTTTTTTATTCTCTATTAATTATCTTACCACTACATTATGATGTGCTGCCAATTATTGGTGAAGGATAAAACAGTTTGGCTGCTGGCTGTGTCCAACGGCAAGCACTTGTTGCACCGCAAGTAGTAGTACTTTGCTTGTGAACCTACCCACATTGTAGGTACACTTTGCTAGTGAACCTACCCACGTTGTACGATTTGTGTATTCTTAGAGAATCTCCAACATAATTGTTAAAATAGGTTCTCTCTCCAAAAACTACTTATTAGAAATTCTAAAATCTAGCAAAAATCTTACTCCAATAGAATTACTATATTGATTGCTATCCCTAAATTTTTTAGGTTACAATCTAAATATTTTTTATGTGAGCCCAAGTATACCAATCCGATTCTGGCTCACGCAGGAACTCCGTATGTCTTATTGGCTCACGCAGGAACTCTGACAACCGCTTGGTCATTTTCACCCACTGCGCGACGGAAGCCCGAGACCTCTTCGTCCTGCCATGTGCTGCCTTTGGCTATCCTCCCACACTAGTTGAGGAGGGCGGCGTGCCGGGCCTTGCATCTGAGGACGACGGATGGGTGAAGGAGGGTGATGAGCCGAAGTCTTATCGAGGAAGGAGGGTGGTGCAGGAGTGCAAAAGTTGTTGTCCCACGTGTCAGTCTCTGTGAGTGCAGTTCGTGTGTTAGACTGCTTCAACAATGGGAGGTAAATCCATTTTTGCCTCCTAAAAGCTACTGTGCATCACTAATTTTGTCTCCAACAACGACATCCAAATGGCGATGCATTTTGCATGAGAGGAGAGAGGTGAGCTAAATCTGCATAATCTCTCTCCTCCGTCCGATGCATCTCATGTGTCCTTCCCCAGTGCAGTGCTAGCGGAGCAGGAGCGGCCCGGACGACGGCGGGCGGAGACGGCTTGGTCAACGGCGGCGTTCGCGGCCGGGGAGGTCGGGGGCTGCCCGCGCGGCTGAGATGGAGCAGAGATGGTAGGCGCGGCTAAGGCAGGGCCGGGGCACGACGGAGGCCGAGGTCCGCGGCAACGGGGCGAGCACCTCCTCGTGCGGCCGGGCGAGCTGCGACCGGCGGCGGCGTGCGGAGCAGGTCATGGGGTAGAGCGAGTGAGCTCGCGCAGAGGTGGGCTCAGGTGCGGTCGGGCGAGGCGGACGGCGGCGAGCGCGGCGCGGTGGGGGCGAGCTCGGTGGTGCGTGGTGGCGGTCGGCGCGAGGCGGAGCAGGTGGACGTGACGGTGCAGGGAACCGCGAAGCAGGGGGCGTGAAGGAGGTGGGTGAGCCGCAGGTGGAGCTCGGAGGCGGCGAGCGGCAGCGCCCGTCAAGCGGTGGTGATGAACACGCGTTGGATAAGAAAAAATGGAAGCTCTCTGTTGGAGATGTCACTAAATGCATGCCTCTTCTCCTACTGCAGATGTCATGCAATTCTCTGTTTGCCTCTCAAATTTGCATTCTACTCCCTCCATTCCTATATGTAAGCATTCCAGGAATTCAAATTTTGTTCCATTATATAAGTATTCCTACATATAAGACAAAATATGATGAGTTGGTTGGTGAGTGGAGAATTGATGAGGTAGTGTAAAATGAGGGTTATATATGTCTTCTACCCTCTTGACTAATTTTGTCTTGAGATTTTAGGAATGCTTATATATAGGAATGGAGGGAGTATTGTTGAAGTCAGTCTTACTCTAAAATTTAGCACTGTCACATTAAAGAGAATCTTACTATTTAAGAATATTTCGAACAATTTAATGACAAAACCCTATTGACAGGTTGGTGCTAATTTTCGACATGAATCTAATGAGCTTAATTAATTTATGTTTTGTTAAAGTGATACTACAAGTAATCGTCTTCTAATCATGACTTAGTTAATCTCATTAGATTCGTCTCATAAATTAGTCTATGGACCTGTAATTTATTTTATAATTAAATTTTATTTAGTACTCCTAAATAATAAGATTCTTTTTGATGTGACAGCTATAAATTTTAGACCCCAGAAAACGAATACACCCACGTGTTAACAAATGAAATAGCACATTCGATCGTGCATAAAATTTGTTAACAAAAATATGTATGTATATCAGTCTGTGGATGATATTTAAGTTGGTAATACGGTAACACCTAAAAGTGTAGTAACATCTAAAATGTTTTGGAGGTTAACATGCGGGATTGAAACTAAATGTTGTGATTTTTTTTTTGATAACAACTAAATGTTGTGATTGTGAAATAAGATGACGCAGATACTTGGGATTTTGTGAACTGGTTTTAAAAGTTGTGGTTTTTATGATAAGGGACTAAATTGTTGTGATTTTGTAAAATTAACTCTTAAGTAATTAACACTGTATTTACTTCCGAGTATATGTGATTTAGCACCAAGCATTTCTGTGTTTATTATGGTTAAATTCCGTCGTCGTGGTAGTTTTATTATGGTTAAATTTATTTGTCTCTCTTGCCTGTCGTGTGGCGGGACACTGGAGCCCAAATCTTCTCACGAGAGAGAGAGGGTAGCATGATTAGAGAGACTAGCAGTAACAGTACCAGTGCACTAGTACAAGCATGGCGCTGGGACCAATTCCTCCTTGAGACCACGACGGCCCGGGAGCCCACATGCGCGCGCCTGGCTCTGCCTGCGCATGTGCTCTCGTCCAGCTCCAGCTAGAGCTACACATCCCAGCTCCAGCTCCAGCTCCAGGCTTTGGCAGACGAGAGAGATTAATGGCAGTCCCACTGACCGACTCACGGCGCCCCTCCTCCGACGACGTTATATTCTGTCCCCTCCACTGTACGCGGTTGCTGCGCTGCGCTGCCCTGCCCCGGGTTTTCGGGTGCGAAATACCATACTCGCCGTACCCATACCACCTCTCCTACTCGCGCCTCTCTCTTCTGCAAAGGGCTAGTGGGATTCTCTGAGAGATCACAAATGCAGAGAGATGGTTGCATCATATCACCTCGATCAGTCTGCTTCAAGGCCAGCAATCTTGTACTACTAGCGGTACCGGAGCTAGCATTACCACACGGAAAGAGGTGGCATGTGCCATTGTCCATGTGCCAAACAAAAGTCTACGTCCAAATCTCGACACAGAAAGGGTGCCTTTTGTCATCCATCCATTTTCTCCAGCTGTTCGGTTGAACGGCGGTTGAAACGGTAGAGAGACGAACGCAGATGCAAACTAAAAGAGAAAATCAAAATCCTTTGATCGAAATTTATAAATCCTAGAAACCACCTCTTTATGAATCGGATACTGTACCGTATGATGTCGTATAGAGCACAATAATGCCAAACAAACGATTATAATCACCAAATACGTATATGGATTACCTTAATTTGCAAACATTATCTGTCGATTATATAACATTTTTTTGGCACTATTGTGCTCTGCATGACATCACGCGGTACTCCATCTGGTTCATAAAAAAGTGTAACTCGTATCCACCACACATGTGTTCATGCTATTCTTTCAGTAGCATGTTTACAAGCTCGTCGCTATACAATTGATTCCTCGCATTTTTCGGTTGGGATGTTTCCTAGCATCGGGCCTGCCGTGATGGCAAGGTTCTCCATTGAGATTTTTTAATCCAATGTTTATTTGGAGGCTAGTCTATCTCATGTTTCTACTTTCTATACGATTGTTCTTATGAGGCTTTCAGACGATGAGCACCAAAACAAGTCAGAAATTCAGAATGGTTGTAACCAATGCAGATGATATAGATATTGTACAACATAAGAAACATACTCCCTCTCTCCTAAAATAAGTGACATTCTAGATATATATCACGTTTATTGAATATTCTATGAATTTGGCCAATACATCTGTCCAGATTTATAGAACATTTTGTGGACGTAGACATAAAAAAATACTTGGTCAGAATGTCAAGTACACTCGAGACGGAGGGAGTACATACATGTTGAGCTCATACTTGACATTTTAATGTAACATATTTTCCACTATGAAACTTGACAAATAATTTGGTATTCTATCACGTCAAACTATTTTCCAATGCACTTTTGTCTAGAAATAGATGTAGTTGTTGATTGAGTCAAAGGTAATTATTTTGAACCTTGACTGTTCGTATAAAGGGCATTGTGATTAACAACATAGTAATATTAGGAAACACACCATCATTAGTATACAATGTTTTTTTAAATAGTACTATAGATGCCATTGTAAAAGGTTTTGACTAAATTCAAGAGCTGTGTTATAGGTCAAATCTGATTTGTCCAACCAACATCTCAATCAATACAAAAATATGATACTAGTACATAGACCAAAAAATATTACTTGTGTCTTGATTGTACATAAAAATATTACTAGCTTATGTTTTGATTGTACATCCGTTGGACGAATTGATTGGACTTATAGTATTCTCTTGAATTCAATGTTTTAAATTTTCTACACTGAGAATTGCATATACAATTAATACTTGATGACTTAAACTTAATTAATGAGAGTTCTCTTGTTAGTAACTGTTTGAAGATTTCACAAAGCAAAGTTTTGAAAAAGAGGAGACAAATCCAGCCAGCTTCGATCGCCTCCATCCACACAGGATAGAAATTCCCTACAAAGCCTTTGATTTGACCTGAAAAAGAAGCTCCCCACACAAGCACCACTCTACACGACTGCACTGTCCCTCCCCAAAGGCGAGCTGCATTGGCTTCCAGCCTTTTCCCCTCCTGTGTCTCCCCTCCGATCCCTTCTCTAATGATAGCTTAGAGAGAGAAAGGCCAAGCTCCAGGCACCAAAACCCTTTTCCTCTTTCTCTCCTCCCAAGAACTTCACCTCGCCCCCTTTTGCGCAGGAGCTCCGGTCAGTGGGCGGAGAGCTCGATCGCTGCACCAATACATCCCTGGAGATCCGCCCACTCGCATGGAGGAGATCACGCACCACTTTGGAGTCGGCGCCAGCGGCCACGGCCAGCAGCAGCACCACCACCCGTGGGGCTCCGCCCTCAGCGCCGTCCTCGCGCCGCCGCCGAGCTCCGGCCTGCCGCTCACCCTGAACACGGCGGCGGCCACCGGGAACAGCGGCGCCAACAGTGGTGGCAGCAACCCGGTCCTGCAGCTGGCCAACGGCGGCAGCCTCCTCGACGCGTGCGTCAAAGCGAAGGAGCCCTCCTCCTCATCGTCGCCTTACGCCGGCGACGTCGAGGCCATCAAGACCAAGATCATCTCCCACCCCCACTACTACTCGCTCCTCGCCGCCTACCTCGAGTGCCAGAAGGCAAGCGCTAGCTCTGTACTAGTAATAACAGATTAACTGTTACGCTGCTGCCGCTTTTAATTTTGGTCCTGCTCGAACTTTGTTCCAATCCTGCAAGAGAAGCTTCTCCTGCATCTAATGTCAAGCATATACAGTGCTTGCAATCACATAGCATAAACACATGCTTTTAGTAGTGTGAACGACTTTCTGAGCGGCCTTACTTTCTTCCAGGTGGGGGCGCCGCCGGAGGTGTCGGCGAGGTTGACGGCGATGGCGCAGGAGCTGGAGGCTCATCAGCGCACGGCCCTTGTCGGCCTTGGCTCTGCGACGGAGCCGGAGCTGGATCAGTTCATGGTGAGTTCTATTCCGTCAGCTCATCAACGTTATCAGTTCTCAACTTCTCATTATATTTTACTACTAAGAAAGGAAAGAATAAAACATCTATGCGTTCTTCCTCGCGCGTGCAGGAGGCGTACCATGAGATGCTGGTCAAGTTCAGGGAGGAGCTGACGAGGCCGCTGCAGGAGGCCATGGAGTTCATGAGGAGGGTGGAGTCGCAGCTCAGCTCGCTCTCCATCTCCGGCAGATCGCTGCGCAATATCCTTTCATCTGGTATAGAAAAGTCGTTGCAGCTTTAAATCTATCCACATATATACATGTTGCCTCTTGCTGTTCTTGGGTGAGTTCTTTGGTCGTCTCTTAGTTTATCTTCTTGCCGATTTTTCTTGGTTGCCTGTTTGATGCTTTTGCGTCTGAAAAAGCGGACAAAAATGTGATTTTTCTGCAATTTGACATCCATGTCGTTCTCTTTCTAGAGCATATATGCATGCTTGTATTTGAACGGCTACCTGCACATGAATGTCATGTCCGTGCTCGATGCCTTAATGTGGCAGCATTCCTAACCAGGGTTTCCCAAAGATTCTCCGCCCTGGTTGCTTTTCCTGGCCATGCATCTGCGAGATTCTTCTATCTGGCTTCCATCGATCTTTGCTTCTGTTGGAAAGGAATAGTCCTCACACATGTGTAGCGCAGTGCTGTTATCTGAGCCTTGGATCTTTTCAGACAAACACAAGGCATCCCATTCCTTATTTTCCGCAGTAATCTCGCATGCATAGTGATTAGCATCAGATCACCCTGACCTCACCCGTGTTTGGACGTTCGTCGTCCCATTGATTCCATTTCCAAAGGAATATGTTGCATGTGACTGCGAGTAGTTCCTGGTTCAGCCTGCCATCTTTTTCCCACGATGGAAATGCAGAGCCCTTGCCTTGTTCTAGGGTTTGCGAAAGGGGCATACTAGCACTGTGCATTGTGCAAGCAACAGTCCATGGCCGAGGTGTCTCACTGCCGTATGTCAGTAAAACAAGTACACACGCCTAGTGCCATGGGGAAAACACGAGAGAGAGAGAGAGAGAGTGATCCCCCATCTGTCACGCAAGCCAGAACAACATTCTTGTCATCTTTCTCACCCTCAAGAAATGTATAGCTACCTGTTGTCCTAGAATCTCTTGTGCTGTGTGGTGGTGTGGTCTTCCAGTTGTGCTGGTGCATGATGCACAGGTCCTTGCCGTCTGCTAGCGTGCTTCTTAGTCGCTGCTAATTTTAAAATGCACACATCAGGTGGATCGAGACAACGCCAGGGGCCTTTCTAATGACCTATCACGAGGCTATAGTAACCACTAGTACTTCTACAGTTAGTTGCAGTGTTCAGAGTTCACTTGTGCTGGACCTGGAGCTCTAAATAACGTACAACACTACAATCACTTCATCATAAGTGGAGCACGTAAGGGAGAAACTGTCATCTCTTATATATAGAAAAATCATGAATAACCCCTAGTGCCCTTGTTATTTTTATCAAGCATTATTACTGGTAAGCCAACTAGCCAAAAGGAATACCGGATGATCAGTTTCCTGTGGTTTAGCCGCTGCAGTGGATAATAAGTTCGCGACTCGAGATCTATAGGAACAGTCAAGCAAGTGCATGATCCCCATTATTTGATGTGAGATCTCTCCAGCAACGGATGCCTCATCTTCTAGGAGCTCATTATTAAATATATGCTACTCCAACAACAGTCGGCTACTCTTAGATACGCAGTACGAGTATAGCACTAGGTGTGTGTTCCTGTATTTGGTGACAGGTTCTCTCTCTCCCTCCGAAATTTTGACGGTCAACAAACATTGGATGCTTTACGAGGCAGGACCAAATTGAACTGCGTCTTGTATCTCTCAGCTGTCAATTCCTACATCCTCTCAAGTTCAATTGGTCTTTGTCCTTCCCAGAGCTCATTTGTTCTCCTTTTTGAAATAAATAAGATGCTAAACAACCTTGTTCATGAGAACAACTAAAAGGAAAACTAATAGATCTCGTGTTAATGGCAGTAACGAACACAGATTGAATTAATAAAGAATATTTTTTTTTCTGATTGATGCTGCACATGTACTCCAAAGATTCTTCGTCGCATGCATTCTTTCAAGGCCATGCAAAAGCAGGGGACACAGATATCACGAGTTCCCGTTTGTCTCAAGGTCAGACCAAAAAAGATACTGGGAGTTGCTAGGTAGAAAGCAAACAACATAAAACAAAAGGGAAAAAGAACTGACTGATTTTGCATTGGAACGTCAATGGAAATGACAACGCAACTGGAGAAAAGAAGTGTGAATTGACAATTTTGTACTTTCATATGTGGGCCATTAAGAAATTTTCTGACAATCATTCGCATCTTGTGGCTGTATTATTTTTGGATTCACCTTCATTTATCCCCCTCCTGTTTAAAATTTAGTGTTAAACCCTTTTAAGTGTCTGATTTTTCTGTTGATGTTCTTTGATCATTACTGTTCCTGCCTTTATCAATTTTATGGATGCACATTTTACTTTGGCCAGTGACTAGTACCACATACAATATTGTTTATTGATTTGTATAACACGTACACCTTTTGATCAAAGAAAAAAGGTTTGATCACACAAATAGTAAGTTGGTCTTTTATTTTCATTCTCTGTACTAACTTATTTCATTCACACTATCTTCTGTGGAACACTATCTTTTTTAATAAACATAACCTGTTAGGTCTGTACCATAAAGCCATGATTTTGCAACAAGGAAGCAGGGATTTAGAAGTCTGAAAGAAATTATTTCTGAAAAGTATTGTACACACTTCATGTACATACCACACAACAGTAATAGAATTATTGATTGAGGATTTTCTAGTGGGCATTTGAATTTTCTTTCTTAATCCATAGACACCTTAGAAATTATCACTGATGCCTCAATCTTTATCAAAATTTCTGATCTTAATTTGCCATACCTCATTAGTTTGTGCCCATAAATTAACCAATGGACGGTATTATGAAAGTGCTAGATGCGAACGATCCCTTAGCCTAGTGGTTGAGGTGGCTTAGTAGCCCCCAAGGCCCCAAGGTCTCGGGGAGCGAATTTTCAAGCTGTGGTAAAAAAGTACCCTCGCCTCTCCCAAACCAAAGCATGTGGTCAAGGCCACACCTAGGCTTTTCAAGCTAGGGTAAAAAAGTCCCCTGGTCTCTCTCCGAACCAAAGCATGTGATCAAGGCCGTATCTAGGCACCTGGAAGCTACGGTAACCCATGGTGGTCCCGGCAAAGGTTCTCACAAGGTTGCAGGCCCCAATGTAAGGGGGAGGGGGTTCGGGGTTTTCTCGACTTGCGTGAGAAGGTCTTCTTCTTAGCAGAAAGCTCCGACGACTATCTTACCTCCCGCGGGTTGAGTTTTTTTTATGAAAGTGCCAGACCAGAGGTAAACACCCATGCAAGGAAAACCACAACAGTTCATACATCTCACAAAATACACAAACACAAGTCATTTTTTAGTGGAATACAAATACTCATCACTGTATAATTTGTGCAAATAATCAGAGGATTAAATCTAGAAATATTGTACTGTAGCAAAGAAAAACAGTATTTTAAATTCTCATATTCTGCAAAATATAACTTAGTATTTTATTTGCGGAAATATGTATATGCTCATTTGATCATAACTTTGAAAGTCAAATGAAAATCTACTAATTGTAGGGCCATTGTAGTTGCTAATTGTTTATGCAGCTTAGAAATTTCTGTCATAAATTGTAGCATATTTTCACTTTTATCATTATATTATAAATAAGAATTTAGTGACATGCCATAAGAAAACAGCACAAGGTAACCCACATAGGTTCCTAACATCTTAGGTACTGACTATGCCGACCAATTTGTTTTATGCTACTAAGTTCTTACAATAAAATTTATATTTTATTTCTTGTTTTCAACATGAGATCCTTTGGTTATTTCTAATTAGCCCTGATGTTTAGATTACTGAAATTCAAAGTGCACATATGGAAAACGTAAACTAAATCATGCGGGTTACACAAATGATCTTACTGAGAAACAATTTTCTAAATGTCTAAAATTGAAATTTTTTAATGCACTAGTACATATAAAAGAGTGCATGCAAATGGTCGTGCATGCATTATATCTTTAGTTACTTCAGTACCGGTTAATGGTGGAGAAAGTCTATTTAGCTTGCGAAATTCCGTAAGAAAGTATGCATGCTTTTTGAATGAATAACAAAGTATGGGCATACATACTTGCAGTGCCTCTGTGCTAGCTGATTATCTTATTTCACACTTCACATATGAATCCATGATTACATATTCCGAAAAATGCCGTGTCAGGAAAAATGCAAGTGGCATTCAGGTTTACCTGTGGAAGATATTGAAGTATTCATATTATAATGCATGCAATAAACTGTGCATGCCGTTAGTAACGAAGATGTCTGAATGTGTTGTTCCTTCATGTATGCATTGATATATCTACCTGAATGCCACTCGCATCGACCTCTTATTTATCATGCCTGACACTGTCATTTTATATGTTCGAAGGCTCTTCTGAGGAAGACCAAGAAGGTAGTGGAGGAGAGACAGAACTCCCTGAAGTTGATGCGCATGGTGTTGACCAGGAGCTGAAGCACCATCTCCTGAAGAAGTACAGTGGCTACCTGAGCTCGCTCAAGCAAGAACTATCAAAGAAGAAGAAGAAAGGGAAGCTCCCAAAAGAGGCTCGCCAACAGCTCCTGAACTGGTGGGAAATGCACTACAAATGGCCATACCCCTCGGTAAGTCGTTTTATGCCTCCATAAATTTGCAGCAGTTTCTGCACGGTACAAACCTCCACTACACATGCAAAATTTATACCCAGTGAAATCCAACGTTAACAATAATGGTGGCTCTAGATTGGACTAATAAAAAAAATGATTAGGTTAATTCGCGAGAA
This sequence comes from Chloris gayana, assembly GCA_031894775.1. Classification (NCBI taxonomy): domain Eukaryota; kingdom Viridiplantae; phylum Streptophyta; class Magnoliopsida; order Poales; family Poaceae; genus Chloris; species Chloris gayana. The sequence continues at coordinate 22,832 of JAUNZO010001315.1, forward strand.
GCAGAGTATCTTGTACTATTATGTCACTTGGGTTGTTACACTGGATACATTCCCCCATTTATGCCTTGTTAATGACGTCATTTAGCACATCAAAATATAGTCAAAGCACATGAAAATTTCATAACATTAAATCTTGACATGCATCCCCTCCTTATGTCACTTGGGTACTAGATAGAATTGATGTAAAGTAACTATATTTATCTGAAGAGATTTGAAAATCTTCATTCAAACAGAAAAATATTTTTGACACAAGGCAACTGCTTAGGTCGAACAGTAAATTAGCATGAGCAGGAGTATATCTTGGCTCACTTATAAATGAGGAACCAAACTTGCATTTTTCAAATTCAGATTTTGAATTATCGCACTATGATACAATGTATTTTTAGAACCTAATGAAAGTAACCTGTGGTTACTATAAATTTAGTGTAGAACAATACAATGTATATTTTTTTAGGGTACTGATTCTATCTCCACTTGATCGAGCAGGAGACTCAGAAGGTGGCCTTGGCAGAGTCAACCGGGCTTGACCTGAAACAGATCAACAACTGGTTCATCAACCAGAGGAAGCGTCACTGGAAGCCGTCGGAGGAGATGCATCACATGATGATGGATGGCTACCACGCTCCGAACGCATTCTATATGGACGGCCACTTCCTCAGCGAGGCCGGGCTGTACCGGTTCGGCTAGCTCAATCTGTCATCACTTACAACTCCCAGTCACGACCTAGCTAAAGAACTACTAATAGTTTGCAAGTGTGTCTCCGGCGTCTGAAGCCCGGAGGACCTTCCTGGCTACTCTACCTAGTGTTATTGCCAAGATGCACGAGCCGTAACGCGGCCGTGCTTAACTATATATTTTGCTGCCGATATTTTTATGCCTACTTATGCCTGTGCATGAACTCGCTCTGATTAGGAGCTGCTGCACAATGCCCAGGTGTGCCTAGTGTGCTTTTGTGGTGTTATGCCTTATTCGTGACTTGGCAGATGGATTTGCTTGTTGCTACCTGTTTGAATAAGAATGATCTAGCTAATTTCGGTCACATCTAATTGCCGTATGTTAAACAATTTTTTTCCTTCTAGTCTTCTAAATGTGTCTATTTTGGTCCGAATGTGTCCTTAGTATTCCTGGATTATTCGTATGTTTTCCTTGTGAATCTATTAAATTTTTTGACATCAATCGCCCGCTTGACTACATCCGAACCACGCCATGGAAAACTCAACGATCTACAGGCTATAATTCTACATGCGCCATGCGAGTCAGTCAGGCCACAGAGCAATCGAGTGGAGAGACGCCACCAAAATACGATGGGGAACAAAAATGTGGTTGGATTGAGCAGATGGTACCTGCGATACGCCGATGCTGCCGGCCGGAGCGCCGCCGCCAATGCTCCGCCGCGGCGGCGAAGGGAATCGAGAACGGTAGCCGTGAGCGCGGCCGGAAATAAATTTTATACGAACCGTCCGCATACTGCCAGTTTGCGAACCCTATCCCGATTGCCTCCACGTGGATATCGGACGATGAACTCGCATCACTCCGGTTCCCAAACGCAGCTCGGCTCCGCTCCTCCATCCGGACGGATAGACGAGCCGAAGAAACTAGCCCCATGAAGAAGACACTTCACAATCCAGATCGACCACGCAGCCACGGTGCCCCGGCGACGGCGGACCGGCGGCCAACACATCCCTTCTGTGGGAGACGTTGGGGGACGCCCTCTTCCTCCCGGTCGTGGACGACGACGGCAAGCCTTTTCCTTCTCTGGGCCGCAGGCAACAAAAGCGGGTGCTCTCCTGAGCCGAGGGGTGGCGCTGGGAAACCTCTTCCTTACAGTGGTTGACATTGGCATCTCCTTTCCGGACCATGGCGACGACGCATGGGAAACTACATACTTACTGTTTCCCAGCCTGGTCCTTGGATAGTTCTTGGAATATCAGCATTGCACATAATCTGTTTGATGATTTGCCCCTGTCGATTTGAATGGAGGCAAAAGGAGGAGGCAGAACAAAGTCTGGAAGCAAATTATGCTCTTGCATTGTCCATCTGGGTACCTGAAATTGTCATGGCAATTATTGTAGTGCAGTCATGAATATAAGCTCATCTTTGTGCTTATGCTCAAGTCCGAATGTCAATAGTTATTTTGTAATAGGGTGCAAACATTTTCATTGTAAGCAGGTGGCTTTGGTCTGTTGACACATTCTTGCATTCTGTGTACTTTAAAATTTCTGATACTGAGCCAACCGTGTTCGTCACTTCATCTTTGTACATTTTGATGGAGTGTCAAAATCAAGAAAATATGTAATATGTAACCATGCATGTTAGATTGCTTTATAATGCCTGAAGAATATTATACTGAATTTGAGTGCAATTTCGATCCAGTTTGGCATAACACACATTTAACCTGATGAACCACGAGATTAATTAGTCATGTGAGAAAAGGTCATATTGCATAGATCTTCAAATTCTCTAGTTATCTGGAATTTGGCCATCTCGTCTGCTGCATCTCATGCCCCGGGTATGGTGCTGGTACAATTTTGCCGGCTCTCGCTTCAGGTTATAGAACTGCGCCGTCGTCTCACGTCGACCTGCAGCGTCGCGTGCGAGATCGAGAGCATACGATGAGCAGCAACATCGTTTGGCGATCTGGATTGCAAACCGTTTTTTTACCTGGCTCGTTTCTTCGGCTCGCTCGGTTGCTCGTCTATCTGTCTTGAGGGAGGAGCGGAGCCGAGCTACGTTTGGGAACGGAAGTGATGCGAGTCCATCGTTCGATATCCACGTGGAGGCAATCGGGATCAGGTTCGCAAACTGGAGGTATGCGGACGGTTCGCACGAAATTTATTTCCAGCGCGGCCTGCCCCTGCCGTTTGGGTTGCGAGGCAGTGGCGGCCTAACTTGTGGACCGGGCTGCGCAGTGACCACAACGCTCCGTCCTCTTATTGGGCTGGGCTGCATTCGCTACGCCGGGCCGGTTATTCGTTTCTTTCCGTTGGTCACTGGTCAGTTTGGGGAGGGAACGCCGCATTGTCTTGTCATCTCGGGCCAGTGGCGTTGGCCGTTGGCGCCGGGCAGGAGCCATGGAGTTGCCGACGACTCTCTCCCGCGCGCCGATGAGGCCGCAGCCGCGGGTGGAGGAGGGCACCTGCCGAGAATTTCGTGACGAAGGGCAAGCGGATGCGGGGCCTCCGGTCAAGCGGTCGCCAGCCTTTTACAGCTCCGTGTTCGCTCAGGTACGCTAGCCGCTCGACGGAATGCCCGGACCGACAGGAACCACATGGGAATCGTTTCTCGCTTTCCGCTTTTCCCATAAGCGACGCCGGTGACATTCCATTCAATATTCTTTGATGTATGCCCATGCAGATTGAAGAGATAGGGTGGGATCGGCTGGTGAGCTCCACAGGGGACGGTGGTGTCTCCTCTCTGATTTTCCGCGTCGTGTAAGTCTTCTGTGTGCTACTAGTATGATGGATTGGATCGCAAATTAGCAAATCAATCATTGTTTGGCTATATGGACGCATGGGAAACATGGCTATAATACGATCTTATGAAATACAGTAACTTTTTTGTGCATTCTTGGGCACGTGAACATGCCGACGGCTTTGTAAAAAGGAAAGCATGCCTCATGCATTCAACCTCTCTTTTTGAGAGGAAATATGACAGTATCGTTTTAGAGGCAGACTTGTAACCTTTCACTGCTTAGAGACTGTCCTTTCTATAATCACCTTTTAATTATGCTTCTATTTTGTATTTTAATTATACTTCTGTTATATAAATTTCTTATCTTTCTCTGCCAGGGATGGCCAGGGACGGGTTCATTTATTGGAGATCACGCTGCCCATGCGCTATCCTTCAAGCCGCCCTTCAATTGCTGCAGTTAGTCTTGAATTCTATATTTCATCAAAGTTCAAAATCCTTAGAGCGGTTGGCATGCCATATGATTTAAAAATGTCAAGATTTAAAAATTCTTATTTAATAGGACATACCTTATCTACCAGAAATACAGTGGTCAAAAATGTCAAGATTGAAAGATGTTTTCTACCAGTTCCAAGAGGTACTAGGTGGATATTCTTTTCCCCTAATCACTTGCACTATACCTGCCTATTCGTGGGCATTACATTTTAATTGATAAATTGAGTTCTCCTATCTTACTGCATTTGCATAACCAGCACCTGAAGATACTACAAGGGTTCTGGTCTACGATGGATGAGATTGATAAGGTCCTTTGGGTTGTTGATCCAACAAAACCAACCTATGCCATGTCCCATCGTTGTATAGCTTTAGGTAATTCCTTATTCATCTGCACGTAGTAGTTGTGTTTGTCCTCTCACTTTTTATACTAAAATTACCATTTGTTGCCTGATATCACCAGGTGATGATTGCTATATTTTACTAAATGTTGATGCACGCAAGCCCAACTCCTTACCAGAGTAAGGTCAGATTTCAAGGCTCTATTTCAAGTTAACCGGGTTAATAGTCGTCATTGTTTTCAGGTGCCGCTTCTTGGGCACAGATGGGAAACTTGACCAGCTCTTAACTAATTGGAGAAGAAACCGCAAAAAATGGTAGTGTCATATGTTTGCTGTTCTAACGTATTTTGTCACATTGAAAAAATAATTTAGTGAACTAATGCCTTCTTTTCTGTAAATACTGGGCTACATTAACAACCATGTGAATAGGTGATTTGTGGTAAATACCTATAATCTTCTTCTACTGCTAGGGACGAAAAGAAGAAATTCCATGAAAATCTGGCAGCAGTATTGGACTTTGCACTGCCTTCACCTCCTTCAGTCAGTACCAGCAACGATGATGAGCAAACTGATTGTGGAATATGTTATGCCACGCATCTGCCTGTTGGTGAGCAGATTTACCCATATGTCTCCCTTTGCTAGTATCAACGTTCCTGAATCCTGATTACAGTTATTCCATCTTCACACCTCAGATGACGAGCTTGGCGCACACAGCGGATGCGCAACGGACTACACTTGCGAAAATGCCAGCTGCAGCAGGGCTTTTCATTCGATCTGCCTGCGGGATTGGCTGCGCTCCATCACCACGACGAGGCAGTACGTTGAAATGAACTTTCCTAAAAGTGATGCACTGACTTTATGCCACCATCTAATTATTTTTCCTCACGTCTGCTTTCTTTTTCGCCGGCTCGCAGGTCGTATGATGTTCTGTTTGGGAACTGCCCGTACTGCAGCGACCCTGTTGCCGTGAAGGTCCCCGACCGCTAAAGCGTTTACGAAGACTTAGTCATAGTACTTGTTTTTATCTAGAATAACTTAAAGTCACTTTCAAACATATGCTCTTGAGTGTCTATCGGAAAGCTCTGGATCCCTACGTGGATGCGTTCGTCAGGTTTCTTGAAACGGTCATGGCAGCCTAGACGTCATGAAATTGCCGTCCGCTTCTGGAGAATTGAGAAGTTTTACCGGCCTGGTTAGTGGATTGAATTGGACCTAACACTCTATCCCGGAACACGCCCTTCCAGATTTGGAACGCCGAAAGCTAACTTTTTGTGGTGCTGCGTTTCTGGGTCTTCACTGTCGTGCTCCACCCTCCAGGTACTGACCGGCGGTTATGATAGACACAGAGACTGGCCAATAATTCCAGAACGTTGAAATGAGTGGTAAAATGACACCAGCACCTCTGATGGATCGCTCTCTGAATTACTGTGAGCCAGTGTCAGGCACCGGTGTATTTCTCGACAGTTTAGTCAGTTCTTTTGTGCGTTTCGTTTCTTCTGGAAGCACGCGATTTCTGAAAATGGCGAAGAGGTTGATGGCTGACTGAGCTCTTTCGGTGTATTTCTCCACAGCTTAATTAATCAGTTATTTTTTGCGTTTCGTTTCTTCTGGAGGCACGCCAGACCTGAAAAATGACGAAGAGGTTGATGGCTCATAATGTATAGCTCTTTTCAATCTGGGAAACGAACAAACTAGCTGACCTACCACATGTCTGGCGCAAACACCGCAAAAATGCATATAGGGGAACGATGGCAGAGCACGGTATCGCCGGACGGCGGAGACTCGTGTACGTGTCGCCGTCGAAGCTGCGACAGCGCGATGGACGATGCTGTAACCGTGAACCGCACTCGGAATAAAGCAAGGAAAGGACCAGAAAGGAAGTGAAACAAAAGGAAAAATTCGCCGGCTGCGGAGTGGGCGGCAATAGCCACCAACAAAACCCTCGAGATCGGCGTAGCGAACCCCGGAAAGCCGCGAGCAAACGATTCCCGCGATGCCATCCAGTGCGTAGAGGAGAAAGCAGAATTTATCGATTGAATTCTCGCGCCAGACCTCGGCGACCAACGACCGCGACCTGCCCCCGGCGCTGTTGCGGTCTTTGGACGGCGACGGCTTCCCAAATCCAAGCAGAGGCACCTATAAAATTTAACTGCCACGCCCTGCGGCCAAGTCAGAGGCGGAGAGGATGGCGAGCGGGACGGGCGGCGTCGAGGGGAAGCGGCGGAAGCGCTGGCAGCGGCGGCTCTCGTGGGCGGCGTGCCTCCCGCGGCCGGGGTGCTTCACGGTGTCTGCCGCAGGCGAGGAAGAGGGCACATCGGCCTCCGGCGCCGGCGAGGGGAGAGCAAGCCGAAGCCGAAACCGACGCATCTGGTCGTGACGGTCAATGGGATCGTCGGCAGGTGAATCTTTCCGTCCATATCCTCCGCCCCCTTTTCTCTTTCCTTCTTTCACCTTTTCTTAATTAACTGGGGCTGTGTTGCTCACGAAATTCACACGCACACTCTGTTACATTCCCGGTTAAATCTCTGATGCAATCATGTTATAGTCGACCTCAAAATCTATGTTGAGAGGTGTCTTTACCCCGAGTGAATTTCTGAAGCTGCTTATTACGGGTACTTTGCTCTGGCATTTCAAAACTTGCTCTGAATGCACTCGAAGATTCAGTTGGATTGAATATATGTGTCTGCAATTATGACTGCCCTGTTTTGCTCCATATGTTTCAAACAGATTCTTACAATTATTTACTAATGTAGTTACTCTATAATGAGGATCACTGTACAAAGGAATGATTACTACTCCGTAATGTCCTACTCTGATTGGTGTCCAGTAGGCCAGATCACTGATAAACTTGCCTAACATTCCCAAAAGGATCATGATCTGTGTAAATTCAGATTTGGATCAAATTTCCTCAATTTGAATATAAATACTTTAGATTGTGATACTTGAAAGGTAATGTCACATGTTTCTAGGAGCACCTGCACCCAAACCTGTGAGGAAACCTGTGAGGTTTGTGGGTTGTGGCTTCCATGTGCCATTTCTTCAACCAGCAGGAATGCACATGTATTTAAAGGAATCTACTTTTATAATGGATAACTGGAACCTCAACTTCAACTTGTGATAGTTCGAAATGGGCAAGCTAATGCTTTATGATGCGGCTACCATTTTCAGATTTTTTCAAACATTTTCTTTCAACTTCTCAGTGCAGAAAATTGGCGGTTCGCAGCAAAACAGTTCATCAAGAAGCACCCTGAAGATGTGGTGGTTCACTGTAAGTTTAACTGAAACACGAAAAAAACCTTTTACCCTTTAATCTCTACCATTTTTCAGCATCGAAGTACCAAATTTTGACTTCATTTATATTGCTTATTTTGTAACATAATTTTCATTGGATGGTGCAGGCAGTGGGTGCAACTCAGCTACTCGAACTCTTGATGGAGTTGATGTGATGGGGAAAAGATTGGCAGAGGAGGTAAATACTGCATTTTCTGTGTTTCCTTACATAATTAACAGATTTGTTCAAAATCGTCGTTAGTATCTATTGTTGTCTTTTATGTACTATGAAGTAACTGTTACTTTTATGTATGAAGGTGATTTCGGTTGTTGAGTCTAGACCAGAGCTTCGCAAGATTTCCTTTGTTGCACATTCGTTGGGTGGACTAATTGCAAGATATGCTATTGCACTATTATATGAGAATAATACACAAGAAGATTCTCATGAAGAGTGTGAGAAGCATGCTGTGGACTATTCTAGCGAGCAGCATACTGCTGAAGGAACAATTGCTGGTTTGGAGCCGATTAACTTCATCACCTTTGCAACACCACACCTTGGTACAAGATCACACAAACAAGTTACGTTAAAATGTTTCCACTGTCATTATTTTTTGGACATTTATATTTAACCCCTTTCTCTGTTCTCCTAAATGTTGTGTTGTAGATGTATAGGAATGCAAATGGTCCAACTCGCAAGCCACTTATAGGTCCTATTTAGTTGGTTTCATGGGTTACCGGCAAAATTTGACCTATGTGTGGGCTTGTTTGTCACCCACTTGCATCCCTATAGGCTATAGATGTGTAATGATCCTGTTGCTTTCACAGGATCTTTTATCATTTTATTATGTCAACTTAATTGCAGAGGTTAAACACCATTTATGAGCTCAGTATTGGCTCTGTTGTATTACTAAAAGCATGTACTCTTATTTCCTCATGTTCGTCCTAGCATCCACTGCTAGGTTTCCTTCCGGTATGTACCTAAATATCGAAAAATATTATAGGTCCTTTCCAAAAATTTCCATCATTTTAAGGAACCTCTAAATCATGCTTTGGTAATGCTTTTTAGTAAAGGTAATGTTATTATATTTAACTTCAAGATAAATCTAAGTGATTATTTTCATATGGCTTTCCTATATATTTTTTAAAGGGTCAAAGCTTCACAGTTTGACCTCATAGATCCCAAAATGACCCATATTTAGTGAGGATCTGAGAGGTAATCTGTTGTGGCCACATTTGATTTATCATATCACTGACTCAACCATTGATTTGCACTAGCAGATTCCACTTCTTCATGGTTCCAATAAACTGGAAAAGATGGCATTTCGTTTATCGTGGATTGCTGGAAGAAGTGGAAAACATCTTTTCCTGAAAGATATTGAAGATGAGAAACCTCCACTTCTTCTACAAATGGTCACCGATTATGGTGATCTCCATTTCATGTACGCATGTGTATAATTCCACATGTTTCAAAAAGGGAAGTTAGCCATGTTATTTCACAATAGTCTATTCTATGCTTCTGCTGCAGGTCTGCTCTACGCTCTTTCAAGCGCCGTGTTCTTTACTCAAATGTTTGCAGTGATTGTATCCTTCTTGCATAAATTCTTCCAATTGTCGGATTTCATAAAGCATTTGGTTTATCTATTGGCTGAGTGAAAAATACTTGAGGTGTGTCCTTGACTAATATTAGTTATTGTTGGCTGGAGAACATCTTCGATACGCCGTCAACATGAGCTACCGAAGGTACTACTAATACATTCATTCTGATCATATTCTCCTTAAAAAGGTTTCAGTATCTGAAAAATCTTGTGCATCAGAACCAATGTTTTATAAACGATGGAAGATATCCACACATCGTGTATGTGGAAGAACCAAAGACACAGGATGTTGAATTTTCGGATGCGATGATTTATGAGGCGAAAACTACTGCTGAAATGGAAGGTGAGTTTCAAAGCTTTAGCTGTAGTGAATAATTTTCTTGATCGTCCACAGTTCATTTTATGTTGAGCAAATAATACTTATCTGTCCTTCGTGCGGCTCCTGGTTCGTTCATGCCATATCCATGAACAAAGAAGGGCATCCACCCTTTGCGTGGTTCTTTGATGCCACATCTGAATTTTTCTCTTCCGTTTGAAAATGAGTACAAAAATTATATGTTGGTAGCACAAGAACTTTAACAGTTTTTATTATTGATTGTTGTCATACTTCTTTGATTTTGAATGATCACTATACTTTAGGTATTGTTTTGGTACTGCAGTTGTTGTTTTAAAAAATATTTGCACCAGGACTGCATTTTTGTTCATTCTTCAAGTTTTGTATTGACAGTTCTGTATCTCTATGATCATTGATTTTTTCCTCTTTCAACTGAACAAACTTTATGAACTTTAACTTCAGAAGTGATGCTCAAAGGTTTGAATAGACTTCCTTGGGAAAGGGTAGATGTTAGCTTCAAGAAAAGTATGCAAAAGATTTTCGCGCATAGCACCATCCAGGTATGTGATGTACCCCTTCCTTTTATTCCCCATTCATGTTATTACCTATTTCCTACTTAGTATTATACCTATTTTGTACTTGGTTAAATGATACTGTTATTTTTCTCAATAGTCTCAATAAAAAGAAAGTTGATTCAAGAAAATCAGTCCATAACGTGTTAATTTAGAAAGATAAATTAGCTGTGAGGCCGATTCATTCTTTAAATTCCTTGTGTGTTTGCAGGTCAAGTCCTATTTCTTGAACTCCGATGGAGCTGACGTGATTTTTCACATGGTCGACCATTTCCTTTATTAACGTAGGGGGTGCAAAGTTGGTGTTGAAATTCTTTTTCTTTGGATCAAATTCTATTGAATAGGAAACGGTAGGGAAAAATCCTGTAGGATTAGAGATACACTAGAAGTAGCTCGCTCTGAAGAAGCTTAGGCATGTTGCGTTTCAACTTCTGTAAATTTTGGGCCTCCTAGGTTCGGCTCTTTTCTTTGCGAGACTTAAATAGGAGCTTGTTGTACATTGCGTAGTTACAGGAACGCAGTCTCTTGTTACCCATGAAAAGGAGAAGTCTTTTGAGCCTTTTGCTTTTGGAACATAACCATGACAGGTTTTGTTACCCGTGCGTGATCAGAGTGTCCTTTTCCGCTTCAACTAACGGATAATGCGGAAGGGAATTGTTGATGAATAAAAGTTGGTGGAGAAATTTTACTTCCAGCAATATGGGCACCTAAACGTGGGCTCATGACATGACATAGTAGGAGATTTTCGCCATTTACATCCATGAAAGGAAACAATTGATCCTTTGTCAACAACAAGGTCAAGCGCCTCATAAAATTGATCAGACTACCCATAGATGATACTAGTCGAGCTCCACTGGAAAGCATCGCCGCAGGCGCAGCAGGCCTGCTTGCTTCAATGTATTTGCTACAGTGAGCAAGAACACCTGGGCCCTGGCTTGACACTGTTGTGCACCCGTTTCCCTTCTTTTCTGTGGTTATTCTTTTATTGATAGGAAGCGGTATCTGTATACTTTTTGCTACAGTGAAGAAGCGTTTCAATTTTTTTTTCCATATAAATTTTGGGCCCGGTAAGGTCGAGAGAGAAAGGTGTTACAAGGTCTTACCAAAAAAAATTTACACCTCTATAATGCTCAAAATATTCCAACAAAAATATGAATAGATAACTCATGTTACCTTCTACTAACATGTAAAAGTTGAGTTGTAACGAAGACTTAAAAAAAATATAATAAAAGAAAAATCAGCCTGTGAGGAAGCGTTTCAATTTTTTTTCCCTACAAATTTTGGGCCCCCGTAAGGTCCTCTCTTTGAGAGACGGATAAGCACGATCAAGTTGTACAGAGCAACTCGCAGTCAAACGAAAGAAAATTCTGTTCTCGACTTGAGATTAATAAAAGTATTAATCTCTGTTTTTTCATTGACATCTTTGTACATAATTTTCAACAAAGGCCTTATTTGTTTCCTACCTTCTGAAATTTCACATCAAATAGAATTTTACTATTTATGAATATTTTGACCAATTTAATGATAAAATCCTTTTGACAGATTGGTGCTAATTTTCGAGATGAATCTAATGACCTTAATTATTCTATGGTTTGTTAAAGTGATACTACGAGTAACAGTCTTTTAATCACGACTTAATTAATCTCATTAGATTGGTCTCATACATTAAACTTTATTGTATAATTAAACTTTATTTAAATAGTAAACTTTTTTTTTCATGAGACAACTATAACGTTTACACCCAGGAAACGAACACACCCGTCAAATGCTTCATGCACACAAGCCGGCCAGCTGCGTCAGGCGCTTCAGTTCAGGAAAGATCCGCGGCCACGCGCGCGCTCTCCGTCGTGGCTGGTGTCTGCTGCTCCGTCGTCCGCATATGTAGGTTGACCATGGCAATGCACCTGGCGAAGCACATGGCCGCGACTACCCAGCACACGACCCGGAGGCTCTGGTCCAGGCCGGTGAAGACGAAGGGGATGACCAGGAAGACGAAGCCGAAGCCTGACATGCTAAACAGGTGGCAGAGAGAGCGCCTGGGCTGTTCGGCTTCGTCGTTCGCGGGGACCTCGTCCCTCCGGTGGTGGCCCTCGGACATCTCCGGCTGCTGCTTTGCGTTCGACTACCGTGCGCCGCCGTGATCCGATACTCCGATTCGAGAGGCTGCCTGGTTTTTGTTTGCCAACTGCGTGCTGCGTGCACGCGCCTAGATATGGACGTACGAAATTTTCTTCGTGTCGGAGTCGAGATTAGATTGGCGTTGCACGGGCACGGGCAAACTTTTTTTTCTTAGAACTGGGCACGGGCAAACTTGACGGCCCACCAAATGAGACAGGTATAGGCCGTGGCTCGTGGAGGATAACCTGGGCCCTGTTCGTTTCCTCGCCTCTAAAAATTATACCTATCACATCAAAGAGAATCTTATTATTTAAGTAGATCTTTTATTAATTTAATGACAAAACCTATATCACGACCCCCTCTAATTTGCGAGACGAATCTAATGATCCTAATTAATCTATATTTTGCTACAGTGATGCTACAATAAACATCTTCTAATAACATCATAATTACTCTCGTTGGATTCGCCTCGTGAATTAGATAGGAGTCTGCAATTAGTTTCGAGATTAGACTTTATTTAAGACTCCAAAACGATAAAATTCACTTTGATTTGACCCTCTAAAAATTATATACCTGAAAACGAACACACCTGAGCGGCGGCCCACCCTAGTCGTCCTCCCAACCCGGCCTGTTCGCGGACGAAACGCGGCCGGGTGTCGTGCTCGTGAGTCGTGACAGACTGAAAGGCTGCAGCCTGCAGGTCCAACTCCAGCGGAAAGCAAAACGTCGGTGCCGTGCACTCGTGCTCGTGCGCGCTACCTCGTCTTCTCGTTCGTTGCTCATGGGCACGATAACTCTTGCTGTTCTTCTAAAAAGCTTTCAGTGGCATTGGACCAGTCAACGCAACGGCACGGACGCAACGCAACGCAACGCACGGACTGCATTGGACCACAAAAACTTTCTTCGGCCCAGGAAAACCTGCTGCTGTATCTTGCTGCATTGCATCTCGAACAGCGAACCCATGCCGAGGATTACGACCACTGATTCCCTGCCGTGCATGCTGTGACACTGTAGCAAACCTTCCATCTTGACCCCCTGTTTCCCGCTGCTGAGACGATCGGTCAACTTGTAATTCATTTTTCCTGTCACTTGACTGCCTACTGCTGTTTTTTTCTTTTTGGAAGCGACTGCTGCCCCCGCTGTTGTTGCTTGCTGTATTCCTGCTGCTGCTGTCTTTTCTTTTTGAGAAGTCCGTTTTTTTAAAAAAAGAATGTTTTTGAGCAGTCCGTTAATACAATCAAAGCAGAGCAAAATCTTTAGGGGAAGCGCTTAGCAACCTGGCTTATCCGAGAAGCAGTCATCATAATTTGTCAGCGACATCGGCAGGCGTCAAGGCGTCACCTTCCTAGGCTCCCTCCTTTCTCCATTGCCATTCAGACGTCTCTGAATCCCAAGGCTGCGTGTAAAAGCTCGCTTGCACAGTTGCACCTCCCCTGCTCAAGCTCCTCGCTGCCCCGGTGGGGTATGTGCGTGCGTGCCAGGTCGCTTTGCTTCGTCGCGCGGTGTTCCGAAGGAAAAGAACCTCAGCAATCCGTGCCGCCTCGGGTGTGTCATCGTCGCATTGCTATCCCTGCGACGGCTGCTTCTCTCTCTTCCAACTTTTGTGCTCGCTGCCGCCGAAGCAATGGCCGGAGTCTCCGGATTCAGATGCATTCAATGACCTGATCCGTAGCACACTGCTGCACATCACCTCCTGCCCTCTCTCTCTCTCTGCACATTGATTCCCAGCGCCACGGCTACAAGGAACCTCCCTGCCCGGCACATGTGCACGGTGAGCATGTTGGTGCTGTAGCGTCCGTGATATAAGTAGACCGCCTCCTAGCTACTGTTGCCCACCACATTGATCACTGACTCGGGACTAGGCGACGTTCAGTCAAGCTCGGGAGCTCGTCTTCATGGAACTTCTGCTCTACTCCTCGCCCCTGCTCATCCTCCTCCTGCTGCTCTCCCCGCCCGGCATCCGCTCTACCCAAGGTAAGATTCCATTTCCTGCCTTTCTCTATCGTCTCACCCCGGTCGATCTTCCTGATTCGCCCTTGAGTCTTGATTTGGAGATTGCTGGTTTGAATACGCCGCTTTCTTGCAGGTAGGTCGCTGCATTTCCAGCCCAAGGATCACCCAAAGGTCAGCCCCAAATCCATGCTTGTGCGTTCTCATCTCCTCTGTGCTGTGCATTTGAAATGACGTGCGTGCTGCAACAATGTCAGATCGACGAGGGCGTGGCGATGGCGGAGGCGCTGATCGGGTCGAGGCCGCCGCGGTGCGAGGGCAGGTGCGCGCCGTGCGGACGCTGCGAGGCCGTGCAGGTGCCGGTGGCGCCGCGCGTCGTGCCGTCCGGCCGCGGCGCCCGCCTGTTCAGGGCCGCCGGCGACGGCGTCGACGAGAGCTCCACCAACTACAAGCCCCTCAACTGGAGGTGCAGGTGCGCGGACCGGAGTGCCCTGGATCCGTGAGTGATCTGGTCGGCTATCCCCGACTCTGATGAAGCTGCTGTGTGCTGCTCATCAACCCGTGATACGTATGTGTGATATACTAGTATATACTCCTAGTAGTAGTAGTACTTGGTGCATGCGGATGCTAGACGATCTCATGATCCACGAGGTTGTTGTTTGGAAATGTTGTTTCAGGTCCAGCTATGTTTTTGTAGCCGTAGAAATGATCTGGCTGTTGGTTTTGGCGGGTGAGTGATCACTGCAGGCCTGCTTCTGAATTGATCAGTCAGTGCCACTCCTAAAAGCTGTAATCAAGTGGTGCTCTTTCTGCATCATTAGGGTCTTTCTTTATCGTATTAGCAAATCAAATGAGCACTGGCTCCATCTAATCAGATGCTTAAGTGGGTTTTTCTTCACAAAAGAAGGACCATGTAATATAAGTATGCAGAAATGTCCAAGCGTGTGCGTGAGTTACAGTATTTACTGCGTGCAAAGTGTTAGTACTATACGGATTTTAGGACGAATGGTAGAATCACCAAACTATTCTGTATCGTACTAGTATTGGTGAAAAAGAGTAGAATCTGTAGAACAGAAACAGTGAGACATTCAACCTTGGACGTATGCCCATCATTGCCGCTGTGTCTCTTCTCATGAAGAACCTTGTACTGTGAGCATTGATGCACAGAGCAGAACATGTCCTCTGGGCTCTGGCTCGGCAATGATCAAAATTGATTCAGCGTTCTCGTTGCATGAAGAATTGTTTAGCTTCAACTCATGCTCAGGAGTACAGTAGTACATGGTCCATGGACGAAAGCACAGCACCAGCCTTTCAGGCTTCAGCCAAGCAGAGCTCTCGCGAGTACGCGCATGATGCTCGAGTGAGAATCGGGCAATCGGCTGTTCCTGCTGCTGGTTTTGGCCAATGCTCAAATCTACTCCACCGAGAGCTCTCCGTCCGTGCTGCCTTCACCAAAAACGATTCTCAGTCTGAACGATGCATCATCCAAGGATTGACGCTGCGAGGTGTGTGCATGCATGAGGGTGTGCAGGCGAGGCCGCTGCATTCACTCCAGATCGTATCACATGGAGACGCAATCCCTGCCTGCACGCCCACCTGGGCACACGGAAAAGGACAGTGCTGCGCCCATGAATTCTCACTCAGTCATCAAGTGAGGGGTCATGTCGCGGCCTCCGTCTGCATTGAAGCGTGTCTGTCTCTTTTGTCCCCTTCGCTTCGCCTTTTCCTTCGTTCGCAAAGGCAGGACATTTATGCCAGCTTGTTTAGGCGGAGCAGCAGCCAGCAGTATTCGAGAGTCCATGCTACTGTACTACTGGTGCCGCGAAACAAACAAATGATGCTATTGCTACGGCCTACGGTTTGCGTTGTGAGACCTCAGTAGTCACTCGGAAATCTATCGAAAAGAATCACAAAACATTTGCAGCTTTCAGGAATCAGTCATCTGTTGGAAAAATCTTACAAAGAAATGGCATGGCGCGGTTCCATTTTTGCAAAATGTTACGCAAACTGGACCTTAAACATTCTGTAATTTCATTTGAGTACTAGTGATTTTGTTTTTTGAGTAAATGCTTACTGTAAACTGGACCTTGAGCATTCTGTAATTTTATTTGATGTGCGCAAGCCAGCAGCGTTGGGCTCATCATCGCCGCAGAGCCCACGACTGGAGTCTTGTCGAAGAGCTCGGACTAAGCCTGGCCCATGAATGAATCGCGAGCCCGGCCTATGAATCCATCGCGAGGCGACGGGCCCAAGCGACACAGCTCGTCCAGAGACCGTCGCAGCTTGCTTCTCCCGGTACACACACTGCTGCTACTGCTGCAACAGACAGCGGTCGCGCATGTGGACGCACGTGACCGGGTGCTCGCAGCGCAGCAATAGTCCAGATGCCTAGAACACGGCCGCGGATAATTGCCGGCCCGGCCTGTGCAGGCAGCGACGGAATGGCACGCTGCCGTCGCTCGTGGCCGGGCTGGCCAGAGTGCGCTTCAAAAGATCTCGGTGTGGATCGCGGCACGATGGATCAGTCGGGATCGCCGTCGGTGCCGTAATACTACGCCGCTGCCTGCTGGCCGCTCGCTGCCATCCTGCCAGGCGAGACGACGGCGACGGCCGGAATAATTGCAGTGTTGTGTGCGCTCCCGACCGAGACCCAAAAAAGGTGGGAACTGGATATACAGTTCTGGTCCTGGTCCAGCGACGTCGCAACTTGGGTTTCCCGGAGGTCCTGGGAGATGCGGACGGGCCGCCGCCACGGGTCTCCTGATCCACGAGATGGCGGCGTGACTGCCCGACGGGTCTCCTGATCCGCGCGACGAAATTTCTGCGGACCAGTTCGCCTTGCGTCGCCCGCCTGCCTCGTCGTTGACCCGATCGGAAACAGAGAAAATGAAAAATGATTCCCCCATGAACGCACGTGAAATGAACGGAGGTCTAAGGACTACACAGGTGATGGAGTTGGTGGCTGATCCCCACCCGACAATGAATTTCGAGTTCCCGCTCCGGAACGGGGCCGCCACGAGGCCACGGAAAGGCTTCCTCGTCGTCGTCAATTGCCAGTTGGCGACGATGCGATTCTATTGATTAGTCCTATCTACCGCCTGCGAAGAGGACCGCAGTGCCAGTCCTACTCCTGCCCCATTGCGGCCGTGTACCTCGTCACGATCCGGTATTCTCGTTCAGATCGGACCCCTTGGTTGGCTCTCGAAGCCCAGATATTAAAAGAAAACCCGATGCATGATTACACTGATGGGGTGAGCTGAGCAGGTATCCGAGCAGTGACTCCGACAACAGCGTCCGCGGCACGGTATCGTTTTCGGATGGCGAAAAGTCGAATGCCGCGAGATCCACGAGGAGGTAGCTGGTTGGACTGGACCCGCCCGAGGACGGAGACCTCCTGATCGAACGATCACCGCCGAGCAGACACTGTTCGCAACCTCGTCTACGTGTGCGTACCTGGCCGCGGGGCCGGGGCCAGTGCCAGTGCGAGAAAAGCCGGGCCGGGGACCAAAAGCGCAGCGGTCCCGGCCCTCCCGAGCAAAAACATGCCACCGCAACGCAACGCGCGCGCGCCTCGACCCTGGAGCAGCTGGCCATTTCGGGGAGAGCAAGGCGGCAGCGGCGGTGGTTCCGTCGTCATCATCATCACCAGGAGCCGGTAACTGACACGCCCGGTTACCGGGATACGGGACGAACAGCGCCTCGCCGGCGGGCACCGCTACTAGCTGATCCAGCGGCCACGGCACGGAACCGACCCGTCGAGATGCCGCCTCGCTCGATGATCCCCCGCCGCGGCGACGACGCGGTCCTGCTCCGCCACCGGTAACAACAGTAAGATGACGACGAACACCGACTACTACGACCTGCATGTGCGCGCCGGCCGGGGGCTCCATTGTGCAGATTGATGTGACGGTGCCATTTCCTCTGTCGCTTGCTCGCCGTGCAGCGCATCATACCTTTACCTGCATGCACATTTGCCGCCGTTGTCCCACATGCGACACCGACCGGCATGGCCAGCCTCGCTTTGCCCATATGCATCCCAACAACGGCGTCTCCTACCAGTACGATCGAATCGAACACAACTCCAGCATACGTACAAACGCTACTACCCTCTCGCATCGCGTCGTTTTCGTTCTATCCGTGTCCGTTTATTTGTGTTCGCGTACGTTGGTGACGTTACGTGTTCGGCTGGTTGGGTTGAGGAGGAGCCCACTCAGACCAGGGCCAGTAGCGTGAAGGGAACTCCAAACCGAACCAAAACCAAAACGATCCTTGAGCAGCTGGAAGGATCCGCGACCGCGAAGCCAAGATGCGATTCCACGAGAGAGTTTTTTTATCCAATCCATCCGACGGTCGGACGAGTTCGCAAGCAAGAGAATCGCGCTAAAATACGTGGAAATGGAGACGACGGAGGATGCGTGATGATTGCGGAGAGGCCGGGCGGGCGAGGTGGCGCTCGGGCGTCCACTCTGTCGCGCGGGGCCAGGAGGATGTGGATGGGAGGAGAGTTGGTGCAGCCCGGCCGGCCGGTGCGTCGACGTCGTCCATATGGATCATGGGTCGGGGCGAGCGTACTACTGGAAGACAAATCGAATACGATTTCTCTCTCGCTCTTGTGGTGCTCGCTAGTCTCCGTACAGACATCAAACACCAATCCATGCGCGATCGAAAGTGAAGCACGGAAAATGATATCCGATCGAATATCCAGAACGATCTATCAACCTTGAATTGTTTTCCTTGCAGTATTACACATTCTCTTGTACTACTACTTTCTTTTAAAGAAACACGAATTCTTTTGTGGTACTATGGATATACTAACGATATCGATTTCCTCGGGTCATTTTATTGGTCAGTGTGCCAGAGGAAGTAATTAAACGACCAGATACAGTAAATAATTCTACTGGGGCCGTCATTTTTAACCCGACTACTCTTTACAACTGCCAGGCAAGAGCGTTTTGCATGCATGTGCTTCGCGCCGTGTGACCACTGACCACTCTCTCAGGACGGGCCAGCTAGCTCGATCGGAATCCGAAGCAAGTGGTGTACTACATCAAGTTACGTCATCCTTGACGTTCAGTATCATTACTCATCATAGAGTATTCATCATAGAGTAATTTTATGGCTAAATCATTCTCATCATCAGAAGCATCATCAAAACAACCTATGAGCACGGTAGCTAGATTAGCGAGACAATCGCATGGACAATATTCAAAAGCAGTGTGGCTCGCTCAATGATTCGCTGGTCCGGCCTTTTTGTATCAATCTTGGCGTGTTTGACTCTAATTGGTTCATTATTGCGTGGCAGCGAAACGATTGGAGGACAAATCACCGTCATTAGCCTATAATTATATTGGATCGACGTAATTTGTCCATGTTAGCACTCATGATATAAGTGGTAGATAATAAAGAGTAGTACACATGATAGAGCGGAGACCTTATATATATAGGAGACAAAAAGGCTATAGTTTAACTGGGATGTGATCGTTGTACGGACAAAATTGTTTCGTGTTTGTTCAACTATCGTGTTCTCCAAGAGCCCGTTTTCATTGGCCTTCGACTTTTGACTGGAGGAGAGACTCTTCGATGTTTTGTAGAAGATGAAATGGATCAAATTGACACGGAGAAGGGTAGAAACACTCCCAACATATACTTAGTATTTACATAAAAATAATCTTGACATGTAACGAGCTGTTCTCTTTTTCTGAATTATGCGTTGAAGTACATGTCATGTGAGCCATGTTGAACATAACATATCCCCTTTTTTTCCTTCACAAAATGAAAAGACCTCCTTTTGTCCACTTTTTAAGAGAAATAAGCCAAATTTTTATCTTGAACAAATGGAGTACTTGTACGCTGGTGTGGTGTGACATTACCTATGCATGAATGATGCCAACTTTATGTGGTATACTATGCAATGCTCCCTCCATCCAAGAATATAAGGATTTGTTGACTTTCTAATTTCTCATTTGACTATTCGTCTTATTTAAAATATTTATGTAAATACAAAAATAAAGAACACGTACTTAAAACATATTTAAGAATAAAGTAAAATGTAATAAAATAAATAAAAGTTTCACAATTTCTTTGAATAAACTAATGGTCAAACACGACATCTAAAAGTTAACGAATGTTTATATTCCTAGACGGAGGGAGTACTAATGCGTTGAATGATGTGAAGGATTAGAGAGGGAGAGACAAACAGTGAATGTCTAATCGGTGGCCCAATATAATGCATGGCCTGCCACACGGTATAGCAATTGGATATTACTGTATTTTTGCATTAATGATGAATGAATACACCATGTGTTTTGGGTATTTCATTTAGCACTCAGAAAAATCTGATTTCATTTTAGCACTCAGACAAATCTGATCCCAACATTTCATTATACCTCCTACACGTATGCATTTATTTGGCTGACATTGATTTCCCTGCATGAGTGCTTGAAGTTTTAGGAATGATTTACATTAGTATAATATACTGTAGTGGAGTAGTATAACTTTCCTTTGTAATTTCCATTCAGTAACTGTAAAAGTCAATACTCTCTTTACTTATTTGGAAAAATTAACCACCGTCAATCGACGACCAGGATCTTTTCCAACTCTTTCCTCTGGAGAGGTAAACCTGCAGGCTGCAGCCATGTGCCAAGGATCGGAGAGGGAGAGCAAACAGTGTGAATGGCTAATCCTTGACAACCGATTGATAAAAAAAAATCCTTGACAACCGATGGCCCAAATATATGGCCTGCTCTGCTGTCAGCATCTAAACCACTATTTAAGCAACTTATCGGTCGTACAAGCGTCGCCACTGCATACACACATCTCGATGTAGTACAAGTAGTCGTATCTGGCATGCGGTTTACACGTTTCTGACAGGGAACGGAACCCACCTTTCGTTGATTACACTGGAACCAACAACAAACAAACGAGGTCATGTGCGAAAACAACATGGCAAAGCGCAGGATTATTGTAGTAAAATACGACATGCGTGGTTATTTTTATCTCTACTGGTACGTCATGTGCGGTTACTCCTGTCTCTGCTCGAGAGCGAGACAAACGCTCCGGCCTCCGGGCAGCTAGTGTTCACCTCCAGTCAAAACAAATCCAGATGCCAGAGCATCCTCCAAGGCTAACAACCTTTTTAGACCGGACCTGTCCAGTCAGCGCTAGCATTACCCTCACATGTTGGGTGGCATGACGCCTAATCAAGTGGGGCGACAAAAATACTCCGTGCTGCTAACCTAGACCGGCGCCTCGGGATCCACGCGACCAGTTTTAAGCTCGAACGGAAACGGAATCGCCTGCCGCGCCAGTGGCATGCAAGGATCACGGCGCGAGCGATCTCCCTGGCACTTGCCAAGTCACACCGCGTCCACACCGGAGCGCCCCGCAAAGTTATCAAAGGGATGTGGGTCGGGTGGCGAAAGCGACTGCGACGCGCGTGCGTGGCGTGAATGGCAGTCAGAACCCGCGAAATCACTGCGCGATGATTCGATGCCGGGCCGGCGGCAATCAGCCAAGCTGGACTGGCTGCCCAACGTGAATTGACTTGCTGACTGGCTGCTGCCAGCCAGGCAGGCACGCTCGGGCGGTCAAGCGGAGGAGGGTAGGTGGCGGGTTACGCCACGGAACACGAATCGCACCGAGCCGCACGAGTCCAAACTCCAGGTGCGGTTTGGTTCGCGGTTGCGGCTGGGGCTCGTAATTACGACTGCCGAGGAGTGGCGCGTGGCCGAAACCAAAATCGAAACTCGCCTCCTCGTCTCGCAACGCAACCTCCCCCACCACGGGCCACGGTCCCGGACTCCTCCCGATCGATCGATCGATCGATCTCATCCGCACCCGGCCGCCCTCGGCCTGGCCGCGCCGCGCCGCCGGCTATAAAACAGCGGGGCGGAGGCGAGAGCACGCCATTCTTCTCCCTCCCTCCCTTCCTCTCCCTGCCCGTCCCGTCCTCTTCCCCGCCTCTCCGCCCCGCATTTCGTCGGCTCGTCGTGCTGCTGCCGTAGCCGCGCGCGCGTGTCGTGCTTGCTGCTCGCGGTTCCTGCCTGCCCTGCATGGAGGGGAACGCGGGCTCGCTGTACGGCCGCGTCAACAGGACCAGCACGCGGGGCTTCCTCGCCTACGTCACCGCCGGGGCCGCCTGCGCCGCGGTGCTCGCCTGCTTCGTCATCTCCGCCGCGGACCCGCCCGCCGCCGCGCGCAACGATGGCGCCGCGCGGCTCAGCCTGTCCTCGCGCTCGGCGCGCGTCTGGCCCGTAAGCCGCCTCTCTCTATTCCCCGTCCTACGTGTCCCCAAACTTGAATTCTGTTCTGAGTTCTGACCTGACCCCTGCGGATCGTGGCGGCGCATTTTATCCCCCAGGACCTCGCGTTCAACTGGCGGCTGGTGGTGGCCACCGTCATCGGATTCCTCGGCTCCGCGTTCGGCACCGTCGGCGGCGTCGGCGGCGGCGGGATCTTCGTGCCCATGCTCAACCTCATCGTCGGCTTCGACACCAAGTCCGCCGCCGCGCTCTCCAAATGTAAGCACCGATGACTCCCGCACGGCGCTGGTGCCGTGACGGTACATGCGTCTCTCCGGTTCACTCCCTGACACGCATGCTCTCCTGTTCGTTTCTGGGCGCAGGCATGATCATGGGGGCGTCCGCGTCGTCGGTGTGGTACAACCTCCAGGTGTCGCACCCCACCAAGGAGGCGCCCGTCATCGACTACAAGCTCGCGCTGCTCTTCCAGCCCATGCTCATGCTCGGCATCACCATCGGTGTCGAGCTCAGCGTCATCTTCCCGTACTGGCTCATCACCGTCCTCATCATCATCCTCTTCGTAGGTAATAATCACTGCCCGCTTTTTCCTTCACGTGCTGCCAAATTGACGTTGTGGAAAGCAAGCCGTACTTGCTTGTTTCCTCCTTCAGTACTATACTTGTGTGTTTGGCGTGATCACTGATACGAAAGTGTGTTTGGTGTGATCTGTTCCTTGCAGGCACTTCTTCGAGGTCGTTCTACAAGGGAATTCTCATGTGGAGGGAGGAGTCCAGGATTCTGGTTCGTTCCTGTCACATTTGGCACCGTTTGACGTTGAATTACTCTGGCTCGACAATAATTCTTCTCTAACTCCATGTTGTGTACTGTTGTACTGTTGCAGATGGAGACACGCGAGCGAGAAGAACAATCCAAGTCTGCATGTACCGCCAGTGACGGTACGAAATCCTACTGCGTTGCATCAAATCTTTTTAGAAATGCTTTGGTGACAGTGATTTGCATCAGTTTCGTGTAGGTTGAGCTAATATTCATCATTTTATCATTTAACTTATTGCAATTCGATTTGAACTGGTGCAGTTGTGATTGACCCGAGCATTCAGGAGCCCCTCCTGCCTCCATCCCCGCCAAAGGAGAAGTCTGCCATGGTAAGTCGCGAGTACCTTTCAGTTGCGCTCGTGATTTCCTAAGCAACACCGGTGCCTACGACATATAATCATATAATATGAAGTGAGCTTTAAGTTCGACCTTTCAGACCATGTTATGATTGGATAAAGAATGTTATTCAAACTCATGCTTTGATTCTCTGGTATTTGTATAAATGATTGGGGAGAAGTTGATAGATACTCTGAACATGCCAAAAGCAAGAATAAACAAAACACGGTTTGTCCCCATATGATCTATTCGCTGATTCTTTCTTTCATTTTTTCATTACAGGAGACTTTTCTGTTCAATTTGAGGTGGAAGAATATCCTTGTTTTGATGACTGTCTGGTCATCTTTCTTGGTGCTGCAAATTCTCAAGGTACCCTTCGTTCATGTCTAGCGTAACTGGGCCTATTTGAAATCATTCATCACACTTAACGATGATTGATGCCTCAAATAGATTAATTAACTGGGACCCTTTTCTTCCATAAGTACAATGCGCATTGCGATAACTTCTCTATGCTGACTGTCCACAGACAGCAGAAGAGCGCAGTTGTGCACATGTGTAGATGACCATTTGTCAGTTTTTATTAGTAGCACATGGCCAGCAATGTTCCTTGGTCCCTTTTTAATAGAAGTTACAGTACCACTTACTGTAGTAATTTTTTGTTTGTTTGCAGAATAATTCCAAATCATGCAGCACTTTCTACTGGGTGATCAACGTTCTGCAGGTGATGAATAGCTCTGACCTGTGCTGATATTTTGTTTCAATAGAAACTTGTACTGTCTTTTAAGTGGTTACCATGGATCTATCTTTATGTTACAGTTTGAGAAAATTTCTTTTCTATGAGCATAGAATATTTTTTCAGAGCATAAAACACTTTTCTTCTATTGCACAGTGAAAACTGTTGTTAATTCTGTTGTGCATCATACCTGTCAGACATGTGTGATATGTTTCCGGATCATGATCTTCTAACATTATGCTAAATTACTTAGGTCCCGGTGGCAGGTAGCGTATTCCTGTGGGAAGCCATCAAGCTATGCAGGGAGAGTCGTGCTCGACGTATGAATGGCAATTGGGAGTGTGTGTGCGAGGCCTCTGTCGAGTGGTCACCAGCACAGCTTATGTTCTGTGCCTTCTGTGGTCTGGTTGGCGGCACAGTTGGTGGTCTTCTTGGATCTGGCGGTGGGTTCATTCTTGGGCCACTTCTCCTTGAGCTTGGTTGCATACCACAGGTATTTAAATTGCTTCAGTGGTGATGAATTTCGTTTGCTTTTGTTCATTTCCAAATGCTACCATCGCAGTTATACAACATATTTTAGATGTTGCTTTGTTGAATAAAAATGAGGTGTCCCTAGCGTTCCATTGGTATAGTAAAACAAAGAAAAAACTGGGACCGTGTATGCGTATAGCAGTAGTGTCAGTGGTTTATCACTTACACTATTGGAATAATACTAGAATAGAGAAAATTCATTGTGCGGGCCACGACATAATTCATTATACAGTACCTAACACCTACGCATTTCTGCCACAACATATGTTCAGGGCAGTAGACTAGACCAATGGCAATGAATGGTTCTTTGGTACCATGTGCGCCTTCTTTTCCTGGAGGATCACACATTCAAGGTCATTTGATAATATCACACCAAGCTTTCGACAAAGAAACTTGAAAATAGCTGATGCAGAGCATCTTTGAATCTGTTATCACGATAAACAATTTAACAGGCTTGATATTTATGATCAAATCAACTATTTTGGCAGGCTAAAAGGATTGCTTCTAATCTTACATAATTCATTCCTGCTAGTCTCATGCGTTACTGCCATGATTTTAGTGCTGAATATTCTTTTGGTTATTCGTTCTCCGATGAATTTGTATCCCATAGAGCCCAAATACAGTTCTGGGAAAGCAAATGTCCCTTCAGTTAAAATCATAAAGTAACCTAACTTATTGACATGGACCACAATTCACACTGCATTCATACTATTATTTGCCACAGGGCAATCATAATGAAAGCAGATAGCGTTTGCTACTTTGCTTGGGGACAGGTAGCTGGGAATTGGTACGAAACCCCATGTGATCTTTTATTGTTTGTTGGCCTACATATTTATGTCCAACTCTGTGATGTCGGAAATGTATGAATTGCCATTATATATGTACTGGTATGAAATTTTATTAACTCGTCCATATCCCCGGTTTTATTTTTAGCAAATATGCCTTCTGATTGCAACATTTAGACCCTAGGGCAGAAACTGGGTAGTCAAATTACCAAATCTGGGAAAACTTGGTATGAAATTTTATTAACTCATCCATATCCCCGGTTTTATTTTTAGCAATATGCCTTCTGATTGCAACGTTTAAAACTTAGGGCAGAAACTGGGTAGTCAAATTACCAAATCTGGGAAAACTTGAGAATTTCGAAAACGATTCATGCACCGTCATGTTTTTTCATTGACCGGCAAAATGACCCACTTTATTAAGGATGGCTTAATCTATTTTATAGAACGGAATAACTTTTGATAAGAACTGTGTTATTATAGGGCTGCAATTTTACCACTCTGGCTGATTCCTTGGTCAGTAAACTAAGTATGGTTTAATGCATTGTTTGGCAGGTTGCAAGTGCAACAGCAACATTCGTGATGATGTTCTCCTCGTCCCTCTCTGTGGTGGAGTTCTACTTCCTGCACAGATTTCCTATCCCTTTTGGTAAATCCATGATTGTCAAGCTCCGTTTAGAAATTCGTTAATGCATTTCCAACTATGTGACTAACAATATGTACTGCTTCCTCTCTGCAGCTGCCTACCTGATCTGTATTTCCATATTAGCTGGATTCTGGGGCCAATGTTTGGTTAGGAAGATTGTGCACGTGCTCAAGAGAGCATCACTGATTGTCTTTATCCTTTCATCTGTCATCTTCGCAAGTGCTCTCACAATGGGTATGGACCATCCACTAGATCACTGATATCCTGTTCTGCATTAACAACATCACCATTCTCATGCTACTCCAATTTACATTTAGCCTAAGAGCATTACTAGGTATCATGTACTAGTAATGGTTTTCTGGGGGAAAGTTAAACATCGTTGGTTAGGTATTATAATGTTATTGGCATTGTGCAAGCAATATCTTTGGGGAACTAAAGTTTCAAGAAACACTTCAGTTTGCTAAGCTAGATGTGCTTTACCTCTTCTCAACCTATGTATGCATGAAAATTTTACCTCTGTTCAACCTGTGTATACGTGTTCCATTTTTAATATTTTCCCTAACCCTGTTGTTCCTCGAATTGCAGGTGTTGTTGGAACCCAGAAGAGCATTTCAATGATCAACAACCAAGAATACATGGGATTCCTCGACTTATGCGAGTAACCCAAGCTGCAGTCAGATTCTTCATACCTCTGGGAGAATCCAGGCCAATATCTTATTGCCCTCATCTCCCCTAAAAGTTTATAGAACAATAAAAAGTCGTGAAGTGTGTGCGAGTTAGCTCCTCGCTAACCTGCGCGCTTTGTCCGACAATATGTCGTAGTGAATTCATTTCGTGTCATACGTGTGTTAGCTCCTGGCTAACCCGCAAAGTGCATGTATTTCGGTCCATGTGGCAGGGTGTTTTTTGCGGTGCTTGTGTTAGCTCCTGGCTAACCAGCAAGTCTGCGTCTGTTCTATGGATGCACAGCAGTATGTCAATTCTTTATGGTGCTAGCTCCAGGCTAGCCTGCAAGCTGCAAATAGGAGTATTTTTCGGATGGAACTCTGTAAATATCAGCCATTGCGTTGTTGCCATTTAGTCCAGTGCATTTTGTGTCATGCTGAATCGTCGTTGTGATTGCAGTATGAACTGTTTGAACCAGTCACAACAGGATGGCTATCTTATTTTGGAATATCAGTGATTTGTAAACTGGTCACCATATTCGTTCCAATCTGCAGCTGCATATTCAGGTCAAATTTGTGAATATTTGATCAGGTCCAGGTCTCGGCGAGCAGAATGCTCTATAGAAAATTCAGTTGGCACAAGCCTTGTTTTTTACTTCCATGTCCAGAGTTTTTTAGGTCCAGTCTCGATTTCTGCATTATTTCAGTCGAGGCGGCGTAGAGTCTCGTTGGTATGGTACTGATTGCTTGAGAACCAAACGGGAGCAGGTTCCCATGTTCAGGAATCAGGAGCCCTGCCCTCAAATTCATACGTAGTGATTAATCACTGACCTAGTTTTAAGAGCGATACCACGTGATCTCACAGTGATTTCACATGCACAGGTCATGGGTTAGAGTCTTGGTATTGCTTTGGTGGATTGACTTCACGGTCACGGAGGAAGGAAATACAAATATTTTTACTTCTATAGAAGGCGCTGTCTTCAGACCTATGTTGGCAAGGTCTAAACCCGCTGTTACTCACCATCTAAAGGTGGAAAAGAAAATTTTAGCTAGATCTTGAATACGGACTTGGCACCATCTTCAACGGCAGTGAAACAAAGGCAGTACCAGATGAACACTGGTGTCAGATTGAGAAACTAAAATCTGAGAAATTTTGGCATTTGAAAATCTGCAGGGTTTTATACAAACATAAAAAAATCAGCGGGGTTCAACTTATGCAAATGTTGCAGTTTATGCAGCGACACATTATGACACAAGTGGCCGAGATGGAGATCTTATTAGTAGCTAGCATATGATTCCAGCAGCAAAGCTTCAGAGCTGCCGTATCAGTATATTTCTCTGTGGAGACATGCATCTTGTTCATCACTAGCCCCGTATCATGATAAGTAGCATAGCAATACAATGCAGATTTATATCAAACTTAAGAAAAAAGGGGGCAGTAGAGATAGGCAGATAGCCTGCTTGCATTGCATCTCCAAGTCCAGGAGAAAACATGTCCCTTGAAATCCTACAAACTTACAGGTTACACCAGAAAGCTAACAAGTGAGATTTCCTTCACTCCGGGAAACTTACGTGTCCGTCATCATCAGTCATTGCTTTGTTCGCTATTTTTGTGGATACCACGTTCTCTTTGCGAGCATCTCCACTCTCAACCTTGTTGTCCACTGAGGTGGAGGATAAGCCGGTGTTCTTGTCATTATCTCCACCAGATGTGGACTCTTGGGCACCTGTAACTGACGTTAAAGTGCCATTTGGTGGAGAATGCAACTCAGCAGATGATGCCTGATCAGTCACGAGCTGTACTTGGTTGTTCAGCGCCAACATTGAGTTTACTTGCTGATCTCCTTTCAAAGTTAAATTAGTTTGGTCATGGTTGCTGGTCAAATTTACAGGAGTTGGATGGGGATTACTTTCTGAGTCCATGTTGGGTACTTTCTGAGTAGCCTCATGTCTTTCCTCAGCAGCATTTGATCCATTTACTCCAGGACCATGGAGCGAAATTCCATTTGACAGATTTGTGGTGCCTTCAAATATCTTATCCATGGTATTCAGTTGTTCGTCTGGGAGAGGTTTGGTCACTTTGGCATCATGATCCACAGAACTCGACACATCATCACCTCTGAAACTCTTCTCCCTAGCCTTGCGCACTTCTTCCTCGTGTCTAGTCTCCTGTTTTTCATGAGGAACTGCAGTTGAAGCATCATCCACGAACAAGATCTTCTCTTGGGCATGATGGGACAGCTCTTCTTGCTCAGATGACGGTGGGTCATGAGAAACAGCACTAGATACATTATCACCATGGAAGTTCTTCTCTTGGTCCTCCTGAGACCGCTCCTTCCGCTCTTCATCCTCAAACACACCAACATCATCTCCATCCTTGTTTGAAGAATGGTCACCAGGCTCCGGAAGATCATCATCCTTATCAAGGTCCTGTTCATCAATGGGATCCTCATCATTGTCATCATGCTTCATTTCTTGCTCCATTTCATCATTCTCATCATCCTCAGTCCGTTCATCCAATGTTGATGAATCAGCATCCATCCTCGTAGGCAGGTCCTTCCTGCCTAATCTAATTACCTCCTCCGGATTCTTATCATTTTTATGCAAATCATTCAGTTCGTCTCCGCTATACGACTTCTTCTTTTCATATGAATGTTTAACTTGATAGAGCAACCAAACAGAAACCAGAACCAAGAGACTTATCTGGAGAGCTTTCTTCAGCTTCAGACCTTTGGACCTCTGATTTCTACTAGAGCTCTGCCTCAACATTGTTAGGCCACAGAAACCTGTAAAATCCTTATTCCACTCCCAATATCTCCACTAAACACTTGATGTTTCCTACAATGAGAAGTAAACAACACATAAGCATCCTGCTTGACATTGGCAAGGGAGGAGATGAACTCCTTTAATCATCAATAATATTATATCTGTTACTAGTCCAAGACACACCGAAGGAAAAAGAAGTTACATGAGTAAAAATGAGCTTTGCTATTTATCTCTCATCAGATTTTTTTCCCTAAAATCTGTCGAATTTTCGGAACATTCAGATCGAACTGCTGGACCAACAAAAATATACTACTGGAACAATCAAACTATACAATTGGAACAATAATGTCTTAATCTGGTATCTGAACTAACTGCTGCGCTCCAACATATCCTAATAGAGTATAATAGGTTGTAACCCTAATCAAGCCATGTATAGCGATGTCTTGACTACCAAAAGAAAATGTCTAGGACGCGATACTCAGGTTAACTGAAAACGGAACAAGAATGAAGCCCGTGCTACACTACATCTCTCTTTCCCAAAAATAGCTCAAAGCATGGTCAAGTACCTAAGAACCCATTAAATCCACGCTTTCCATGAAGGAACCTGCACACGGCCTCCAATCACGTTAAGCCAAACCAAAGAAAAGACCCATTTTATACCGGAAATAGATGCAGAAAGATGCTAGTCCGGTCCGACGGTTCTCAGACACCATTTGAGATAGCCTAAACATCGAAATCACCTAACCTGTGTTGCACAAACAAGACTATACCGGAAGAGATAAGAGTTCTGCAGGATAGCGTTGTCCACGCGATATTTGGGTTTCTTCCCAAGAAAAATCTAGGCAAAAACTCTCGAATCACAGCTCGATGATCGCCACGCACAAGACCCAACATCCACAGCAGCACAAACATCAGATATTTCGTCACAACAAACCACAAGCAGGGCGCGGAGCTTGAAGGAGCTCAAGAGTCCACAGGACACAGGACAGGCCACGACACTAGAAAAATCAAGCTCTGGAACAGGGGAGTAACTCACCTCCGGACGCGAGCAACAGGATGCTACTGCAAGACGCCGCTTTGGGACAGGGGAGTTCTTGCTTGGGCCTCGCCTCCTCCTGCCCCCGACTCCAAGAAGATTTAAAAGACGAACACCGCAAGGTGGGCAGAAGCAAAGATTGGCCAAAAATCAAGATGCTTGTTCACCTAAACCCGCCCCTCCGCTAGTGCAAGGCAACCGGACCGGATCTAATACGGCTCCCTAGGCTGCCTCTCGGAAATGGAAAGCGAGCTCGGCAACAAATGCAACAGCGGGTTCGGGGCTCGCGCGCGAGGCGATTGGGGGATTGGAAATGGCGGTGGTAGGTGCTGGGCTGGGAGAGGGGGATTTATGGCGCGATGTGGACTTGGTCGAGAGGCAGCAGCTTCAGGGTCACACGGGGGAGAAGAGACGGAAATGGCGACGAGCTTTGTGTGTGCGTGTTTTTCTGACTGTTCTTCTTTAAATTGTTTTTCTTGGCCCTCTGAGAACTTGACCTTCTTGTGTTTGGGGCTTTGGCACTGCGTGGTTGGAGGTTGGGAGCAGCGCGCTTTGGAGGACTCGCCGCACCATGGCCGGTTCGCCTCGGACCTCAGTGTACTAGATTTTGTTGCCTAGCATTGCATTGAAGATTGGACAAAGGAACGAAAGGGAAATGGTTGTATTTTCTGGATTTCTTCTTTCAATACATGGTACGCGCATAGTAGGAAACTGCTACTTCTACAACCAACAAGTTGCATACCATTTTAATGTTGACAAAATTGTGCATCAACATTCAGACTCACCGCTAGCTCGTCAATTCCAACTCAAACTGAAAATGAATAAGTATGATTATATAATACAATTATTTTTTAAGAGACAAAAAGACAAATGCCTGAAATCAACAACTATGTGAGAATAAAATATAACATTTTTTATCTTTTATTCTTGATATTTGCTTGTGAATACATAGACGACTTTGAGAAGGACAGTCATTTTTAAGGGCTCCTTTCGAATGAAGGGTAGGAAAAATACAGGAATAGAAAAAGAGTGAATTGCCCAAAACTACAACTATTTGTGTCATAGTTACAGAAAACTACAACTTTGGATTCCTATTGCAAAGAACTACAACTACTTTGACTTTAAGTTGCAGAAATCTACAACTTTAGTAATTTCTTATCATGGACCTACATGTTAGTCTAATGATGTTGTGTTTCATTGTCCATGTTGGATGTGGGACCCATGCCAAGTCACTATGTTGATGTGGAAGAGTCAGCTCATGTTTACTTGGGTCGGTCCCCGATTATAAACGTGGTAACATAATTGCTCAATAGTGTTCATCACAGTGCCTCCCTCTTCGTCATGATCGCCCCCATTTGGCCATCATCTTTGATTTTGCCCGATACCCAGCTGCTTCAGCCATGTCGCTCAAGTTAAAGACCATCAACTTGTGTCTTGGCATGGATCCCACATCCAATGTGGACAACCGAACGACATCATCAGATTGATAGGAGGAGCCACGACCATCTAGAGCAGAAATTGCTAAAGTTGTAGTTTTCTGCAACTCAAGATCAAAATAGTTGTAGTTCTTTGCAATAGGAATCGAAAGTTGTAGTTTTCTGCAACCATGGCACAAATAGTTGTAGTTTTGCGCAATTCACTCATAGAAAAAACAAAATGTAGGAATGGATAAGAGAAGTCCTTTGGCAGCACCATAGGAAAAAGGAAGGAATATCATACACACACACACCATTTGTTGCTGGTCATTAAACAAGTAACCATTGACATTTAGAAGTAGCAAACTAGTTGTTGTATGCCCTTGTGTAATATCTTTGTAGGATTTCAGTTATTTAAATGACTTAGAAGAGATCCGACAATTAACTGAACTCAATAGTGATCTATCTTGCAAGAATTAGGTTGAGAATTAATTTGCTCAATTGTGGTCTAGTGATGTAAAAATGAGAGATGAGTAGGAATCAACCACATGTTGTAGCGTTAATATTCCTATAGGAAATTTCCAAGAGGCTCATAGGATTTCATTCCTATGGAACTTTTCCTTTGTTTCTCTCGTGAACCAAAGGGTGCCATATGGAATAATTCCGTAGGAATTGAATCCTACATTTTTCCTTAAATCCAAAGGAGCCCTAAATGGTCTCGTATGCCCTTGTGTAATATCTTTGTAGGATTTCAGTTATTTAAATGACTTAGAAGAGATCCGACAATTAACTGAACTCAATAGTGATCTATCTTGCAAGAATTAGGTTGAGAATTAATTTGCTCAATTGTGGTCTAGTGATGTAAAAATGAGAGATGAGTAGGAATCAACCACATGTTGTAGCGTTAATATTCCTATAGGAAATTTCCAAGAGGCTCATAGGATTTCATTCCTATGGAACTTTTCCTTTGTTTCTCCTGTGAACCAAAGGGTGCCATATGGAATAATTCCATAGGAATTGAATCCTACATTTTTCCTTAAATCCAATGGAGCCCTAAATGGTCTCCGTATGGACAATTTAGTGTAAGATCATATTTTCAACTTTGAATAACAAATCAGAGAATTACAAGTCGGATGTGAAAACAAAAAGACATTTGTTGAAACTATAAGCGATTATGGACCATTATTTAGAGCTGAAAACAAATAAATAAAATTTACAAGCGGGTTATCACAATCTGACTTATTTATTTGTCATAGAATCAACACTACGGTGGGAATGAGCTTTTATATGTTCTCGCAATCTACAATTCAACAATCTGAAATCCGATACATATAGCTCCTTCAATCATATAGTTAGTCGAGGTGTTAACCTTCAAGACCAAAAGTTTCTATAAAATCATATATTTGTCAGAATACCTGTACATTCATCACTTCCTAAAGCGTTAGCATTTTTTTCTCCAGAAGAGGAGACATAGTTATCCTTCAGAGCTAAGCAAATGGACACGTATGTGCAGAGGAAACAGGAAAGAAAAGGTGCCTCTGCTACGTCTTTCGAACACTACTGGGACACTTAAGCTTAGCGGGTGCGCCTAGATGCGGAAAGGGGGATAGTACGTGTCCCGTGGGCGGTGGCGCGTCCGGCGTACGGATCGACCCACGTCGTTGGGTGCAACCTCCGTTGACCTGCACGCCGGCAAAACGGCGTTGCACTTGCAACGAGGTAGTAGTAGATCGTGGCTACACACTCAGAAAAAAGGTGTGTGTCGTTCGGCACGGCCGCACCGCACACAGGGGTAGGAGACGGTAGGTCCGACCAACAGTTGGATGTCCTTTTGACTACAAATACGCTGAAAACACTTCGTGTGCTTTTTTTCCTTCCAAAGGTGCCAAAAGAAAGTTAATTAGGATCATGGATGCCGTGTGTGTGTCATTGCTGCTTTATGGTCGCAACGAGGAGGAGCAGGAGGAGTCAGAGGTGGGCTCAGCTCAGCTGATGACCGTTGACCCTAGGGATGATGTTGCGGCAAGTTTTGGACATGTTTCTCCACGGGTTTTCTATTCTCATAATATGGTGCCGATGGTTGCCACGTGTCGGGCCGCCTGGGCGGTCAGACTTTCGCCCTGGTACGGTATGCATAGGGCGAAAACGCGTCACGAGCGAGCTAATCCTGGATGCTAGATTAGAGAGATGGCCGGATCGGTGTGGTGGTGACGCGCGGATCTGAGACTAATAAGAAACCGTGATGGCCAACCATCACTGGAAATCATGGAGAGGGTAGGAGTTGAGATAAAGACGAGAGGAAATCATCGACCGCTGAAAACGATGGTCAACTCCTCCAAGCCGACCAGAAGTTCGAACGTGATTTTTTTCCTTTTTCAGGGAAAGAAGTTCGAACGTGATGAAAAGATATGCTTTTGTTTGGACCGTGTCCAATTCTCTATTGACCAGAAGTACATGGTTGACAGGACTGGACAAGCCCACCGGAGGCCTCACTAAGGATGTGTTCGTTTCCTGGTCTCAACTCTATAGCTTTCCCATTAAAAAGAATCTTATTATTTAAGAGTATTAAATAAAGTTTAATTATAATATAGATTATATTTACAAGACAAATCTAATAATGTTAATTAAGTCATGATTAGAAGTTGGTTATTGTAGCATCACTTTTACGAAACATAGATTAATTAAGCTCATTAGATTCATCTTAAAAATTAGCATCAATCTGTCAATAGTGTTTTGACATTAAATTGATCGAAATATTCATAAATTATAAGATTCTCTTTGATGTGACAGATTTACATTTTAGAGGATAGAAAACGAGCAGGGCCTACGGTGTGTTTGTTTCCTCCTCTGAAATTTAGCACTCGTCAGTAACAAATAGTAGTAAAATCTCACTATTTATGAATATTTCGATCAATTTAATGATAAAACCCTTTTGAGAGATTGATGCTAATTTTCAAGATGAATCTAATCTTATATTTACTAATTGGAGGCTCCTTTTGAGGCCTCCACGTTAATCGGTGAAAAACTCTAGAAATTCTCACAAAAAAGCAAAACATCTAGCCATTGAATTACACATTCAACAAATCTTAGTCATTGGATATAACATGCTTAAAATTACCCACCTCTGCCATTACATTATAAAAAAAATTGAAATTATACTATATTCTTTCTAATTAACTTGGTACATGGGCACCTTCACGTATGGATTGACAAAATACAAGAACCCCAAACGTCGTCTTTTCAGCGGAGAGCCTGGCGGCCGATGGAAGCGTATGATATGTCGGCGGCGGCAGACATTGAAGCTAGGTCGGCATGGAGCCTTGATGAAGGAGGTCACAAGTGATCAGAGAAGCCGAGATGTGCGGACAATGAAGCTAGGTACGGAGGTCACAAGCGATCAGATCAAGAAGGCTAAGAGCGAGTCATAACCGTGGGCAGCTATGAGTAGTTGGTCCTGGTCTCGGAAGGTCGGCCGCCCAATCGGAGCCGCAATAGTTTTCCTTGACACCGTCTCTAGGACTACCACCTCCGAGCACCTCGCGTAAGCCTGCAGGAGCAGCAGCTGCGGTGGTGTCGATCCCCTAGACGCGCCTTGGTCTTTCTTGGTAATAAACGATGGCTGCCTATGGCGGCGCTGCAATGGTTGGTGACAGGTACGTGTTGCAGGAATTGGCGCCAAGATGCCATGGCATGCTGCCGGCAACATGACCTCCGATCAGGGACTCGATGTATGTATCCCTTGAGTTTTCGCTGGTCTTCCCTATCTCTCTCTCTCTCTCTCTCTCTCTCTCTCTCTCTCTCTCTCTCTCTCTCTCGCAATTATTTGATACTGCAAATATTTCATGGACCAAACATGCTCTCTAACAGGATGATTAGAACACCCAGCAGAACAAATCAAGGTTTTTTAAGGTAACATCTGTCTTTTTTTTGAATCATTTTTTCTTGAATTTACCACTTGATTTTCCCAGGGATCTAGCAAAAATATTGGCTTGGTACTTAATTTCCCTATATTCATTTGTTTGTTAATGGTTGCATGTAGCTTGCATCTTATTAAAGAAAAAGTTTGGTAAGCATATTCTGACATGTTTTTAGCAATAGATCGTGCTCAAAAGAAAAGGGCAGAAATCACAAGGAAATCATAATGTAAACGTAGCAAGATTTTCTAATGAAATGAAAATAGTATTGTAAGTGAATGGTTCCGCATAAAATTTCTTATACATGACGAATATAATAATCAAGATGAATGTTGTGATCAATATATCAATAACATGTGTTAGATGTAAACAGGTAAAACTCACGATTGAAAGAGATTTCGTAAATCATTCTTTCTTATTGCAATGATCCATATGGCAGGAACTATAGCATCGAATAATTTGTAAATCTCTGCTGAATCCTTATAATTCTGAGACAGCTCCCAAGTAACTAATACTTATGTTTTATGCCTGACCAGTAACGTTCATCGAAGAAATGGTACACCACACGTGTGCATTTACAAAAATGTGGAGTACTATAATGCTTTGATGACATGTTTGAGTTCAGTTAGAAAAGTTTGACTCCTCTCATGATATTATGTATAGGGGGTGTCGTGCATAACATGCTAATTAATTTTTATTGTGACTTATGTAGGGGGAATGCATGTGGATTATGCAGTGGAGTTAACAGGCAAACTTAACAAAAGGTGATATCTTATTAGCAGATCATGGTCTTGCTACCTTGGATACATGGCATGCACATGTCTTCAAAATATGATGATAAAGGTTCTCTCTCTCTCTCTCTCTCTCTCTCTCTCTCTCTCTCTCTCTCTCTCTCTCTCTCTCTCTCTCTCTCTCTCTCTCTCTCTCTCTCTCTGTTTTCTTAAATGCATATCTCTTATTATTAGTAGGAGTATCCTTGGATGTGGAATATAAATTTTGACACTGTTGCTTAAGAATTGTGGCTATGTGAAAGTCAACAGTCAACAGAGTACAATTACAACACAAGCTCTGTATCCATGGTTCAACAGAAAATCTAAGTGATGGGGTTAAGCACCACATATTAAAGAAACATGAATAATATAAGTGTGTAACATGTCTAAAGATTGCTTCCATGTCATT
Organism: Chloris gayana; assembly: GCA_031894775.1. Lineage (NCBI taxonomy): Eukaryota > Viridiplantae > Streptophyta > Magnoliopsida > Poales > Poaceae > Chloris > Chloris gayana. The sequence goes on from JAUNZO010001315.1 coordinate 59,989, forward strand.
TCTTAAATCAGTCTACTTAAGGTATAATCAACATAGCTTAGAATTTCAAATGCTAGCCCGTGCATGTGCACGGGTTGATAGGCTAGTGAGCTTAATTAATATATATTTTATTAAAGTGATGCTACAGTAACCGTCTTCTAATCACGACTTAAATAACCTCATTATATTCGTCTCGTAAATTAGTCTAGGGGCATGTAATTTATTTTATAATTAAACTTTATTTAGTACTTCTAAATAGTAAGATTCTTTTTAATGTGACAACTATAAAGTTTAGACACCAACAAAAGAACACACCCTAAATGGAATCCAGCCCGTTGTTTTCTGTTTCATTTTTTGGATTCTTGCATATTTCACTATTAGTAATTCACGTGTTCTTTTTATATGCACTCAACATTTCAAAATCAATTGATTCAACCATTTTGAGTCACCAGTCATCCCAAAAAAAATGTTGAATGCACTAAAAGACTCGATGTTTAAAAGGTCAGTTGAGACATTTTCAAATATACAGTCAATAGTTTTGAAACAATACCTAGAAATTAGACAAACATTTGTTAAAATGATGCGCCCAAATTAATTATTTTTATACTATTAAAAAAATTGAAAAACATATTTTATCCCCAAGTTAATTTGTAGCCCAAGACAATTGAGCAAATTGGCCATCTAGCATTATGACGAGACGACCAAGGCATACAACACACACACTTCCACATTATTGCTCCAGGTGGCGAAGCCAGGAATTAGAGGGGGAGGGGAGAATAAAATTTATCTAGCAAGGGTCTCAATTCCATTTTTTTATGTCAATTTACATGGTGTTTTTTTGTGTTCAATAAAGGAGTGCAAAAGAAGTTAAGCACTTTATTTTCACCCCTGATTGCTCTATATGAAATTAAGCACTAATGCTTTTTCTTGATTATAATACATTGTATCTTAATCTAATGGCCCTCTTGTCCGTTGTTCTTCACTGGTTAAGGACATCTCGAAGGTCCGTCACTAGTTATGAGCATCTCGAAGAGCTCTTAAAAATTAACCTCTAAGGCCCTGTTTGATACAAAGTATTTTTGGAGTTTTGTAACAATACTACAGTTTTATAAAATACTTTGGTTTTAGGAGGTATGGTGGTGTTTGGATGTAACAGGTTTTGCAGTTTTAAAAACCATGGTATTGAAAAGTGCAACTATTTTAGAGTTTTAAAAACTTCACTCCTGACCTCTTTTTGCTAAACCATGGTTTTGCTTGACAATGGCTTCTAAAACCATGGTTTCTTAATACTTTGATACTTGAGAGACTATAACATCCAAACAAGACCTAAAACATGTTTTTATTAGCACCTAAAATATGTTAGGAGCAAGTTTTTCTCCCTCCTCCAACGCATGGAACCAACACAGTGAGTTAGGGTTACCTCGTATGGCCATTTGCGCCGCATTCTCTCCCGTCGCTCTCTCACGCGTATATGATGACGAGTTCGATCCTTCCTCCACAACGACGAGGAACGGATGCGGGGGCAACGAGTGCGACTCGTCTTCCTATCCGATGATGACCCTCTCCGGTCTCCATCCATCTCCCACGCCGCCCTCTTACGAAGAACCCTAGCTCGAGCGAAATGTAGGGATGGTTTTGAAGACTATTGAAGATGAGTTTTTAGTCTAATTCTCCTATTATTTAATCCTAATTGATTTAGAAGGAATTTTGAAGCTCTCTTGGGGATGCTCTAGGCATCAAAACTAAGTTGACAAATCGACGTTCCTACCAGAATTTGGCGGAAATAGGCTAGGCCGGCAAGCTAGTCTCCGACAAGAAGCAGGCCTAGCTTCAGTTTCTGGCCTGCCCAGCCTGGCCCGTGTCTACCGGCCCACAGAACTATGAGGCGCCACCTGTCCGTGTCTCGTCCCCAACGCCGCATGCACAAACATATCGGTCCCACCACCGCGGACGAATGGCTGTTTCGGCAACGAAACCGCGCGCGCCACTCCTGCCTCTCGCTCCCGCGCCTCTCCGCCGCCGCCACGTTACACCTCGGCCGGAGGGCGCGCCGGCGACTGATCGGATCGCCATCGCACCGGTACACCCCTCCAGCGGCGTGATCCAAGATTCCGAGGTACTCTCCGTCGAGCCCGCCGGCCCTACATTCCCATGACCACGGTCCGCGGGCATCGCTGATTGCAGGGCGCGCGCGGCCCAGATCGTGCTTTCTCTCGGTTTTCCCAGACTGGATCTCTTAGACGACGCGCAGCCTGAAGAATGTGCGGCGAGATGTGCAGAAACGGCCGGAATTTTGTTGTGCATATGGGGGATTTGCTGCTCGGCGGTCGGAATTTCGCCTGCCGATCTGGCCAATTCCAACCATCCTAATTTAGAACCCGTTCCCTATCTTGAAAGAAACCTAACGCTGGAATTTGGCTATTTGTTTTCAGTGATTGGTTCAAATCCAATGATGTGGGAGTTATTTAGAATCTGTTTCTTACATTTCATTTGTCACTAAGGTTGGAGCATCTGGATTTTATTGATTTTGTTTCTTTCAGTGAAACTTTTGCAAACGAGCAACGTCATTGATGTGAACTTGCCATTGCACTCTTGCTTGTAACTACAGCAGGGGGCTGGGCGATTGGTGCTGCCGTAGCATGCAATTGAATGTCACATTAAGATGACTAGTTTAATAGTTAGGATTATGCTTGAGTTTGTTTGGTTTTATTTGGCAGCTAGTTTCAGCAGAGAAGTAAAGTACGATTACTTGCAAATAGAACAGAATGTAAGCACATGATAACCCTGTTGATGAGAACCTGCATTTTCTATTGTCAATTCTGCAGTTCTTTCATGGGTAAATGGTCAGGATCTCCAATCGGTAGAGGCAGGGGATGGAATTTACTGCCCTTCTGACTTCGGCGGGGATAAACATCGGTGTCTGCATTCTATTCCTGTCCCTCTATTCAATCCTTCGGAAGCAACCTCACAACTACGGCGTTTACTTTGGGAGGCGGCGCGCGGAAGAGAAGTTTCAGAAGCAGGACGATTACTTCTCATTTGAGAGGCTACTGCCTACTGCTGGTTGGCTTGTAAAAGCATACTGGTGCACGGAGGAAGAGATTCGGCAAGTTGCTGGCTTGGACTCTGTTGTCTTCCTCCGCCTCTTCATTTTCAGGTTTACCTTGCATACTCTTGATCAATGAGGTGGTCATGTTTCTTACTTAAATTCAATGACACACGTGTCTCCTGCGTGTTCGAGAAAAAGGGAACTGCACTGTGATGTTTTCTACTTCTCTAATTTGCCCTGTCTATTGAATGTATTAAATGGACACCTCTGAATAGTTTCAAGCACATATACCCACTGTGATACATTTACCCCCTTATTTTTGTTGACAACTTACAATATTTTGAACGAATGTGGACAACTTGTAATAAGATATTTCTTGTCTGCAGCATTCGTATCTTCTCGATCACATCTCTTGTTTGTTTGTTTGGAGTGCTTCCAGTTAATTATCATGGGAAAGAAATGTCACATACACATATTCCGGCAGATTCGCTGAATGTTTTCACAATTGCCAATGTCAAAGAAGGATCACCAATGTAAGACCGTCATCTTCATCACTTTGGCTAGACTGCATTGTTACCTTTCCCCTACTTGCTACAGCTCTGAAGTTCTATAATTGCATAACAATGAAGGAAAAATTCTAATAAAACTGTAGTAGTTAATGAATATTATCCCATCCTCATTTTTTTCTTTCCCATTCTACTGCATTCTACTTCCATATGTCTTACTTTCTCTTCTAGCGTTCTAAAACTCTGTAGTTTTGTTGCTATTGTTGCATCATTCTACTGTATTACTGAACTTGCACTTCCTGAATCGGACAAGTACCTAACATCCAATTAACAGCATTACTATTTAATAAAGTATTTGTTTGTTTCTAGTGATTATAAGATGTGAGTCATTTTTACTCAGAGCTACTGTATTACTATTTAGTAAGATCTACGGTCTTTTGTGCAGGCTTTGGGTGCACTGTGTTGCTTTATATGTGATAACACTCTCAGCTTGTATCCTTCTCTACCATGTAAGACTCTCTATTATGGGTTTATCTTAAAATTCTTCCTAGTTTAAATAGACTACAACTGATCCTCATGTATTATTATAGGAATATAAGTATATTTCAAGGAAGAGGTTAGCACATATTACTGGGTCATCACCCAATCCTGGCCATTTTTCTGTGCTTGTTCGTTCAATCCCAAAGTCAGACAACGAGCTGCTAGATGATACAATCAGAAACTTCTTTGTTAACTATCATGGTTCAAGTTACTTGTCACATCAAATGATTTATAGGAAAGGAAAATTGCAGACATTTGTGGTAAGAATTTATTGGACAATAATTCTGTTGTTTTGCAAATATTACTCGATATGTTCTCCCAAGCAGAATTTACACATCCTTTTTCACTGGAGAAATTTACAAAAAGAATAAAAGAAGGAAAATGTGTATTATATGTGTTATCAAAGAGGATGTCCTTGTTAGTTGTTACTTGTTTACATTTCAGAGTTTGTTAACCTTAGTTCTTTAATCTGACTTACAACTATGCTAGACTTAGATAAGATTCAAATTGATGTCATTGTCGTCCCTAAATGGCCTATACTATGATCTTTCTTTTACTCAGGAATGTTTATTCCATTATTCTGTAGGACAATGCAGAGAGGGCTTACAGGAAATTCGTAAGGGTAAAACTTTCTGTATTTGACCGGAACGGAAGGTCAAACTTGTCCAGATGTGGTCTTTGTGGAGTAAGAGCTTCTTCATTTCACCTTTACCGCAATAAGTTCATCGAAGCAAAGAAGTCAGACCTCAGTAATCCAGATGTTGTCGAAGCTCAAAAGGTATTGTTCGTTTGAATATCACGAAACTGCATCTTTTCACCAGCAGATTACACGATGTCTTAGCATTTCATCTCATAAACCATCAGCACGATTCATTGTTGCATTATGGAGCAGGAATGCCCGGGTGCTATAGTTTTCTTCAAGACTCGCTATGCAGCCGTTGTCGCTTCACGGATACTTCAGTCCTCGAACCCTATGTTATGGGTAACAAATTTGGCCCCGGAGCCACGCGATCTATATTGGTCAAACCTCTGGATCCCCTACAGACAGATATGGCTTCGGAAAATAGCAACACTTGCAGCTAGTGTTGTCTTCATGTTCGTGTTCATTGTGCCAGTCGCATTTGTTCAAAGCATGATGCAACTGGAGCAGCTTCAGAAAATGATCCCGAGCCTAAATTCCGTGTTGAAGAAGTAAGTGCATGAATCAAACATTATTGCACTTGCTCAAATTTTAAGTCTAAAGCGACCGATACCCTGACTGATTTTTTTAGGTCATTTTGCGCCAGGGTTATAACGGGATACCTACCAAGTGTTGTTTTGTTGCTGTCCTTGTACACCGTCCCGCCATTGATGATGCTCTTCTCATCGATAGAAGGGTCGATTTCTCGCAGTGGCAGGAAAAGAAGTGCATGCTGTAAAATCCTGTTCTTCAACGTCTGGAATGTCTTCTTCGTAAATGTCCTATCAGGATCCGTACTCAACCAGCTAAACGTCTTCACCAGACCAAAGGACATGCCATCTATGCTAGCTGAACTTGTACCCAAGCAGGTGATGACATTGACAAAGAAATTATCTGATAGATTTTCAATCACTCTGGTATGTTCCTGTTTCGCATAACTGTGTTATTTGTCGTTTCGGCAGGCCACATTCTTCATCACATATGTCCTAACGTCAGGCTGGGCAAGTCTGTGTTCCGAGATACTGCAAGTGTACAACTTGGTATATAACTTCTTCAGCAAATTTATATGCTGCTGCCATCAAGATCCGGAATACGTCTACTCCTTCCCATACCACACTGAAGTGCCTAAAGTTCTTCTGTTCAACCTGCTTGGCTTCACCTTTTCTATAATGGCGCCTCTCATACTGCCATTTCTGCTCGTCTATTTCTGCCTCGGCTACTTGGTGTATCGGAATCAGGTGAGCCCATCTAGCATCTGTCTCTACCGCAAAATCTGCTCATGGGGAGATTTTTAGTGCAAATGGAATTTGGGTGTAATGATGCAAACATACAATTCCATCCGTCCGATCGTGATCTAAAGGTCCTTGTTACTTCCAATATATCCAAAATAAAGATAGACAATTGAGGAGGTGTTTCCAAAATAAAGATCCGTAGATCAGGATGATGAAATTGTATGTTTGCACCATTGCACCCAAATTTTATTTGCACTGAAAATTTCCCCATCTGCTCACTTGATATTTTTAGCTAGCTGCAGACTGAATTAGCTTGTTCATCCTCTCATCTTAACAGAAAATGATATGTGCAGATCTTGAACGTTTACTATCCCAAGTATGAGATGGGAGGGAAGCTATGGCCGATCATGCACAACACGACGGTGTTCTCCCTTGTCCTGACACAGATCATAGCGCTCGGTGTATTCACTATAAAGCACTCCCCAGTGGCCATGGGCTTCACCATCCTGCTCCTCGTCGGCACGGTCCTCTTCAACGAGTACTGCAGGCACCGTTTTGCCCGCATCTTCGACGCCTACTCCGCCCAGGTCAAAGGCGCACGATCAGAGAAGAACCCTCACATTGCTGTTCACTTTCTGAAGCTTTGGCTTGCTGCAGGACCTGATCGAGCTGGACAGGGACGACGAGCAGTCCGGGAGGATGCAGGAGATCCACGAGCACCTCCTGGACGCCTACTTGCAGTCGCCGCCGGCGGAGGGCTCCGCCCGGGGCCATGTGCCGATAGAGCTGATCATGGAGGACCCAGCGCAAGAAGCGTCCGAGTCGAGCCAGGAACTCTGCGACACGGTTCAGGAGGTGTCCGATTCCATCCAGGAACACGCCGCCGAAGACAAGTCGCATTCCGTGTAGTAGATTGTTTTTCTCGATTTCATGGAAGCGTATGGGGTTGGTTAGGTGGCTAGCTGCTGCTGGGGTGGCTACTTCGATGGTGTACGTAGATGCTATACTGGGTTTCAGGGAGCTGACTACGGTTTGCCATGCCTGATTGCCTGTGTATGTACAAGTAAGTCTCACAGATATGTAGACGGATTTGGAATCAATTATTTTCACAGATATATGCGGTACTGCAGTCATTTTGTTCAGGCAGCGGCGCACTGCGCACGGCAATATCTACGAGTCGGTGATTACCGCAACTAGTGCTGCCCATCTGGGCTGTGCTTTTTGGGCCGTCCGGTAACTCGGAAAAAAGCACGGGCTAAGCACGTCACGGCCCGAATTAATTTCAGGTCGGGCCGGCACGGTTCGAGGTGTTGTGATGTGCTTGGGCCAAAGGGGTGGTCTGACGGGCGGCACGGGCACGGCCCGTTTAGGCTTAGGCACGGTAAAGCACGAAAATGACTCATTTAGGCACGGCCCGAAAAGAACTTATTTAAAATATATATGGTTTCTATACAAACATCAACTTATCAGTAGCTTGGTGATAAGTCTTTTGTCTAGAAACTAGAAGACCAAGTTTGAATCCCACTGAAACTCCACATTTCACCTGCGTAATTCGTGCCGTGCAGTGAGCACGGCACGGTCCGAAATAAATTCCGTGCCGTGCCGGCCCGAAAAGAAACGGGCCGTGCCTTGGCGTGTCTGGGCCGGGCCGTGCCGGGCAGCCCATTTAGCCAGGTATAACCGCAACGCAGGCGAAAGCGCGTGTCAGTTATGCTTATGCAGTCTAGTCGGCCTGCTTGTATTGGATTTGTGGGCTTGCACCATGGGCCAGATGGCGAGCCACCGCTGTAGGAGCATGACTGCATAAGAGGCAACAACAAGCGCACGAAGAGGTAGCTTCGACGCACATTTTTCACCCAATTTAGATGTCGCTAACCAAGTGATAGCATAAATTTTTTAGTTAAAAGTGCTGCATAATTAAACACTTAAACAAAGAAAATTATTATTAAGCCCGAACAGTTAGAAAATGAGAACCGACAATTTAAGCTTATCGCAACTAATGGCCAACTCTACAACGGATTCTCTCTGACAAGTACATTTGTACGCACAGTGGATGCTACACATATCAACACAGCCACACAGGGGCCTTTGGTTTGTACGACGGCTTCTCACCCTTCGCCGGAGCTATAGCTTGGGCGTCGTTTGTAATCTTTCTCGGCTAGACTCAGCAGGAAGTCCGTGAACACGTGCTCATACCCAGGCATTTTGCCATACCCTGAGAATGTAAAATTTGTTGCAAATATGTTCAGAAGAAAAATACGTATGGAAGCAGGAACATATGGTTTTATGGCTAGTTGTTCATAAAAATCAAAGAATCTACCGCAATGAATACAGAAGCAATGGTGCAAGGCTGATCAGTCATAACTTCGACGTGCCTGGTTCTAGCCAATCTTTGGAATTCCAACTGTTATTAATACTCTTACACATGATAGAATGAAAAATAAAATGCCACAAGCATCATATACTCGTTTGGTGCTTCCATCCTTTAGTATCCCTGGCATCATCATTAACTGTGCTCGTACAGGTATCACAAATATTGGAATTTCATAGGAACGTCAAGCAATTCGCTGAATTAGTTGGACTAGCTAACGAAATAAGATCTTGAGAACTATGGAGATTCTTTAACCAATGATGTTTAGAATGTACAAGCAAAGTTAGCTTAATTAATAGAACCAGGTCTGGCATGTTCAAAGACAAATTGGAATTTCAGAAAACATACCAGGGAAATAGTTCATGTCTATGACATAAAACCGATCTCTTGTTCCGTGCTCTCTGATCATGTCAATGTTAAATAACCTAAGACCCTGCAAATCAGGTGGAAAGGATTATCACAATGGGATTAACTCACGCAATCAAGGAAAAATAAGGGGCTAGAATCATTCATAGTTTTATACCAATCGACGACGCAGCTCCCGTGCCAACATCTCAAGCAGGGGTCTTGGAGGAAGTTCTGACCAAATATGTAAGAAATCAGTTGGCACTAGTGTGTTTTGATATCAATCAAAACAAGATAAAAAAGGAGATGGAAAAATACCAGCAATATGAGGGTCAAGATCTGCATCATCAGCACTAGCTGCAGCACAAGAGACCCTTGGAAACCGAAATACCCCAGCATTATTCGAGACATCACCTTCGTCGACATTAGGAAGCGAAAATCGGCGTACAACCCTTATTGTGTCCCCAACAATGTAGACTTTGAACATGACACCACCTATAAATGTCAAAAACCAACATAAAATATTGGAATCTCAGTCTTTTCAAACAGAAAAGCATATATGACAGTGAATGTACCGTGGTTAACAAATTCCTGAAGAACCAAGGGAGGCTCAAGCTTGGTCAGTGAAGTTGGATCATAAGCAAGAGATAGCTCATGGGACTTCGCAACCAAGGGTTTTGCCACTGCAAAATTGACAAGGTTAAGAGGGGGGGGCATAAGCAGAGGCTCAAAATAAAATTGAGTAGAGTCAATAATAAACCATTGCAATCACAGAGGATCATACAATCAAAAGAAATGAGCAGGTTCTAGTGTCATACATAGGGCAGAAAAAAGGGTAATGTGTGTCGATATGCATAGAAACAACTTTATTTTTTACTATTAAGAAAGTGTAGACCATCTACTCTAATATGAATCAGATAATTTGTTTGTTGGAAGACAAACAGTAGGACATTTGCTCCATCAGGAGAAGGACCGCCAGTTTTTTATAAATTGGGCTTAAGTCTTCAGTGTGATCACCCCACCCTCCTGGGGTGGGTTCACTTACCTCTTTCCCTTGTCTACAGCTCTTTCTTGTTTACCTTGTGTTCAATAAAATCTGGTTAACAGCAGGGGCTCCCCTACTGTTCTTTCCTTAAAGAAAAGGTGAAACTCAGGACTCCCATGACTGTTTAGTCACTTAACGGTGAAACAGGTGAAAGACGGGCAGTATAATCATTTAAGTAACTGTCAATTACTTAAATAACATAGTTGCCCCCATGTTATTATATTCTGGAGACCGTATGGATGTGGATGTATGAAACAGCAGCTATTTGTGACGGGTCAGTGTTTTATTTCCTTTCTGAAATCTTTCTTCCTTTATGTATACAAGGTCACTCATACATACCAATAACTTGTATATTGTGAGATGTTTAAAGCATGAGAGTCACAATTCATAAATAGTGAATGAGCAGACCTACCTAATGGAAGAGATAGCCCAGCTCTCGTAACTGCAGCTGGAATTGAGGAGGGGTCTGTATTGACAAATAGCTGCTTGGGAACGCCTACTTTACCTGCAAAAGACAACTTCCCCACAATGATGAAATCAGGCTTTGGAAAGGTTCAAAGAACCAACTGTCTGTATCAACCCTCCTAAACAAAGAACAAGTATACCATTGCGATTATGCACATTTGCTCATTCGCCACTGTCAGTGGTAGAGTTTTTTAAAAGAATGTCAAAACAGTAGGAAAGACATCCATGTAGGGTTTGTAACTTTTGAAGTGGTTAAATTGCCTCAAAACAATGGAGGGATGTGAAAAAAGAGGAATAATTTGTAACAAATGATAATAATAAAAAAAGAAAGAAATAAAGAGAAGGTTGCGTGCAAAAACTCTCGTAACGTATGAAGTAACTAGACTACCTAGTTCCAGCCAAAAGGATGCTCATCTACCAGCGGAGATATAGCCAATAGAAACCAAAGCATAAACAATTATTCTAACATGGTACAACATACCAACCACCATCAAACTTCAATTGTTAAAGCCATGGGGATTTGTAATATCCACAAATAGCACAATCTATATTTACCCATCAGTGAACAGGAAACAAAGCTACACAAGCACGAAACTTAAATTTTTAGCAGTATATATATAAATGATCCTGAACCAGAGCTATATCAACTTATTGAATGCAAGCTGTCAGTATCAGGGTATTGTTGCTCATAACCATAATACATTTAACAGGTGACTGGGGGAATAGATGCTTCTCAATGTATATTTCCCTAGTTTGATTTTAACAGTATTTCATCTCTAGTTCCTAAAATGAAACAGTATTTCTAATGCACTTTTTAGTTTGTATTTTTCAAACTTCTAGGAATGGCAGTAGCTAGAGTTTGTGATTATATGTTAACGAGTTAAATAAAAAACCTCTAAACAATTGTCTTCGGTTTAATTTTCACCCTCAACAGCAATAATACCTAAATACCAGTACAAATCACCCCTGGATAGATACTTGCGCTGTTGCAAGCTGACACGGTCAGCTTTTGCTATAATGAAAGAAAACCATATAACAGCTGGCATATGATTGATTTTGATACTTCTGGGATATGACCTAAGTTGAGGATGGAAATTAAACCAAGGCAATAGCTGAGGGTTTACATTGGGCATTTTACCTTCTTCTGAATAGAAGAATATTCCTTATTTCAGACGAAGTAAATTTGTTTCTGTGCTATCATTAAAGGGCCAATGTATTTTTCCTAAACAAAGAGAACCAAGGTGCAGTATTACAATGTAAAACTGATAGATTAGACAAGGTAACTAAGGGAGGCACTATATAGAAATTACCATAACAATCCGAGAGGTCCAGTTCAGAAACTTCTTGAAGCATTGACTGGCGATCAAGCAAATGTGCTATCGCGCCGGGTGGATCAAGAACTGTAACTTCTGGGTGAGTCTCTCGATATTCCTATCAAGATTAAAAAAATATAGTTTATAAAAAGTTGAAACTTAAGAAGAGAAATGGTGCCAACGTTTTTAAAAACATACATTGTGAGTCTTCAAAGAGAAATTCTAACAATGGTTTAAGCACATTTTGGATTACTGACCTCCAGCAATTGCTGCCACCCTTTTCCTGTCAGCTGTTGAAAATCAATGACAACTATTAGTTGTCATAAGGCAAAAAACTGAACAAGCAATAATGCAGCAAACTTAAGAATATATTACAATATTCCTTAATATCTAACCTTATGAAGAACAATGTCAAATGGGCCTTGATCTGACAGTGAACGTTTATGATCAATAGCAACAAACTGAATGCCTTTTTTCCTGCAGCATGTTTTAGACAGATGAGAAACATGAGTGACAATATGAACAGAAACATAATTTAATCAGAAGAGTAAAATTGGCAGCCAACACAATGATCCAAACTCTCGACTGCGATATGGTCTAAATAATCTACAAGTTCAAAGCATTTTCCTACCATATGTATGCCTTTCCAAGTATGTTTCTCCAGCAAGAGCCTACTCCAAGTGTGAGCATTAAAGAATCATCAACTGCCAAGGGAATCGAGGTCATGTATCTGAATGGGATGTCCTCAATTCCTGATGGCTGTGTTGCTAAAGCAGAAGGCGTAGCTTTAGTAATCACATGGGACCAGTTCTGCATTGTTTTGCATGTTTATTTGCCATAAAGCACTAAAGAATGCACCAGTTGATTTTTGCGCAGACTGCAATACTGAAAAATGATTCAGCTTGGCAAAACGTCATGGCAGATAGTATAAAGAAGGATAGAATCTATTTTTGGCACAGCTGGCGATACAATGCTAAGGACTTCTAATCGAACATGTGGATTAGCTCAAACATAAAAAAGATAGGAGTAATGCACATGCATATCCTGTGGTACTAAAGTATTCCCCTAATACTAGCATCCAAGTAATGATCTAGAAGAGACATATCCCTAACCGCAATGGTGCACGAAGATTCCAGAAACAGTTAAATCACACAACATGATTACACAAGTGATTAAGTGAGAACGAAAAAATAAGGCATCCTATTATAATCAGGTACAGCTAATAAATGGCGTTTTGTTTTTAGATCTTCTAGTTTTACACCACAGTGGAGCTCTACACTGCTTCAAAATCAGGCCACGTCTCTTAATAACACACAGTGAAGCACACCGATAATCAATTCTGAACTTTACTTTCACCAGATTGCTATCATTGGGTAGGTCAAGAAAGGGTTGCTATCAGAAGATATTATAATATTATTAGGATTATTAGGATACCATGCGACAAGGAATGCATCAATGTCGCTTTCTTATCCCCCAAAAAAATTGCAGCAACATGGTGATTTGTGAGGGCCATAGAGCTTTTTTTTTCGAGCAAATCCTTAGAGATTGTTATTATATTAGTCCCTGTGGAGGATTATTCAAGAAAAATGAAGCTACTCCGTCCACTGGACGCGAATAGACGCTATAAGATTCTCTAAGATTTTTAAATACTGTATTTAGATACCTGCAACTACAGGGAAAACAAAGATCGCACGAACGTCCACGAAAAATCATATTAACGCAGAGATTCCATCAGACTTTTCAATTTCAGTAAGCTTTTCACCACCTTCTGTGCCGAAACTTAAAACGATTTATTTTCCTAAGCTCAAGAGCTCAAGATAATCCCTTACTTTGCTTACCTCTAACAACTCGGAAAAAAAATGCTATGGTATCCATTTCCTCAAAGATTCTGACGAGAAAAAAAAAGGTGCGATGTGGATATTTTGCCTCCAGAATATACTCAAGACAGAGACAGGGGACGCTGAACCAGGTAGTGCTAAAACAGTAACAATAAAGGGGGACACAGGACAAGGTTTGGTCTATCATCCCCACGGGAGTGTCCAGAAGGATCATGCCTAGAGTTTCCATTGATCCACCAACTCCAAGCAAAAGGGAAAATCAGGGCTCCATTTATCGATCCAATACAGCCAATCCAACATCCAGAAAAGCCACACCAAACGGCTGGCCCCCAATGCACGCGATCCTAACATCCTCGAAACACCCCAAACACGGCACACCTTTCCGTCCCGATCTCATCTCCCCTAAACCGAGCCGTAAAGCGACAAACAAATTCCGAAGCGGTTCCCCGCCGCAGTACCTGGCGAGCCCCCGGAGTTTGGGCTGGAGGAAGCTCTTGGCCTTCTTCGACGTGAGCGCGTAGCCCACCACGAGTTCCCTCGCGGGCGCCGGAGCGACCACCGCCTCGTCCCTCTCCGCCGCCACCGCCGGGTCCCCTCCCCCTCCGGCCCCACGGACCCACCAGACACCATGGCGACGGCCCGCGGAACCACGGGCGTCGAGCCAACCCGGGGAAGCAGGAGCGCGAGAGAGGACTGCGTTCGGGGCGAGGCGGCCGGCGGCGAGATCGGGAATGCGGGGAGCGTTGCCGGAGCCCTAAGCCTCGGAAGCGGAGGCGGAGACAGGTGGTGTGCACGGGCAGGGCGGGGCGGGCGGCGAGTGGAGAGGGGAGCGAGAGAGCGGAAGAGGTGGGGGCGCCTTCGTATTTGTAGGCGGAGGACGGGACCAACTTTGCCTCTGGGACCCTTAATCCAGGTGTCTGCCAGATTACGGTTTTACCCCTCCTCTCCTGAGTTTCTTCCACTTGGTACTGCACCTGAGTTTCTACTCTATATTTTCAAAATCTTTTCTCATTCTTGCCTAAATCGGGGATTCAAAAGACACTACGTACAGTCGATCGATTAATAATAACAAAATGACAAGTAAGCACGGGTGATTCGTTGTAGTTGATCAAACTAATGTCACCACGCGAGACAGCTAAGTACACTTAAACAAGCACGCAACGCAAGCCATGTACTATACATGCTCTCCTAAAACGTTGATGGCCATAATTAGTTTATTACTGGTATTCACTAATGCGTTTGGTGCTAGACAGCTCAGGCTGCTTCCATTTGCGTACACGGTAGACGGAAACAAACGGGAGAATGGTACGTCATACATTGGCGCATTGCACATTGGTCGGGGCCCTGACAAAGAAGTGACACGTATGAACGTATCCGTATGGCTGTATCTGTGAGTCCACGCAGAAAACCGGTAAATAGCTCCCTGAATGCGCGCAGAGACAAACTCATTTTGTTAAACTGTGCCAAAGGAACAAATTTTAGTACTAGCATTTATCTGAAACATCCCAATTCTGAACTTGCCGGCCGGCTCACTGCGAAATAGAACACACCGAACCAAATACGTATGCAGGTAAACTGATTTGCAACCTTCGAACTGTTGATTTAACTTTGAAATAAAATTCAGAAAATGCGTGCCTCAACGCTTGTGCAAGAAAGGGTGTGCCGTCATCGAGTCACGTAAAGACTACAAATTATATTTTCAAACGATTAGCTGTTATACGCGGCGGTGGTACTAGTTGTGGCCGGCAGTCTGCCCGGCGCCGGCGCCTGGCGGCCACTTTCTCTGCTGATGTCGCCGGATGCAGCTCCATTGAAAACCGCAAGTGACAATTAACTAATCTTGGGTTTATTTTGTCTTCTGTCCTCAACTAATCCAGTGCTGATTACCTTACTGAAAGTGTGATGAAGACTCGTGTCGTCCTTGCAGTGTACTGAACTTATCGTAAGTTTATGTCTTTATCAAGTCCTCCTTTTGGTTTTCCTCGGTAAACCAAGTCCTCTTTGTTTACCCTTTTTGTGAAAGAATGCCTTGATTAAGTCCGCATACGCAAGCCTGCGGCGGTTCAGATTATTTCTGTCTATTGCTACTTGCTAAGGATTCATCATTAAGAAACTGTTCTGAACTTTCTGTCGTTGAATCATGCTAAAGTTTCGCAGCTCATAGGCTGCAAAACAGGACTTACTGACCTGACAAAATGGTTCGATTTCTATCTGAGCTGAAACACAGGACTTAAATCCCCCGTTCACGTTTGGAATATCCTTTTGGGATCTCGCTCAATGCACTCCAACTTGTTTAACGCATGAGAATTCGTCGAAGAACGGCAAGGAAGCTGCCATGGGATATTCTAGAGTATCCATAGTGAACGTTGGAATTCGTGAACTCCTACAGTACTTATCTGCTGCCATCGTATCTCTGTTGCCATGATGTTCATTTTCTTGGAATTTTTTTGTTCAACCAGAACGAATTCCTGGTCCCTAGAACTACTCCCAAGTGGATGAGCGGGGTCCCTAGTATATCAGTTGGTGCAGTACAGCATCACATTGTGATGCGCGTGTGACGGCAGTGCTTGACATCACTGCATCAGATTTTGGCGTCCACTGCACAATTGAGGAGTTGTTGAGTTAATCAACGAGTTAGTATTAAACCGGTAAACCCTGAAGTTTAATGCACAAAGGAAAGATCGATGATAATCTCTATAATTTTTCACTCTGTCCGGCGTAAAATGAAAATCGTTATGAACGCAACCGTTATGTCCGGCAAGTAAATTGGATTGGGCAACGAATTACAGAGATGGGGAGGCGAGTGCTTAAAATGGCATAATTGTAGATGCGGAAAGTTGCGATATTTAGCATAATACCATCTCACTTTCAGGTAAAGGAGAGATGGAAAATCCGATATCTCATATTCAACGAGCATGAAAACGAGGCAAATGACAGGGCTATTCCTGCAAACTTTTTCCCGGTTAGTATGGATGGAATTCAGCAGGAAAGGGGATAGCAACCGATACTTACTCCCGACAGCGTATCAGTTGTTGTTATGATGATATTTTTTAGATTCGTAATCCTGTCACTGCTGTCTACAGACAAAAGCGGCGACAAGAGTGAGTGTTAACGAGGGCGACTACATGAGCAGCTCAAGAATGACATGTCAGGAAGCACGACCTGCAAGCCTTTGACATTTTAAATAGAACTGGTAAATGCACATGATGACCATGTAAAGCGATGATGGTCCTATACATGGTGCTCCATTTCCATGTCCTTGCACGATTGTGCACTCCAAATCCACCAATAATTCTTCGCGCGACACCATGGTAGATCATAAACATGTGGCTGTACCAACAGCAAGAATCTCCTCTTGATATTTCCTGAGAAGTCAGCATCTGGAGAAAACATACAAAGCGTACCACAAGGACGAGTGTAAATTACAGTACTTTGCGGTAGGTCATTCTCAAGTTTCCACATCAGAAAGTCATGCGGCACGGCAGCCAGGAGAACTGGCACATGTTTTACGCGGCCATTTTCTCTGCACGCAAAAAGACAGCAAATTGGTCTTGTCTGAAGGGGCCAAGGGATATGATCGACAACGCCGACAGGCCTTTCAACGCACACGTAAAATTAATTTTTTAAAAAGCGACGGGGATAACTACAACTACATGCAGATGGATTAGAGGCTTGCGTGGCTGCTCACAGGATGAGGCAAGACTCGCTTGCTTGGCGTGGCAGGCAGTATCGAGCAAAGTGGCTGGCTGATCACAGGACGAGGCAAGACTCGCTTGCTAGACTTTCAGTGTGTTCGATTTTGAGTCTAAATTTTAGAACTGTCATATCGAAAAAAGTTTACTTATTTGAAGACTTAAATAAAGTTTAATTATAAAATAAATTACAGGCCTAGACTAATTTATAAGGCGAATTTAATGAGGTTGATTAAGTCATGATTAGAAGACAGCTATCTGTAGCATCACTTTAGTAAAAACATAGATTACTTAAGTTCATTAGATTCATCTCGAAAATTAATATCAATCTATCAATAAGATTTTATCATTAAATTGATCAAAATATTCATAAATAGTAAGATTATCTTTGAGGTGACAGAGCTAAATTTTAGGGTAGACACACCCTACTTACATGAACAGAAAATCGGAAAGAATGATTTGAAAATTGACATCTTTCTCCGCCAACCGCCGTCAATGAACATGTAAACTAGTTGCACGTATACACGGTAAGAAACGACCATGCCAAAATCGAGACAAGAAACGTATGTGATCAAAGTAGCACCTATCAAACAGACACTAACAGGGGAAGTTGACTAGCCACAAGGATCACAGAAGAAAAAGAACACACCAATCTAGACAAACATAACGATGTAGATAGCCCAGTAGCAAAGCGGGGAATTAAACATGTCTTACAACATCAGGTGTTGTAAACCACACACGATAACACACACTAGTTCAAACACAGATGACACGATAGCGAGCCCATCGGGCAGATCACAGGATAGCAGCGGCACACAGGCCTGACACAGCAGCAGGAAGCTGTAGATTCATCTAGTACTCGTCACCCTCATCGCCTTCCTCGCCCTCGTCGAACTCAGCGCCGACCTCCTCGTAGTCCTTCTCGAGCGCGGCCAGGTCCTCACGGGCCTCGGAGAACTCACCCTCCTCCATACCCTCACCCACGTACCAGTGGACGAAGGCGCGCTTGGCGTACATGAGGTCGAACTTGTGGTCGATGCGGGAGAAGACCTCCACGACACTGGTGGAGTTGGAGATCATGCACACGGCCCTCTGCACCTTGGCCAGGTCGCCGCCAGGGACGACGCTGGGTGGCTGGTAGTTGATACCGCACTTGAAACCAGTGGGGCACCAGTCCACGAACTGGATGGTGCGCTTGGTCTTGATGGTGGCCACAGCGGCGTTCACGTCCTTGGGGACAACGTCACCACGGTACATGAGGCAGCAGGCCATGTACTTGCCGTGACGCGGGTCACACTTGGCCATCATGGAGGAAGGCTCGAAGGCGCTGTTGGTGATCTCAGCCACGGACAGCTGCTCGTGGTAGGCCTTCTCGGCGGAGATCACTGGAGCGTAGGACGAAAGCATGAAGTGGATCCTCGGGTACGGCACAAGGTTAGTCTGGAACTCGTTCACATCCACGTTCAGAGCACCATCGAACCTCAGGGAGGCAGTCAGTGATGAAATGACCTGTAACATCATAGAAACAGCATCGTATGTTAGTGAACAGCTCACATTTCAAGACTGTAGGAAGATTAACATCTGATATGCATACGGTACCTGAGACACAAGCCTGTTGAGGTTGGTGTAGGTTGGGCGCTCAATGTCAAGCGAGCGGCGGCAGATGTCGTAGATGGCCTCATTGTCAAGCAGCACAGCGACATCGGTGTGCTCGAGGAGAGAGTGGGTGGACAGGACACTGTTGTATGGCTCAACCACGGAGGTGGAAACCTGGGGAGATGGGTACACAGTGAACCCAAGCTTGGACTTCTTGCCGTAGTCAACAGACAGGCGCTCAAGCAGGAGGGAACCCAGACCAGAGCCAGTTCCTCCACCAACAGCGTTGAAGACAAGGAAGCCCTGGAGACCAGTACAGTTGTCGGCAAGCTTCCTGATGCGGTCAAGGCAAAGGTCAACAATCTCCTTGCCAACTGCAAGACAAGCAATCAACGAAGTTAGATCAAACAGTATAAAGAAAAAGATATTATGAAATTGAATGTCAGCCAAGGATCGTAGACAACTTACTGGTGTAGTGACCACGGGCAAAGTTGTTGGCAGCATCCTCCTTGCCACTGATGAGCTGCTCAGGGTGGAATAGCTGGCGGTAGGTGCCAGTCCTCACCTCATCGATCACAGTGGGCTCAAGGTCAACAAACACGGCACGGGGCACATGCTTGCCAGCGCCAGTCTCACTGAAGAAGGTGTTGAAAGCATCATCACCTCCTCCAATAGTCTTGTCACCGGGCATCTGACCATCAGCCTAAAGAAGGAAGCAAAAAAAGATGCATTAGAGATGCAACCAATAAGTGCAACAATTGATATAAAACAGCGGTATGAAAGTGTATGGACATTTCAATAAATTACATCCCCAAGCAACAATCACCCACAACTAACAAGAGAAGAATAGTCACCAGCAACTAACAAGTTAGCAAAATTACTTGTGCATGAGTTAATTTAAATAGTTTCGAGCATGTTACTTAATCATGGCAAATTATTGGAAAACTACAAATTATTATATATCAGGTCATTTCTATGGAAACAGATCTATATACAATTCAGGATCTAGAAGACGGTATCAAACCAAACTAAACAGCTCCCAAGATTTTCCCACACGCAGACCATCCTCCTAGATCTTAACAGACAACAGACCAAAACAGATCCATGGCAAAATTATGAAGATGCAAAGATATTGACAGGAGAATTAATATATTATTAAACCTACATTGTTCAGATCTACAGCAGAAAGTCGAAACACAACAAAATCTCCTTCAACTTGTCAGATCCTAAAAAATAACGGACCATTTCGCCTAATTTCAATTCGATCAAATGCTGACAGTCTAATTACAAAACTGCGTAAATGATCGATTTAACCAGATCTGCCTAGAGCACTAAGCACCCGCGGATCTGGTCGGCCACGAACACAGACAGTCAGATCCAGGCCTAAATCCTCATGCAGAACACCCCATTTCTCCCCGCTACAATTATCTACCAAATTCCACACGCGTCAACCGCAAATAAAACAGATCAACCACGGATCTAGCATTACAGCGCGAAAGAGAAACAGGAAAACGGACGGATCGATACCTGAATGCCATGCTCGAGGCAGTAGAGCTCCCAGCACGCGTTTCCGACCTGGATACCGGCCTGACCGATGTGGATCGAGATGCACTCCCTCATGGTGTCGTGCGGGTGAGGCGACGGCGGCTAGGGGAAATGGGGAGGGGAAGAAAGCTTGGAGTCGCGGAGAGAGGCGAGTACGAAGACGCCTGTCTCTGCGGTGCTCTGCTTAGGGTTTGCGCTCCCCCACTCGGCTTGATTTATAGAACGGGACAGCCTGGATCTAGAGTGCAGGCGAAGGGACGGGCG
This sequence comes from Chloris gayana, assembly GCA_031894775.1. NCBI lineage: Eukaryota > Viridiplantae > Streptophyta > Magnoliopsida > Poales > Poaceae > Chloris > Chloris gayana. The sequence goes on from JAUNZO010001315.1 coordinate 80,448, forward strand.
GTTTTATGATGAGGCCCCTCTGTTTCCTTCCTTTTCGCTCTCTGGCCGCTTTCTTCGAGCAACGGTCAAATGGTTTGTTGCGAATTGAGAATCAGCGAAAATTGGGGAGGAAAACGAGAAATCAGGGTGCTTTCTGGGTCACATGGGCGAGGGCTAACCCACAAGTATTATCCAGACCGACATGTGGGCCCAAATTTGTTTTAGTAGAGATTAGGAAAGATGCGCGTTTGGGTGAGATCCTGTTTTGTTGCTCTAGGAAAAACCAGTTGGTGGCCCGTTCACCTCACGTTCGGTGCGGGATGAGACTGTGAGATGAGACGTCTCTCTAACAGGTGGGCCATATCTCATGGGACCCATGGTGTAGTTGAAAGAGGTGGGAGGCGCCGCTCGGGGATTTGATTTTGGATGGGTGGTTGCCGGGTCCGTCGGCAGCTCGGCGGCCGTGCTGATATTTTCGAATTTCGATTTTGAAAATGAGGAGCGGGAGAACAGTCGTGCTCGTGCCGTGCCATTGTTCGGTTGCTCGGATCTTCCGCGCACTGCGGACCGCCTTTCTCCATCGCCGATGTCTGCAGCGTCTCGGCCCAGAGACCTTTGTGGGTTTTGTAGATCTTGGGCTCTTAGACTGATTCCAACAATGCAATGCATTTTGGAGATGCACAAGTACCTTTGCATAGCATGTACAGTAGCCACCAAAAAATGCATTGGACGCCATCTCTAACAATAACAAGGCACATGGACCTCTGGCACCAGCTGCTGCTCTCGGAATGCATCGGAGGAGAGAGGATGTTCATTTTTACCTCCCTCTCTCCTCAAAGGCAAAAATGCCTCATCCTTTGCCTCTGTTGTTGGAGAAGAAAATAGCATGCACGATGCTTGATTCAGTAAGCTATTTTTGCATATGCATAGGGCTGTTGGAGTCAGCCTTAGGGTGTGTTCGTTTCCTCCCTCTAAAATTTAGCATTGTCACATCAAAGAGAATCTTATTATTTATGAATATTTTGATCAATTTAATGACAAAACCCTATTGACAGATTGGTGCTAATTTTCGAGATGAATCTAATGAGCTTAATTAATTTATATTTTGCTAAAGTGATGCTACGATGAATCGTCTTCTAATCAAGACTTAATTAATCTCATTAAATTCGTCTCGTAAATTAGTCTAGAGGCATGTAATTTGTTTTATAATTTAACTTTATTTAATACTCTTAAATAATAAGATTCTTTTTGATGTGACAACTCTAAAATTTAGACTCCAAGAAACGAACACACCCTTAGTAATCTCTGCGCCTTCGATCCGTGAGACCATTTTCTATGTTTTTTCTAGAAAAGGTATTTTTAAAATTATATTTTCAAAAATGTTGAAAAAACAAAATTTGTGATAATCTCTACTCTTAATAAGTTTGTTCAAAACGTCCATGCAATACGCTCGTACGCCCTGGACCGGTTCGGCTCCATGTCGAGTACACCCGAATGCCCACGATGTTTTTAGAGTCCCGATAATCGGTTTATTCCGGTGTGTAGTATTGTCCGTGAATATTTTATTTGATTGTTTATAGTATTCGCATCGCGTTTTGGAGTCCAGATTCCAAACATTTTGATTACTTCAGTATTGCCTATGTACACCCATTTACATTGAGTCATATCCGTGGGCATGTAGGAGATCAATCTTCCAGGTTAGTTTTCACCACCGTCGTGGTCATCGACCGCCACCTCCACCTCATCAACGACCTTGTCGATCACTTCGTTACACGTGCGCCGAGGTCCGGAACATCGAGGTGAAGCTCCACAACGTTGAGCGTCGTGCCTTCCTTCCTCTCTCTCTCTCTCTCTCTCTCTCTCTCTCTCTCTCTCTCGGTCAATATCATCGAACTCGCGTCCGAGCCATCGCTAGCCGCCGACCACCTCGGTTCATCGTTAGCATCCACTCCCCCTAAAACGGTTGCACCCAACAACGTGTTCCTCGCTAGTGCTCTCCGTTGGACGGTTCATGGCCGTTTGGTCACTCGGGTGAACCAAGGACTAGATCTAGTGAACCGAGCCCTTCGTCATTGATAGGTGGCCCCTCCGAATTCCCTGCCCTTCTACCATCGTAGAGCTCTTATGTTGAGAAGAGGTGAAGGAAGAAAGAAGCTAAGAAGGCACAAGAGATGAATGAATAGGAAGAAGGGACACAACTTCGTTTAAAGGAAAGGTGTCGTAGTAATTACCTACCATGGAGCTCAAGGTTAGCATTAGGTCGGAACAATAGTTTCATCCCTTCGTGTCTTGAAAATAGATTGTTGTGCGCATACCAATGTCTTTGATGTACAAGTAGGTGTGACAAGCCAACAAGCCACTTCTAATCATGAGTTTGCTATCTCTCGGAGGTTTTTGACGAAATACTATATCTTGGTTATGCTAGGTGATAAAGTTCTGCTAATCCAAAACTAAACACTCATGCTGCGAGCATATGGCAAAATACTAAATAATGTGTCAAACCACAGGAAAACGATGGTCTCTTTTGAAGAGATAAAGACCAATCTCCACAGTAGCAATTTTCCAAAAAATTATTCTCCTTTTTGGACCTTTGTGCATGATCATCATGAATCATAACAATTCAAATTTGTAGTACAATTTGTTGGCGGATGGAGCACAATAGTTCAATTCAATGATTTGACTGGATAGCCTAGTGACCTTTGTGCGTGTTAGAGCTAAATTTCAGTTTGCAGTATAGATAGAAGAATTTTTAGTTTTTTTCTTTCTGCTTTCATAAAGTAAGCCTTCGTGAGCTGGTTGGTCCGACCTCCCAATTTTGAGTATTATTAGACTTAATGAAATGATATCCTTAAAAGTGCCTATAGTATAAGAGCTGATATGATGACTGTCAAGTAAATTTTATGGAGATCATCGAAGTAATTCTTGATCACTATCAGTTTATTAGTTAACTATTATTAAATTGTCCTGTGAAATATTTAATTCCAAAACTTATATTTGCTTTTTCTCAAATATACAACTAACTACTTCAAGTGAGGGTTCCTTGGTAACTACAATTTTGGTTGTACCAATTCATGTTTGATGTTGTGGATTTACAATAAGTTCTTCGCAAGGTAGTGTTGTTTAAGTGACAAATCACCACATTATGTTGTTGTATAAACGGTCTTGGAGCCCTTTAATTCTTTCATGCTCTTTTTTATACGATCAGATTTCTAAAGGGACTCCATACAATGCTTCTAGCATCTGATATTTTGGTCTTTGTTGTAAATGCAGCTCAGAGAGCGATATAAAGGTTGTCAAGGCGATAAAATTAATTATTTACACTTATCTACGAATTTTGGTTGATTGTGTTGATTTTTTTAATATTTTCAATTGTTAGGCAATGCAGCCGAGGCACAAACTTATTTTTTCTTGATTCAAGTACATTAAAAATTTCTTGTTCTAATATGGTTGGTTTTCAGCTACCATGCTTTAGACTTTGCTTAGTGCTGTAAATTGAAGATACAACTGAGCATTTCAGACTGCTATTTTGCTCCATTGCATTGCGATGATCAGTACCTTTCTTTCGTTTACCTTGCTCGATTGTCTTCTCACTTGACACCTTCCTGCACAGACAACAATACATTTCGACAATGTTAAACTGCAGCATACCGAAGATCTGAAAGGCATTTTCTGTTGAACCTATCTATTGAACCTCATTTGTAAGAAACAAGATTTTATTGAGAAGAAAAGTGTCCCTATGAGGTAAGAGACCTGTCTGATCAAACCACGAGTAAACTACGGAAAAGTTGATGTCAGAATACTATAATTTGTTATCACTTGTAAAGAAGACCATTAGTGTTTGTGAAGAGCTGCTTTTTTTCAGACTTGTGTGAAGCAGCTAAATATACATTCCAAAAATCAACCACAAGCTTTTCAACTAGGTTACATAGAGCTTTTCTAAAATCTCAAAAGCTCCAACATAATAAAAAAACAGGTCCTAGGTCGATGAATCAAAAGTTGGGAACAATGAGCTTAAAGATTATTCAGAATGAGTCCAGATTCATCACGATCATAGAGCAAGAAACCTTCAGCCTTGAAGAAAACCAATGTGCACACTTATCGATTTTAGCTTTAGATGTTAAATTATTAGGTGGGCCAAAATTACGTAGTATGGTATACCCATCTGTTTTGTAAATATGTTTATGAATATTGTCTGTAAGTGTGAAAAATAACACAATTGTCGGCGAAGCGAGCTCATGTCACCAACTTATAGCGATGAAGTCAAATAGCTTGGCAACCGGTAATTAACAATATTTCCCCACTTACTTGGCAAAACCTGTTGGGGTCTGCTAAGCTAAAGGCTACAATGTAGCTTCTCCCCTGAACACATATTGTGTTTGTAAAAGGTAACTTCATATGGTCATATTTGATGTGTGGCAACCATGCTCGGTGGTGTTTATCGATGTGTATTCGAACAAAGAAGCTCTTCGTGATGTGTGAAACAAATAAATCATGATTATCATTTTTATGCATTTGGTGAGACGTCTTGTCTAGCTTGTACTATAGTTCACTTTCTATATCGAGGAGTTTTTCTTAAGAAAATATGTTAAATGTCCAATTATTTTGCTGAATCGACGATGATCTACATACATGAAGCCCCCACCGAACTGGGCCAAACTCTTCAAGCCCAATGGGCTAGATCGTCAGCAAAAATGGGCCTAAAGCTCACCTGTCATGGGTTCACGCCTTCTGTCCGCAGTTCCGCACTCCCTTTCCTGAGAAGGCAAGGCTCTCGCAAAACCCCCAAAGTCCAAGTCCAAACCCTTTCCTCCGTCCGCGGCAATGGCGGCGCCGGCGGCCGACGGCGACTCGCCCTCCCCTGGCTACGTCCTCAGCGCGACTCTCACCGGCCACCGCCGTGCCGTTTCCACGGTCAAGTTCTCCCCGGATGGTCGCTTCCTCGCCTCCGCGTCCGCCGATAAGCTCCTCCGCGTTTGGTCCTCCTCCGATCTCTCCCCGTCGCCGAGCTCGCAGGCCACGGCGAGGGTGTATCAGACCTCTCCTTCTCCCCCGACGGCCGCCTTCTCGCTTCCGCCTCCGATGACCGCACCGTCCGCATCTGGGACCTCGCCGCCGGCGGCGGGGCCCGCCTCGTCAAGACGCTCACCGGCCACACCAACTACGCCTTCTGCGTCGCCTTCAGTCCCCACGGCAACGTGCTTGCATCGGGATCCTTCGACGAAACGGTGCGCGTGTGGGAGGTAAAGTCTGGGAGGTGCCTCCGCGTGCTGCCGGCCCACTCCGAACCCGTCACTGCCGTCGATTTCAATCGCGAGGGCACCATGATCGTGTCGGGGAGCTACGACGGCCTCTGCCGTGTCTGGGACTCGGCCACCGGCCACTGCGTCAAGACCCTCATCGATGATGAGAGCCCGCCCGTGTCCTTTGCCAAGTTCTCCCCCAACGGCAAGTTCGTTCTTGCGGCAACCCTTGACAGCACCTTGGTGAGTTTTGTGAAATTGGTTTCTGTTTCTTGTTCCTTACATTTTACTGTTGTCTTGTAGTTCCAGTTTACTTGCAATTTGCTGAAATGGGACACTGATTGTTCCATTCATAGTTAGATTGCAAAACTTGAGCAGCAATTCCCATAGTCCCAAATGGATGAAGGTGCTTTGCAGGCAAGGTAAACCAAACGATTTGAGTCTAAGAACCGCATAACTCTGGCATGTTTATACGGAACTACAATGACCAATCCTGTTAAGTAGCCCTGTCTGTCCAGTTTTTGCCTGGGTTAAAGATGACATTTATCAACTTCAAACCTCTTCTTGGTGTCGTATGTCTTACGGTTCCAAGATAATTCTGACTAAAGTATGCTGTCCTGAATTAGTTGTCCCACATTACATGTAGCCGTGGAATATATTTGTTATATGGTTGATCTGGGAGGCAGGGAGGACATAAATAGTGATTTGACTATTATGTATGTAATTCAATGAAGTAAGTTTTTGCTGGTGGATGAAATGCCCCCTCTCCCCCACTAGTATTTTATATAACCATTACATGGACTTGGGGTTTCAGCAATATACTGAAATAATGATGTGACAGTTTAGATTTTGCTCAAACCCTGGCCAAAAGGTCACTTGATTCCACTTCTAATAGTTTTAAACTCTATGTTTGTTTACAGTTGTTCATTGCATTCATGTCTGTGGCAACAAATGAAAGCACCTTTACTTTTTGTGCTCTTTCTACATTTACGCCAGCTAGAATATGTCAGGTTTCTGTGTTGTATTGTTGAATTCATTTAGTCCAATGTATGTTTTTTTTGGAGCTTTTCGTCATGCTAGATAGCAGTGTATGTGTTTTCCATTTTCTTTTTTCTTTAAAATACATCGGCATTTTTTTTCGTTCTCTTAACCTTTTGTGCTTTTGATTTTTCTTTTTGTCATGACTTATTTGTAATATGAAGGAACAATTAGGTGGCCTTTAGAGAAGAAACTTAATTTGTCAGCACATTGTTAAATTGTTGCACAGTATAACATGGCTATGATGTCGTGTCGGGCTGTTGGGCTAAGCAGCTGTTATTTCCTTTGGCTTCATGCTTGCCATTTATACTTCAAATGGGTCCTTTCATATGATTCTTTAGATATAATTGAAGTACCGAACATGTTATGTTTACAATTGCACATAATCAGTTGAGTTTTGTCTTCTAGAGTCTTCTAGAGTTACAATAATTGTTAGTAAGTTTCAGTTTGGTTAGCCAGCCCTTTATCAAGTATGGCAAGATTTGAAATGTGTTTTTAGTTAATTTTAAGAACAAGGAAGTCTTTTTTTTATGGTGAAAATTGGTTTTAATGATTTCTGTAAAAAATCTTAAAATGTTAAACGTTTAATCTGGTCTGAGTATTGCATTAATACAGAGTATGACTGATTATGCATGAAGCTATAAATTAAGGTGTTCCCTAGGTGGTAATACACACCTAGTTTGCCTCAGGGATTAGGCGTTGACGCGCCGTCCATAGCGCTATGCTGATGCATTCTCCAGCTTTCTTCCGCCATCATTGGTGTTCTTCTACGATTCTACCACTTGATTCTGCCATCCCTCGCTGCTCTGCACCCTCCTTGTGCTTGATTCTGTTGTCACCGCGGTTCCTCACCTTCCTCTGGCTCGATTGCATTGTCGCCCATTTTTTTCCTGCCTGATTACAGTGCTGCTTGTCCCTTTCTGATAGCCAGAATGCTGAGAAACACTTGAGATGGCTGCTGTGGATGGAAATGTTGGTAGGGCATGGGTTGCTGCTGCTAGGGTACAAATTAGGCGGGATGTGTATTAAGAATTTGTTGGTTTGGGATTGTTCTTTAATTGGCTAGATGGTTGTCTCTGATTGTGATAATTGCGCATATATGTACCTCCTTTTCCCTTTATAGTAAAAGGGCGTACCCAGAGCTGAAAGCTCCCACACATCATGGGATCTAGGGTAGGGAATTTCTAGGGAGCTTTCGCCTTTGCTTATCATGCAAGGAATCTGATTTCAATCCAGGATCTCGAGGACACAGCAAGGATTGGCTTATTGGGCTGGACGCCTGGACCCATCTTTCAATTTTTCCTTTTTCAGCCTCATATATATTTTTATATAGTGCTGCCGTTCCTTGCGTATTTCGCTAGGAGGCTGATTCGAACCCAGGACCTAAAGGACATCGACACAGAGGGACTTACCACTGCGCTAGTCCCGCACTTCTATTCTTTCACCTTTTCAGTCTGATATATAATTATGTATGGCGGTGAGGAAGTATGATGGGGTTAGGTTGCTTCCACTCGCCTTGCTGCTTAATGACCTTGCATGAAGCCAAAAATGATGTAAAATGTAGCAGATAAATGAATTCTATTTAAACAATCATCTCTTGCATTTGTTGCAATATTCTTATGGTCCATAAAAGCAAATAATCTTACAGCACATATACTTACCATAGCATGCAAAGCATTCCCATCAGTTACAACTGTCTTAGGGACTACATGGGTTCAGTGATTCTGACATGGCAGTTACGCTAAAACAGATGGAAAGATATATCAAAGATTAACTAAAAGTAGTTGTTATCTCGCAAAAATTCCTATGAGATGCACTTGGATGTCATTTATAAAGCACATTACCTAGCTATATCCACCATATATCACTAACTCAGCAGACGACAAAGTATGAGTTCAGATGCAGTGAAGGGTGCCTTGACCCAATATCACCACCCCGGCAGACCCAACCTTGATCCACTACATTCCTTAATTGGAGTTCATAAGCATCATGAGTAATTATCTTTTTATTTCTTCCATGGACTTTCTTTTGCAATACATGCTATAGTTCTCTTAGCCAAGGCACTATGTATTTGTTTTGAACTGTTTGTCTTTTTAAATAAACTATTCCATGTGTATTCAGAATCATATTGTTCATTTTAGGTTGCTATAGCTGCTCATTCTCAATGCTACTAACTCAATGTTCCAACGTGCTTTTAGGCTCCTAGTTGCTGATACTTACATACTATATTTGCATATGAATTTACTCACAGCTATTTTTAGCTCCCCATTAAAATTAAACATCTATCTACCTTGTTTGGACAAGTACCTTGCTGTTTACTCCATTAATATGTCTGCTTATGCATTGTTTATTTTTTGCAGAGACTCTGGAATTTCTCAGCTGGAAAGTTTCTAAAGACCTATACCGGCCATGTTAACACAAAGTACTGTATTCCAGCAGCATTTTCAATTACAAATGGAAAATACATTGTCAGTGGCTCGGAAGACAAATGTGTCTACCTGTGGGATCTGCAGACAAGAAAGATATTGCAGAAACTGGAAGGTCATACTGATACTGTCATTTCAGTTTCATGTCATCCCAAGGAAAACATGATTGCATCAGGAGCACTTGACAACGACAAGACAGTGAAAGTTTGGGTCCAAAAGGAAGAAGAATAACAAGGTTCCTGATTATGCTTTTATCTACGCTAGTTGTCATGTGGCCTGACTGGTGGTGGCAAGGTATTTAGCTTCCGGAGAAACTGACTTCTGCAGTGGAAAACATGATGCTTCTCTGGGATATTCTTCTCTGGGATGTGTAACTGAGTGTTGTGTTGTCTGATCAGCATGCCATGGATGATTCAAGTAAGCTCAAGTATTCTGTAGAGATCTTCCAGGGTAACTGTAAGAAAGAACAAATAGAACCTTGCTTGACTTAAACTGTTGTCTTTCGAAGTTCCTGATCTCTTTATGTGATTCATCTAAGCCCTATTGCAACTATCTTTTGAAAAGTTCATTCTGGTACAGGTGATTTTGTCATTGGTTTCATGGTTCATTGGCTTTTATTTGCAACTGAGCCGCATTGGGTGCAAAGGGAAAATTTTGTTGGAGATGGTCATAGGTTGAGGCTTAGATAGTTGCATTCAAATGTCAAAAACTGAAACTTAGAAATCCAACTTGATGTTTGAGTTGGGAAAAATTGAATCTTACCTGTAGAACTGTCAGATCAGTTGTTTATGTAGATTTGCGTGGGTTGAAAAGCATTGTCAGTGTCAATGGTAGGTTGGTCATTTTATATTTCGACATCGCTGCTATTTTTCTACCATATGCTGTATTGCGTCTCCTTGAGATTAGAAATGGCTGAGTTGGGCTTACATAGTGCGGGTGATTTCTTTTTCTTTTTCTTTTTTGCATAGTGAGGCCTGTTATCCTGAAGTACAACATTATTGGGCTCATCATTTAAAGCTGCAACTTCGTGTTTGCGAATGAATCTAGTCTCTGACTCCAGTTTGTTCAGTTATGTTTATCTTTATTCAAAACTCATGTTGGCTTAATCGTCGAAACACAAATTTACCATCCTCGCATTCATTTGCCTTTGAATCACATATTGTTTGTATTCGTTTGCCCATGTCTCATGACATTTGTTCCTTTCATTTTTGCTACTCATTATGGTTTATTTTTGCAAATAGTTATTCTTTCAGGCATGTGTTGGTTCATGAATGAAAAACCATGGTCTCAATGAACATCCACCGTATTGTTGGGATAATCTCCTGTAAGCCTGTAACTAAGTTCTATTCGCAACAGTTTGGAGTACTGCCTACTGTGTACATATTTGGGGAAAAATTTATTGCAAAAACAATTTCATATTTACAGCTAATGCCAAACATGCAGTGAAGTCTGCAATTTAGCTCAGTTGCATCACTTGCTACCTGTAACAAGTGAACCAGGACATCAGCTTATTTTTACAATCAGTAGTACTGTGATGCATTACTTGTAGTAGTATGAGTATCACTCGATGCATTCTTTTGATATTCATTTCCTTCTATACATCACTTTCCGAACCTGCTTCGTTGGTCTAATCCGTATAGATTATATTTCTGGTCTTTCTCATCACGTTTGTATTTCTATCTTACTTGCTATGGATTCTTTTGTTTATTCTGCTATGATTATGTTATTCATTTAGCGGGGATGACCTGTCATTCACCTCGAACGGGATATGCCTGCTATGGGCGTAGGTACGTGGAATAATCCAACTATAGATCGCTGAGACATTCCTGGTTTTGTCCTGGCATGTGATGCTTATTGCTTTCAAAGCGTGCCTTTTTATCCTTACAAGCAATGTTGATTGGCATTGCTGAGCTAATCAGCTTGCTAACCATGTGTTACACAACCAAAACCAGTAATCAAGGCCTATCCTGTGTCGTGACGCCCTGCAGTTTTTCTATTGCCATGTGTGCCAAAACTGAAACGACCAACATGTATAAAATTGTTTGTATTGCCTCTTTTGAGTGTTTAGGTAGATGGATTTCGATTAGTGCCTGGTGATAATATTTGATTCTTCATGACTTTTAAAACTATTATTTCCTGCGATAGGAAGTCGCACACGTGGGTTAGACAAACCTTGAGATAAAACTTGGACTTTGCAACTAAAAGTTTATGAAATTCTTATGGTATATAGTGAGCATGAAGAAAGTGCGATTGTATAAGTTTTTTTTTTTGGCGAATGAAGGGATTTCATTAAAATATAAATAGGTACGGACCCCTTACATAAAGACTCTTAAAGATGAGCAAAAAACGGAAAACAAATCTAAGTCTTTTCCTCGTCTTCAACAGCGTTTCTCCGATCGATGAAGCCAAAAAGCAATAACCGAATCGAAGCCGAATCCTCTTCAACCACCTATAAGAGACACCAAACTTTGTTGAAACCGTAAAATCCATTGTCTTCGAACTCATTATGAAGACGGATTTAATTTGATGAACGAGAATCGGCAAAATCTCCATTGGTAGGATTAAAGGAAGATCTCATCTCACTAACCCTTCATCGTGGCCGCATCGAACCACAATAAAACGGGGAAGGGGTCGGAGAAGTTTATTCCACAACAGCAACATCGTCTCCGCCTCGTCGTTACCATCAAGACACACAAGTCTCCACGTCGTCTTGGTATGAAGGTTACCGACGTCGTGGTCGTTATGACCCTCGCTAGAGCTGCCATGAATCCAATAACACTCAATCTCCTCAAAGAGGAGAAGGGAACACACAAATCCCAACACCAAAGAATTTGGCATGTGTAGACCTAAAATCCTAGACAAAGACTCAAACTAATACTACTACTAGGAGAGGGGGGGGGGGGGGGTAGCCACGGGAGATTGCCGGGGGCGAGGAGAGAGAGGGCCCAAGCTGTAGCGGCTGCGGCGGTGTGCCCTAGGGCTGGAGGTGGCGGCGTGACTTAGTGCGGCTTCTCTTGGATTGTATAAGCTGATGTAAAAGGTTCCTGCACCACTTCAACAGAAGTCTTATCCCCGACTCCCGAGTAGCCATTTGATGAATAAACCCAAAGAGACTATGTTAGATGAGTTTATTGTTCTTTCCACGGCATTATCTGAGATCCAATTATCTGACGGGATAGATCAAATATTTTGGAGACGAACTGCCAATGGAAAATATCCTGCAGCTTTAGTGTATTATTCTTAGGGGTTCTCGAACAATTATTCCAGCGGACAAGCTGTGGAAAGCAAAAACAGAACCTTTATGCAGGTTCTTTGCCTGACTGGCCATGCATGACCGTGTTCTGACGGCAGACAGTCTGATTAAGAAGAATTGGCCTTGTAACTGCTTTCTGCTTTATGCTACTGCGAAGAAGAAACAACTTCGCACCTGTTAACGCAGTGTAATTTCACAGAAGCAGCAGGGAAAAGCGAGTTATCACCAGCTTAGGTAACTGAACCAAACATGAATGGACCTCTGCAATGTCTGCGAACTATCACTGTGGCTTGTAGCAAAAAACGAAAAAGAGAATAAGGGCAGGAATCCTACTTTCATTTTGGTGGCAAATTTGGAAACACGTAACAGAAGGGTGTTTGAACACAAGGAGCAATCCTTTATGCAGGTGGCATCGTTAACAGTCGATGAATTGAAAACCCCAGAGAAAGCAACATAAGATACATTGGCTTGACCACACCTCTTTTGTTAACCTTTTGATTCTCATGTACTTCTCACTCAATTAGACTATACAATTAGGCTGTAATTTTCTCCTTATTAATTAATAGCAAAGCTCATTTCCATTTTTCTTTTTTTAAAAAATAAAAAAAAAAGAGAAGGACAGTTCAAATCACATGATGTGCAGTGCAGCCTTGCTGGTGTGCAAGTTCTGTTCATGTTCACGGGGATGTTCATGAGATGTACCTCTGAAGAAGCATAAACCGAATCAGGTACTGCTGGATCCGTACATAATTTCATCGTTAATTTACTGTTCGCAAATAGCAATCTCTGGCCTCAGATGTGCTGCGAGTCAGGTAACCCATAACGAACCATGGCAAGTGTGCCACTATCTGCTCCGCTTAGGCATCAGGAATTGGCACTATAACATGCTCTGGTGGTGATCTATCAGTCCTTTTGTTGATGAGCCTTTCTCTCCTTCCGTCAAGTGGATCGGACAACTAAGTACTCTGTGCTCTGCATCGCGTAACCAGAAAACCAGAACCAATAATGATCTCCCTCTTTTTGTTAATCCTTATGTTAACAAAAAAAAGATATCTAGTTCCTCAGCTTCAGCCTTATCTTGTAGCAAATGGTGCAGATCGTGTTTCACGCCTGAACCGTCAGCATTTTCCAGGAAGCATCAGCTGCACACCATCCTAAACTGACAGTATCTCCATCTCCTTCCCCTCTTAATGGCAAATCTTGATCAAGCTTAACAAGAAAAAAAAAGAGTTATTCTTGGTAACTCTAACTCTACTAAGGACCATGATGCTTGCAGATCACCCTGCTTTGCATGCATATTACACATTTCTGGGTGATGAATAGTACTGCCGTATTTGGTTAAGCTGAGTCACCGATTCTCCGTTGGCACATGGATCTGTGTGCAGCTGATCACCAAGAGGGCCAATTTGATGTATCCTGCAGCCTTTTGGCTTCTGCCATCACGCCATGCTCCCCATTTGCCATCCACGGATCACAATTAGCTTAGCCTTAAAGATACTCTCATAATGAGGTGTTCATATGGTGTCTGTCAGCTAGGGCTGCGTGCAAACATGACAACTGCAGGCAACTTGGCTTGGTTAAACCCGCAAGGCGGCAAATTGCCAAGCTGAACTTGCAAGCAATGCAGTTGTCCTCGCACAGGCAGCAAGCCTGGCGTAATCAGCATATATCTCTTTTGTCAAATGAATACCGTTTAAGCTGTAGGTTTATTTTTATCTGGTGGATATCAGTATCATTCATTCATTTGAATATCAATATCGTTGCTACTGACAACGATAACAAAAAAAGAACAGAGTTGTATTACAGTTAAAATTTCGTTTAGTGAGGATTGAACAGTACAAGTACAACACACACTCATCTGGAAAAAAATTGCGAACTTCAGCTGTACGTAATAACTATTAGAAAACCTAGCGCCTACATGCTCCAATAGAATTTTTTTTTGACATCTCAAGGATCTGTTGCAGCCACTTGGATGAGCAGGGTGGACCGGTGGAATCCTGATCAATTGCCTTGATGGCGCAGCATAGTCAAGCTAAGCTGAAGTTGTCCCCGGGTATCAAGTGGATGCCGTTGCCACACTCTCCCAGAAAAAGGGGTAATGCAAGTTGCCATTGGAAGTACAATTATGCTGCTTATCTTAGCATATACTATATTACACTGCGATTTGGAGTAAATGATATGTTACGTACAGTGCAATCATGCTTTAGGCGCACATGTATGCTGGGAGATGCCTCGTGGCCTGTCTATTCATCACCTTATGGCCACCTGAAGTTTGTCGTATATACGTGTTCCTGCCCAGCATCCAATTTTGCATCCGGCCATCCAGGAAACGAGGCTATAATGGTTTCTTTTGCATTGAGGATAGTTTTGATCAATCCAATATGGTGATTAAAGGAGGATATATCTCCCTCTTGCATTCTTTTCATGCCTACTAATTGTTTCTTTTGCTTCCCTCATTCATCAGCAATGTGATTATGTAACAATATTAAACACTATGTGTGAACATTCCGAGAATATTTGAGAAAGAAGGTTTTAATTTAAGTATACCAATGCGTGCACTTTTTTTCTTCTTAAAAATATCACACATAACCTAGGGTTATTACTTACCAGGTACTTAGATATAGTTTCATTTATAATTGTTACAAAATAATAGGTTTTAGTGCCATAGAATTTTCAGCCGGGTTACCAAGGCTGGTTTTGGACTTTGGCAATTAGTCCTAGTTTTTCCCCAACAATAATGATTAGTCTCAGTTTGATGTTTACAAAAATATATTATATGAGGATAATTGTACAAAGAAAATAGATGCATGCGACCGAAGTCTGATTCATGTACAATCCACAGGCAACCTGCTGAACCATGACTGATCTCTAGTCCTACTGTAACTGTAAGTCCTGCTATGCTTTGACGAAAGGGTAAAACTGTTGAACCTTTACAGTCAGGGAATAATTAGAAAGGGATAAGTTTATTTTACTCTCCTAAAACACTTTGTCCAATTTACTTTTTAAACAAAATATTGACTCAATTTACTCCCTCAAATAATTCAAGAAGGTGGTGCAATCTACTCTCTTATGCAATTTCATCTTACTATTTTTCTTTGTGCCTGAATTTGAAGCTAATTTTTTTGTATATACATATATTTCATTAATATGTTGTATATAATTTTGGAACTATATAGTCAAAATAATATTAGATGATATTAAACTATAAAATTGTGCATAACGGGTAGATTGCACTGACTTAAATTGTTTGATGTAAATTGAATCAAGATTTTGTTTGAGTAATTTGAACAAATGAATTGTTCATGTGAGTAAAATAGTCTTTTCCCAACTGAAAATGGATTCGCACGCATATAACAATTATTGGCACAAGCACAAACATGTTAGCAATCTATTTCCGATTTTACCTAGTTAGGTTAATGGGCCACAAAAAGAAATGTTTCCTTTGACATTACAAATTGCTGCACGGGTGCCCGCCGATACCATATTCCGCCATTACATGTGCACCGGACCACCAACATTGTACCAGAAAATCCTGGCCATGTGAGCATGGATCCAAGTCCGATCCGAACACTATTTTATCTCCGTAAGATCGTCGTCTCTCGGGAAGACGACAAGACTCAGGCGGCCTGCCTGGGTCCCTCCCAGCACAGCGCCAAAAGGCAGCAACGGTTGGCACTGAAGTGCAAAGCTTAGCGAAGGCCCTGTTCGTTTCCTGCCTCTAAAAATTATACCCATCATATCGAAGAGAATCTTACTTATTTAATAAGATCTTTTATTAATTTAATGATAAAACCTATGTCACGACCCCTCTCTAATTTACGAGACGAATCTAATGATCCTAATTAATCTATGTTTTGCTACGGTGATGCTACAGATAAACATCTTCTAATACCATCATAATTACCCTCGTTGGATTACGTCTCGTGAATTAGATAGAGAGTCTATAATTAGTTTCGAGATTATACTTTATTTAGTACTTCAAAATGATAAAATTCTCTTTGATTTGACCCTTCTAAAAATTATATACCTGAAAACGAACACACCCAAAAGGCCAACGTCAGGCGGACTGGAATTATCAAAGGAAACGTCAGGCGGACTGGTTGCTGGTTGATGTGTTGGGGATACGGCTCCAGACAGCGAATCCCCGGCAGCACCAAGCCGCCAATTTCCTGGAGGACATGACCAACTGCAGGTTCCTTGGACTGTACACGAAAGGCTTCAAAATTGTACTAGTATTATACGAAAGGCTCCAGGAGTATATTGGTTGCTTCTCTTGGGATTCGTCGTCTGGTGACGTTGCGAGTGTGTTTAAACTGAGTGTAGTAACCATGCAATAAACTATTTTTTGGAAAAAAAGGTGTATAAACTAATATAAAGCTCTTCTGATTTATTCTGAAAAAAATGCTGCTCGGTAATCATATTAAGTCGTTGTTCAGAGATCTACACAAGATGAAATGCAGCAAGATTGGGAAATTCTGAATGATTTGTCCCTTTCACTGCATACTAATTGTTGATGCTTGCTTAGTATGCACCACTGGTCTTTCAGATTGGACGTACCGAACATAGCAACTTGAACTAGAAAAGGGTTAATTATCACCGAATCAGCATATGCTGGTGTAGCCAGAAAAACAACACACACGTCCTGATCTTTCCCTTTCGTAGAAGTCAATTGTAACTTTCAGTGACAGACCCACTCTATGTTTTAATTCTTCGGGAACCAATCCCACAAAACTCACCAGAAAATCTGTCCTAATTAAATTAAATGCCGCAATGTCTTAAAACAAATCTCTTGCAAAACAATATTACTTCAACAGGATCTGCAGTTGGGACCAACTCATCGACAGGCGCAACTATCATCGTGGACCAGTCAGAGCCTGTTCTCCTGAGCGCTCTAGAGTTTACGCACAAGTGTTGCCCAACGCGGGACAATCAAAGATGAACAAGCACAAAACCCAACTTAGGAAGAAGAAAAAAAAAGCAAATCCTCAATAATCATGCATTCGCGCCGAGATTTGGCAGAGAGCCGACGCGTTGTACGTACGTGCCCAATGCCGCCGGCACGGTAGAGTTGGGTCAAAGTGTTAACTGGTTGCTCGTGCGTCGCCTCCAAGATTCTCGCGGATATTGCGGCTACGGACTCGGTCGTAACATCGTGCCTGCCTCCCTGGTTCCCACTGCCATGGAGTAATAACCGAATTAACTGTTGGTTATAAAAAAACCGAATTAACTGTTAAGGGCAAATCTAAAATTGCCCTTCACTAATTGCTAGGGGTGAAAACGGGATGGAAAAATATCCATCTGTCCGAGATTCAAAGATCGAAAAATTAAATATGATCAAATATGATATGCATTAAAAGGCATATAATATCATCCGTATATGAATCCGAGTCTGAGAAAAACAAACGAGATAGGATATGAGACGAGTAATATCCGTTCGAAATTTGAAATTGTTATAATTTATTTAAATTTACATGACTATAAATGAAAAATATGATCAAAATATCTATATTGAACGTAAATAGTCATTAAAATTTTAAAATTTCCTATATATTAGTGATGAGTATATATAGTTTCCCTTTAATTACACTTCTATGTTGTAATTTTTATTCTTAGTGAATATTATAATAGTATTCGCCTCCGACTCCGAATCTGAAACAAGAATATGGGTTAGGGTATGAAATCAGTAAATAGTTATCCGACACTATCTGCTCTGACTTAGAATCCCCGAAAAAATTTACAGAACAAGAGATATGGAATGAGTTATATCTATCCGTATTCGATCCGTTTCCATCCTATTGATTGCCCGTAATGTTTTGGCTGTCTCACCGAGTCACCCTCCACACATAGGTCCTCTGCCGTTGTCGCTGCCTCGCTTGCTGGTGAGGCGGGGATAATACCCTCACTCCCCCACTCAACCTGAGGGTTGAATTTTTGCAATAATAAACTACGTTTTCCGACGGTGATAAATAATTTACGATCTTAACAATCTCGGCCTCCATTGCTATGTGTGAGTATGTGACCCACATACACACGCACACCACACTCATCAATACGCACATGGCAAGCCTCGGTCATACGATTTTCAAGGTTTCCCTTTCCACATTTTGTGATCGAATCCATTGTTTGTTCTTCTGTGGGTCTTCTCGAGCTGGGCATGAGTTGACATAACCTGGTCGTGGATCCGACAAGAGCTCGCCGAGAAATTCTTGCGCTTTGTCCTGATGCGTGGTGACGTCCATTCCTTTTTACCCTTGCAAGCAATGTTGATTGGCATCGCTGAGCTAACTACGATGGCACCATACGTGAATGCATGTGTTAAACACCATGAATGAACCAGTAATCAACACCTGGCGCTACCCAAAGCGCCGCCCAACGGTTATTCTACTTGCCATGTGCCACAATGAAATGGGCTCGTGCAGATACAAACCCTCTGATCTTGCCCTCAAAAAACAAACCCTCTGATCGATCTTTTTTGTTGCGTGCTTTGTTGGTTGCTATGGATTGTGGTCTGTGCCTTGTGCTAATTTTTTGAGCCATCGCATCGGGAAAGCCTTCTCCTAAAAACAAAATACTAGCAAAAAGAAGTTATCACAAGGCTGAGAAAGAGATTATTCTGCAACCAAGTACACGGACTAGCAAATACTACCCAGTTATAATATGTACTCCTCCATTCCTATATACGTATAAACATTCATATAATCCCAAGACAAAAATAGTCAAGAGCGTAGAAGACATATATACCCCTCATTTTACACTACCTCATCAATTCTCCATCCACCAACCAACCCATCATAATTTGTCTTATATATAGGAATGCTTATATAATGAAACAAAATTTAAATCCCTGGAATGCTTACATATAGGAATGGAGGGAGTAAGAATTTTTGACTTTTTAGAGTTGAGTTTGACCGTTCGTCTTATTTCAAAAATTATAAAAATATTTATTATCTTTTTATCTTTTGTTTTATTGTTAGATATATTTTTAAATATAATATATTTATTTTTATATTTTTATAAAAAAATTGAACAAGACAAGCGGTTAAAAATAATTTCAGAAAACCAATAAATGCTACTATAGTAATAGTATACTGCATAGGCTCCATGCTAAGAACAAAATCTGCATATATATCTGGGCTTTGATCCGCCTGCTGCTTTGTCAGATGAGTAAAAGCCCAAAATAAAGAGTGACGATGTTCGTTTCCTGTGGTTTAAACTTTAGAGCTGTCACATCAAAAAGAATTTTACTATTTAGAATTACTAAATAAAGTTTAATTATATAATAAATTACAGACTCCTAGACTAATTTACGAAACGAATATAATGAGGTTAATTAAGTCGTGATTAGAAGACGGTTACTTGTAGCATCACTTTAGCAAAATATAGATTAATTAAGCTCATTAGATTCATCTCGAAAATTAACACCAATCTATCAAAGGGTTTTGTCATTAACTTGATTGAAATATTCATAAATAATAAGATTCTCTTTGATGTGATAATGCTATATTTTTAGAGGGGATTGAAATTACTTGAGGTTCAGTCAGTCTCGCTGATCTGCATGCTGGGTTCCTTCTCGCGAGCATATTCGTGAGATATATACGGAGGGGCACATCCGCACATTGTGGCCGCTCAGATCCTCGCGTCGGAGAGCAAGAGCCGCCGACGCTTCTCCATCAACCATGTACAACTTGGTGTACTTTTCATTGTTAATCTACTGCTGGAAAACAGTAATTTCCGGGTTCCGGACAGGCTGATGCTTTGGAATCAGGTAACCAACAACCAAACGTGCAACTGTGCCACCGCCTATTCGCACAGCATCGGAAGCATTGCAATATGCTCTGACGGTGATGATCCGTCTCACGCCGAGTGAACTGCCGCCGCTTCTTAGCAATCCCTTTTGGAAAAAATATATGTTTTTACCATCGATTTAAGTCCAGTTACGATTCTAAATCCGAAACTATATTTTTGTGATTTTACCATAAGTCTTTTGAATTGAAGGTACCATTTACCATACCATAGGTTTCAATTCAAGTGAGATGGAAGCAAATGAATCATTAAAAGAAAGAAAAAACAAGACAGACAGAGACACAGAGAGAGAGAGAGAGATCAATATATTTCCGATCCAATGGATTGCTCTCTTAATTAGTGAGTCCCGCTCGTGTCATTCATCCTAATCCTCAAAATGCAACTTGGTCTTTTTCATGTGTAGTTAACACCATGAAAGTGTTGCTAACAAAATCATGGTAGAAGTTTGCTTCAACTCAAATAAAGTTATGATAAAATCACAATATTGTAGATTCAAGAGTAAAATCACAACTAGACAAAAAAAAATTGATGCTAGAGATGCAATTGCCACCATCCTTTTTCTACGAGCGCTCTTGTGCTTCATGTTTTCTCCCTGGCAGCAGACAAGCTGTCAGGCGCGTTGCGTTTGTTCCTTGCGTTGGTTTGCTCTGCATCAGCGCTGATACCATTGATGTGAATTGAGCAACGGCTTGTCAACCTGTGCGGTGCGTCTGGTTGCATGGTTTTCAGAGGATGTGAGCCCAATCAGCGAGCGCATATTTGCCAGGGAAATACGGGATCCTGCTCCCCGCTGAATGAACTAAAATATCCCTTGCATTACATAGCTGAGCAAGATGTTTGGCCTGTAAGCTATATATACTAGTAGCGCTATTATATTCCCTCCCAGAGTTCAAGAACAAACAAACCCGCAGTAGGAAGGAGTAGAAGGCAAGGCAAAGGCCGGGGGCACCATTATCCGTCCTCTCTGTGCCTGAATGGAATCGTATTTGGTGCAAAGAAATGTACAGGTGGTGGACACACAAAAAGGAACCCACTTTGTGGTGCCATGCAACCGTGGCGTGTACAATTAAAGTCGAATACTACTACCACTAATCTATACTACTTTTCTGTCAGGATTTATTAAACAACTAATTAAAACTATACTATATATATCGCAGACAAACACTTGCCGCTACGATCCGATAGTAGTATGATCTGTGCACATACATGCAGGATCGATTGATTTTTTTGAAAGAAAGGATCGATCGATTGATTTCTGGGGCCATCCCAAGGATCGATCGTATCGTATCCGTCCCCGCTGGACGTTAGTATATCCTGTTGCGGCGGGGGCGTCCCTGCATGAACGCCACTTGGACCCGATCAAATAAAATCTTCGCTTATCAGTGTGCACGCACGAACGGATCACATCGCCCATGCAACACTGTCGCCGCGCACACGCGGTAGACACGGCGACGACGGCGTGTGCAGGTAAGGTAGCTGCGGCTTAACTAGCATGGCTGCCTGGGGCACGCGACCCCGGTTGGATACGATGTTCCATAGCTGCTGCCTGCTAGCATGCTGCATGCATGGGACTCGGTCACTTGCGACCAGATTAGCTGCAGGCCTGCAGGTATGCGGGCAGGGGCCCCATGCCTTCGTGTCCGTTCGTGCACGGCCATTCAAGTCGGTATATAGTCACCAGTTACGTTGCACCATGCATCACCGTACCGGTGTCCATGTTCCGATACTTCGTTGTCGACTGCATCGTCATTGCTACACGCACACAAATCCATCACACGCGCCAAGGTGCGTGGCGGTCGAGACCGTCAAAAAGTTTGCAAACGAACGCACCACACAGCTGATCTCTACTCCCACGTCGCCTGATTGATTGATTGCGATTTTTGTCCAAAAGTTCTGCACGCACGGCGGCGCGCGGTGCGTATGTACCGACCGTCGCCGGACGCCGATCAAGCTAGAAATGTTTGAACCGGTCGAGCCTGCCGACCTATCCATCGATTGACAATGATCTTCCGATTGTTCAGAGCAAGCTAGTGTTGGGGCAGTCATCTGGATTTTTTACCAGGTTTGGAAAAGTAAAGACCGAACGCCTATTTTAGGAAAACCAATCTGTCTGGTTCAAATCAGGGAAAATAATGGTGCATCACATTTTTGGAAAGCATGCAGCATAGGATTATTTTTACAAAATCAAAACTTATGCACACAAGTGTACGAACAGTAAACCCCATACTCGTAATTAATATCCATTCTTCAGCATTTGTTCTCGCGTTTTCCAGCTACTTGCAGAAAAAAAGAACCAGGTTGCTCATCTTACCGAGGACTAGAGATGATGCAGATTGCGCTACATGCAACCGCCGCCATTTTACCGAGGACTCAAATAATCCATTGCGGCTTGGTTAAAATAAAAAGCATCCATTGTGCGCCACCCTGAACTGATAGAATCTGGTTCCCTTTCGGCACATGGATCAGTGTACCAGTACCACCGATCACCATCCACTAGCAGTGCCAACTGCCAAGTTGATCTACTCCTGCAGCCATGTTGGATGTTGCCATGCTCCCCACTTGCCATCCACAGATCACACTTATTAGCACTTAACCCTAGATATATCTCAATAATGAGGTCTCTGTCAACTTGTTGCTAGTAGGGTTCCATGCAAACATGGCAGCAAATTGATGAGTTCTGCAGGCAACTTGGTGACACCACAGCAAGCAGCCAGATTGTGCTCGTAAACAAAGCGACCTGTGACAAGGCGGCTGTCCAAGCTGAACTTGCAAGGAATCCAGTTGGCCTGACAACACAGGCGTGTGCCTCAACATCGACAACCGAGCATATCTATTTTTACAGTGGATGAATATGCATGTAGTTTGGTTAATGTTATTATCTGCTGTATATTAATCCACTTGTTATTCCTAATAGTAACTAGTATATTGGTTTGCGAAGATTTGATCAAATAGATTACAGTACACATCTTGACCTAATAAGATTGTTTCTGACACTCCAACGATCGATGCTCCCCCTGCACGTAACTATAAGAAATTCAGGCGCCCACGTATGTGCCGCATAGAACATGGTAAAGTTGTTTATCAGCGCTTTGGCGATCTCCAAGATCTGTTGTAATCTCATGGACTCGCAGGGGAATCTCCATCAAGAGCCTTGATGGGGGAGCTTAATCTCGGTTGTCCCGGGATTATATATATTTTTACATGTATAATAATGGCAGCACACATATTCTAGTGGCAAGTGGGCCAGTTGAAAGCCATGCATGTTGGCATGTTGCATGGCCTAGCTAGCTTGGAAGTACAAAAGCAAGTACAATCATGCTGCTTACTCTATATTACTGCAAGTATTTAACTGCACGGACTTGGAGTAAGTGACATGTTACGTGCAGTGTAAACGATGCCTTTAAGCGCTGTATACACATGCATGTTTAGAGATACCTCATACTACATTGTCTATGCAGATTCACATTTTTTTGTTCGCTTTCTGTCTGTCATGCATGTGTCATGGATCAACTTCAAAGGAAAGCTAATAAACCACCGGAAAGTGCAGAGATCTTGCCTGGATACTCTCTTAAATTGTTTCGGCTGGATTGATCCAAATGTGCGGTACCACAGTAGGAGGTTGATTGTTCCTCCTCACCTCTGGTTTCGATCTTTTCAGCTCCCGTCCGCGTGCGCCACCTAATTGTTGCTTGAATGACGAAAAAAAAAGAATCATACGTGGCTACATCTACATTATACTGATTATATTGATTAGACTAAAAGATCTGCATGATCCTGCCTAATAACAACTAAGCAGAATTAGCGCTGCAAACCTCCCTTTTCCTAGCTGTCTGAACTACTGTAATCCATAATTACACTCTAATTAACTATCCATCAAAGAAAGCGAATTAAGGGTACAGCTCGATCACACGTCAAGCCAAAGTATGTGGTCGTACATATACACGTATAAATACAACTAGTTTATAATTATTGTCCCGAGATCATGACAGAAAGAATAGCGAATATTATTGCTGGATTTAGAGGTTTGACTGGAATTCCAGCTGCCAGTTGTTGTTTGCGCCTCACGACAAAACTGTGTTTTTTATGCATGAACTGTCTTTTACTCCCTCTGTTCAAGAATATAAGGATTTGTTGATTTTCTAATTTTTTGTTTGACCATTCGTCTTATTCAAAATATTTATGTAAATATAAAAATAAAGAAGATGTAGTTCAAATATATCTAGGAATAAAATAAATTCTTGCAAAATAAACAAAATTTTAATAAATATTTTGAATAAGACGAGTGGTCAAACGTAACATGTAAAAATCAACAAATACTTATATTTCTGGACGGAGGTAGTACATGGATGGAAGCATGAAGGCCTCTCTGCATTTTTCAGCATCCACAAGATTTTAACTTGTCAATCGATCATATCTCGTTTCAACATGATAAGATTTGGTTAACTTGAATCGAAATTCATACCAAAAAAGGTCTGATATATATTACTGTCTGTGAAAATGCTACCGAAGAGATATTAAAATAACCACTTACACAACGTTTTATAGTGGTTACAACAGGCACTAATTGTTGCTAAATTTTTCTTGGACTGTCTTTCTAGTATGAAAGCAAATGAAAAAAAACAAGTCTACCACCAAATCTATATATATTCTTGTGTCATCCAATGTATCATTACGGATAAGAAGCTAAAGCTGCAATTTATTTGGTGACACATGGCGATTTGCTTCAATCATTCCCGTGTCGTGTGTATTTATAGAACTGCAATGTGGGAGAGGTTACAAAGTGAAAGTGCCTATAAAATACTACAGCAGTATCCAAAATATGCGTAATGTGCGTTGCTCCCTCCCACAGTTTTAAAATAGACTCATGGTGTACACACATTATAGCACTTAAACGCCGGTTGGAATTCATCCACGCAGTTGGAAAAAAAAGGCTAAAATTTCCATTTTGGCTATACTTCTATATCTTACTTGGAACAGTATGATCTGAACTTTTGATCAGTCGTAGAACGTCGTTTTAAGGGAAACGTTGCCCTGATCTTTTTTTTTAAAAAAAGCCAACCGAGCAATATGGCCCTCTGTTTTTGTTTTCTCTTAATAGGAACAAGCATGTGTGTTAGCTACTTTTTCATCATTGCAAAAAGAAGCCATGACGAAAGAGATAAGAGTATAGTATATTTTGCGCGTTGGTCTTCTGAGCCGGGCCTCCGGGAGCAGTTGTTGCACTTTGGCAATTATTTCGGTTTAGTGGCACACGTTTGCGCTCGATGAGAGCATACGACGTTCACACGATGATCAATGCCATACACGAAGGACAAAGCTGCTCCAAGATATTATGGGTTCTTGCTCTAATACTTCCGTCGCCGGCCCAAGTGACCGAGGAACGCGTAGCTTAATTCGGCCAGGGTGGTAGCTAGGGGCAGGATTTGGCATGGCGCGATCACTGTAAAGTTGCGTTTTTGACCGATCGAGGCGGAGAGCACAGGAAGCGGAGAAGCGACCCGGTCCAAAAGGCAGACGCGGAGGACGACGGCCGCGTGCGGACGAGGCGCTGAGCTGGCTCCGAGCCGAGCGCACACGTGACGCGGCGTGAGCAGCATGCCCGTCCGTCCCCATGATTCCGGGAGCTAGCGTGTGTGTGGTGTGAGTGTGAACCCGCGTCCTCGTAGCCGCAAAGCCAAGGAGAAAAACGTGCGGCACGCCCTCACTCCCCCGGATCACCATCACCCGTAGTACGGGCCCACCACCCCCGCGGGAACCGGTCAAGCAACCCAACCCGTTGTGCGCACGCCGACGCCAGGCAGCCTTGCCGTTGCCGAGCCGACGCGTGGTGCGCCGCCCGGCCGATCACCGATGCATGAGTTTTCCCTTTCTTTTCCACGACCGGTCACTGATGACGAGTTGGGGAACAGCCGATACGTACGGCGGGGTGGAGTCTTCCAAGATTCTCGCAGGGCCACGGACCCGGTCGCAGCCACCCTGGCCGGCGCCGGTTTCCGACCTGCTTTCGGCCGCGTCGGCCGAGCCGGGGGTGGAAAAAAGTCCGGTGCTCGTCTCGCCGCTGCTGCTCCACGTCCACGTATCAAAACATCCGGTATAACCCAACTTGGCTATGACGGACCTGCTGTCACGGGAAAGCGGCCGGGATAGGGCAGGGGGTGAGAAAGGGACAGTCACTAGTGAACCAGCTGCTAGTAAGTCAGCAACAGAAGAAAATGGGAGTGCTAGTCGGATCTGCACGCTGATTGGCTAGTACTAACTGATTAGTTACTAGCTCGGCGCCCTTCTAGATGAACCACGACTTTGGGGTCGTACCACCACCGCATCACTGGCTGGATGAGGACTTTGGCATAGTTGAAGGAATGGGATCCTGCCTCAGCTCGCTCAAGGTACGGCGATGCCCGGAACCGAACCGAAAGACAAGTGAAAATTATAAATCTAATCACATTTCAGAATTGAGCATGTTGAGATTTATTCCCAGTTGTAATCGTAGTAGTGTTTATGTGCGGAAGCACAACTAACAGTATCAATAAATTGAGCATATGTTGAGATCGACTACTAGTATGACTTTTGGTCGTACCTCCGCATCATTGGCCGGATGAAGACTTTGGCATAGTTGAAGGAATGGGATCCTGGCTCAAGGTAAGGGGGTCGTACTTCTAAGCGAGGACGAGGACGAACCGAAAGACAAGTATCAATGAATAAATCTAGTCGAATTTTGGAATTGAGCATGTTGAGATTATTCCCGGCTGTAATGATAATCATATGTGTAAGCACAAACTATATAACGGTATCAAAGTATTCCCCCCTTCCGCGCCCTCTTTACACACGATTCCTTCACTATGCGGTTTCCCTGCCAGTCATAAACTAAATAGCCATGATATATTTTGTAACCACGAACGAATCGAACTTCCTCATAATTTTGGGTTCGTCAACTCCATACCGTACCAGCCCGCTTTGACTTGACCGTTCATGCAACTTTTCCGTCTGCCCCCCTTACTTTTGGTGGATTCCCGATCGAAACGCCCATGAACCTTCCTCGATTCTTAACAACATACCCAAAACGTGATTTAATGGACTCCATCACCACCATGTGGCTGGGTAGCAACTTTTTCCTAGGATGCCCATACTGCGTGATACGGATTTGTTTAAAAAATATGACAGAAGAAGATAAGGAACGACGTAAAACACACCAGCTTCTGTCGGTGACCACTCTAGCTAGTAACCCCGATCGACGACATGGGCGATTCGCGCAGAGCAATCGTTCCATTGCTCGATGCATGTACTGCAGCACAACGCCTCAAGGGTGATTTAATTAATTTGGTCAGATCATAAACCAATTTTGGTTTAAGAAAATCCGAGCAATTTTGGTCTTTGGGAGTGGCCAGGGATCACCTCTGTCTCCCTCCCTTGCCCCTCGTCATCACCAGCTCAGTTCCGCACGGAAGCCACTGGCAATCTGGGTGTTGTTTATTACGGGGATCCCGATTTATTACATCTTTGCCATGTGCAAGCCTCGGAAAGAGACGCAAACAAACAAGAACTAATCACCAAAACCCAAGCCCTTAAGGTTCCGTTTTGGCAAGTGAGGATATAACCTCAATGGAGTAGTAACGTGCATGCAAGGCGGATCAGACATGCACGCAAGAAATTCAAGACTGAAGAGCGGTGGTTGGATCTGCAGGTCATGAGATAGATGCAGTGAGGAATGGCGCATGGGAAACCTTCATGGAAACTAAAGCTGGAGGTATGTGGGTTTAATTTCTTATCACGAAATGGTCGCCATGGCTGCTCAGCTGTGTCGCGGATAAAGCTGAAGCGCACACCGGACAAGTAGAGCCCAGAGCATGCATGCAACTGTGTGAAGTGGCTTGTAGATTGCTGGCAGCAGCAAACTATTCTATCCTCGATATGATTTAGATTCATATAAATGTTTGCAGAAGTCGAATTAATCTAGTGCTATCCTGTTGCAAATGAATATAAACTATAGGAGGGGGCCTCTTTGGTTTATCTTTATTTTTCTTCAATACCAAGAAAAGTTATGTACCTTCACATTAATACATTAAATAAATATTTTGAAGATCACATCACTACTAGAATAGTTCTCTATAGCGGCAGGCCAAAAAGAGCCTCGGTGGCGGACACCTAAAACGTCACCGAGGACCTGTCACTATTTTCTTAGAAAATTAGTCGCGGTCCTGCGACCGCGACAGCTGCGCAAGCACTTAGCCTAATATGGGCGCTAGTGGCGATCTAGAGAGACCGCCGTTGGCGTCCTTAATCTATTAACAAAAGAAGGGCATGCCCCAACACTTGTTGGGACCTGCCCTAGACACCATCGCCACGACGCCGCCCGTCGCCGGTCCGTCTGCCGTCCGCCGTCGCGCCGCCTTAGGCCGCGCGAGCCATCACACGAAGATAGGGAGCTGCCACCGCCGTGGGAGGAGGAGGAGCCGCCGCCGGAGGAAGAGTGCGAGCCGCCACGGAGCGGTCGTCGCCACTAGATCCGGGCGGTGGTGGCGGCGGAGGAGGAGAGGCGACCCGCACCGCCGCCACCGGAGTGGGGCGGCTCGGTGGGGCGATCGCGAGGACCACGGCCCTCCGGCACCGGATCACCGGTGGCTCCGAGACCGGCCCCAACGTCGGAGGAGGAGGAGAGGAGAAGAAGGAGGTGGCGTCGCTACCCTAACCCTAGCCGCTAGGTGGAGGCGATGCGACGCGCACGGACAAGTGGTGGTGCGGTGCTACACCCCCACCTGTTTATAGGAGGGTGCGGTCCCTAGCAGCGGACGCGCTGTGAGGCCTGCAGCTAAATGGCCTATAGGCCTTAGGCTGCGGGCCTGACGAGGTCCGCTACCGGCGTTGAAAGCGTTGTTGCAGGCCCGTGGCCGCTTAGCCGTGGCCTCCCGGTGTCCGCAACTATTTTCCGCTTCTTAGCGGCGGATGATTCAAGAGACACATTATGGTCAAAATGACGGCTGCCGCTATTGTGAACTTTTATAGTAGTGCATAATCATATCATCTCATAAGAAATTGCCTCATGTCACGGGACTCAAGTTGTCATTGTAGAATTTGTTTTGTCATCTAAGTCCAATTTGGAAAATGGGGGTAATGCTGAATTTCATGGATCTGATACTAAAAATAATTCAATTGCACGCAAGTACACAAAGCAATGGCCAAAATTGGCTAAAACCGGTGGGTCAACATGGTAGAGTAATTATTCTGTCCACGTAAGTTTTACCCAGAAGTTCGGAGCTGGATCGTATTTTCAGCTCCTTTAAAAATCTGCAACTATCGCTCCCTCCCACGAAATGGCGTGGCGCACCAAGCTACGGTTGGGAGTCCACCCATGCAAATCCTGGAAAAAATAATCTCGGGCAAATCCCGAACAAATCTCTTGATTAATCCGTCGTTAGATCATTAACTATCCCAGCTTGCTTGTCCAATAATAATATACTTGGCCATTATTAAGTGTATTTGCACTGGCCCCATGTGAGTTGGGCCCAAGTCATAATCCACCAAGGCATCTGCTTTCTGGGCAAACTACTACAGGTTCAGTTGTAATAGAAATATTCTGAGCACACTAATTTGCACAAATCATATCTTGCTTCTTGGTAAACGATTTAGTTCCGCAGCTTTCACTTCTGTTGAGTGCTGATTAGAGAGGATATAAATGTTAGCCGGCCAGTTTAGACTAAAGCATATGGATGTCAAGATATTACAGTGGTGTGGATGTTGATGGAAAAATATCTCCAAAAAAGTTGGAAAACGCACTTCAAGGTAATGAACCTAAATTAGTATTTCTCCTTATCTCACCCACTGCATTTCAAAAGAAAAAAAAAAGAAAAGCGCCATATATAATAAATAAATACTAATGTGGAGTGCATATATGTTTAGACAAAATCATGCTAGCAATTCACGACTGTCATAAATGTAGAAGATTTGATTTTTTTTCTCTATGCCATATCATCCCATATAATGCACTTTCTTTTTCTGACGATGAAAGCTACTGTACTTGGCTAAACCTGTCGAGGAGAATAACATGAAGTGATTAACCCAATGCCATGGAGCGGAAAACAACAACTACAACAAACGACAAATCAATACTACTTGTAACAATTTTCATACGATCTCCAGGCGATCTGCACTGACATCACGATGAGGTAGCGCGATCAAATAAACATCTCCGGGTTGCCGGTAGCCGATACAATACTGGCTAGAGAGGGATCAAATAATCTATGTTTGGTTCATACAAGTGGAAACCAGGGTGGGGAATAGTTAAGCCGTCATTTGCACAGTTTAATTGATGCTGAATGGAAGGGCGAAGGAAGGAAGGGGGAAGAGGTCGAGTAGTTCACACCCGAAAGCCCAACCAAGCGGCCTTAAATTATTCTCCTCCGCCCAACCCCGGAGGTTTATATAAGCAGCCGCAGCTTCTCTCGCTCTCACCCCGACTTGGTCGAAAGGAACGGGACCTGGCCTCGATCACCTCACCCGTCTCTCCAATCTCCATAGGTTGGTCTCATGCTCCCATCTCATTCCACTCCTGAAGTCCTGACCACAACGAACAAATTGAAGCACACACAGAATCTGTTCTTGTGTTGCTCCAGCTGAATGAATGAAGTTACATTCACTGCGCAATGCTGTGCGCTTGTTGGTCCATCTCTAATAACTCTGCGTGCTTTTCTTCATCAGGACTTGTTGCTCTTCAAGCAGCTAGCACCAGGTGACTAGCAGTCCTTTGGTTTGGTTTGGAAGAAAAGGCGTCCCAAAATCCCAAGCAGCAATCTGAAGATGGCAACACAGTGGTTCTCCAACATGGTGAGCCGCAAAGCCATCACCCATTTCGATATTGATTGGCACCAGAACCGTGCGGTGTGTGCTCACCGCCGATTGATGATGTGATGCAGGTGATGGACGAGCCGAGCTTCTTCCACCAGTGGCAGTCGGACGCGCTGCTGGAGCAGTACACGGAGCAGCAGATCGCCGTGGCGTTCGGCCAGGGCGAGGTGGACCAGGCCGTGGCGGCGCTGATGCCGGCGACGCAGCAGTACGCCGCGGCGGCGCCGGCGGAGCACCACCGCCCGCGCAAGGCGGCCAAGGTCAACACCAGCTGGGACTCGTGCATCACGGAGCAGGGCTCCCCCGCCGACTCCTCCTCGCCCACCATCCTCTCCTTCGGCGGCGGCGGCAGCACACCGCGTTCGCCAGGGCCGAGGCGCAGGTGCCCACGAGCGCCGCCGCGTTCTACGGCGCGGCAGCGCCGGTGAAGGCCGAGGTGGTGGACGCCGGCGTGACGCCGTTCCAGGCGCGCCCCGTCGTCAAGCGGAGCTACGACGCAATGGTCTCCGCCGAGGCGCAGGCTCCGGTGCCGTCTCGCCCGGCATCGCAGAACCAGGACCACATCCTTGCCGAGAGGAAGCGCCGCGAGAAGCTCAGCCAGCGATTCATCGCCCTCTCCAAGATTGTTCCTGGACTCAAGAAGGTACATAGAAACATTTCATGAACCAATCCATTGCTTGTCCAACTCTGATGAACCGAACTGAACTGAGCTGACTGGTGTTGGGTTCTCTCTTCTCGCAGATGGACAAGGCGTCAGTTCTGGGCGACGCAATCAAGTACGTGAAGCAGCTGCAGGATCAGGTGAAGGGCCTTGAGGACGAGGCTCGCCGGCGGCCGGTGGAGGCGGCGGTGCTGGTCAAGAAGTCGCAGCTGTCGGCGGACGACGACGACGGCTCGTCCTGCGACGAGAACTTCGTGGGCATCGAGGCCGCCGGCGCGCTGCCGGAGATCGAGGCCCGGGTGGCGGACCGCACGGTGCTGGTCAAGATCCACTGCGAGAACCGCAAGGGCGCGCTCATCACCGCGCTTACCGAGGTCGAGAGGTTCGGCCTCACCATCATGAACACCAATGTGCTGCCCTTCACATCCTCCTCGCTCGACATCACAATCATGGCCACGGTCAGTCTCTCACTCGATTTCTCGGCAGCCTTATTTATTAGCTTTCTCCGACACATACCATTTCGATTTTTAAATGGTGCTAATTCGTCCTTCGGTAATGATGCTCTTGCAGGCTGGTGACGAGTTCTGCTTGTCTGTCAAGGATATCGTCAAGAAGCTAAATCAAGCGTTCAAGTCATCTCTCTGAAGGATTTAGCTCCAGCTTAATCTAGGCCAAGTTTTTCCCATTAGCTTTGAGGATTCGAAGCTAATGGTTAGCGTCTTATTAGGTTCTTCCCCGCCATGCTTCTGAAGAGAGCTTGCTTGCAGTCCCTCCACAGTGTCCCTCCCAAAGAAAGCCATTTCCACTGGTTTTTGCTGCATGGGTGCAGTGCAGATTATTTACCTACTACTAGCTACCTACCCACCCCTCTTCTGTTTTCTCTCCCTCCATTTTTTTGCATGGTTTGATCAACCGGTCACTCCATGTTCTTGGGAGGGAGTAGAGTGTAAAAAAGAAGAGGGGCGGGGATCTGCCTTTTTTTCTAGGGCTTGTTACCTTGGGGAGTTTTACCTCTACAAAACTAATTTTTCATTTCTCCCCTTTGCCAATGTTGCCCTTTCACCTTGTTTTTCCATGAGAGGACGGTATTTTCAAAGCCAAATATATCAAGCACCTACCTACCTACCTTTGCCGACCTATCAATCTTTATCACACTGCTCCCAGAAAGCTTCAGTTGTGGACAAAATGTGCCTTCTTTTTTCAGCTCTGAGGGGGACTTGCAAGCTTTGATTCAGATGTACAGTAGGGGCAGTGCCTGCCTCTATAATTTTTGAGGGTCCTGCAGGTTGGTCACAGACTGATGCACGGATCCTTTTCCTTGTAGTCTTCACATGTGGGTTTTTGTTGTTGTTACAGGATCAAGATGTGCTAGTTTGTACTCTCTTGTTTACTTGCATACAAGCATAAAAGATAAATAAACGTGCTGGGTTACTATGGTACCTTTCATCATGACTCTCCAGCTGGTTGAATGTCTTTTCAGCTTACTTGAGTTCTGTCTTTTCTTAATGTTGAAAAGCTTGACAATTCGTTCATGGACTGCGACTGTAATTGGTATCTATACATATCTGTCCTAATCGAGTTATCTTTGGGGAAAAAAAATCATTTATCTGTAAGTTACGGGCCGGCGTTTCTTCAATTGTCTGATGCCTGTTTGAAACTTAAAACATCTTCAACATCACAACATGATGCTTTCGTTCTCATGTGAAGTCCCTTACAGTTTCAGCTGGAGAATGATACTGCGAGTACTGGAATCTGATTTTCATTGATGCCCCAGCACACCACAGCACACCCAAGTGCCTTGACAACTAAGCTTTATATCCCATCTATTCACTAGTCAACTAAAGCCTACCTTGCTCTGGTGGTCACGAGACTTATTTGTCAGCCAAAGCATCTGATCTCCTGCCACTCCATCGATTATGTTAGTAAACCCAAGGCAACCACTAATCCGCGCAAGTGGGGGCTCGATGGGCTCAACAAATAAATTTGTCTCATATTGAAATTTTACCTGCATGATTGAGGTCGCATGGCAAGATCCAAATCTTTTCGAGGCCAATGGGCTTGAAATCGGGTTATCTGACTGACTGAAAGCTTAGGCTGGGATTTTCTGCAGTTAGGTTATGTCAACGGTCTCTTTCAAACTCCCATCACTGAATGTGATGTTGTTCCCTGGAATTAGCTGCTGCGCACCGGCCAATAAAAAGTCCGGAAACCCCATATTTTGTGGCAGGTGGTGCGCAACATAATTTTCCTGCAGAAAAGTAGTGTGAGATTGCAGTGTCGAAACTCGGAGCGATGGAAGGATGAATTGCTGGTTTGGTTGTCGTGGAGGGAAAAAAAAGGAAATTGGTATCATACTGACTGGGATCCCTGGTCAAAGAAAGACTTCATAGGCAGAGACCAGCGAGGTTCCGATCCAGTCAGGTGTTTGCGCGTACTCATGAGGTTGGCAACGTCGTTCGTTGAGGCCATGAGCTGAAAATCAATCAGAACACTTGGAGAACGGCGCCAGGGTGTTTCAGACGTGTAGCTGGTTATTGGCCTTAGTCAAGGGTCTAGAAGCCGTATTTCTCGCAATTCGGTAGCACGTCTCCATGCTGAAATATCTTGTTTGAAATCCGAAGACCGCGTCGACCTGAAACCCTTTCAGGTTTGTAGCCAATGGCTGTTGTCCTGAGAAATTCGTAACTGCGAACCTCAAATGTACGTGTGCTGCTGTTTGTTCGTAGTTTGGACTTTGGAGGGCTGCGTTATGCTTGTTTCTGTTTTGGGTTTTCGTCTGAGATTATCTTAATCTGCTGCAGTAACGTGTTTAGTGAGGGGAAAGGGTATTCTGATATATAGGGTGACGTGATCTCATGAATGGTTCTACAAACCGACAAGGCGTTGATCTATGCAGCAGAGTGTTACGTATACGATTTCCATAGTCCGGAGAGATCCCAAACGGCCGTAGTCATAATACATTCACAGAAATCAGTATTAAGATAATATAAAATACCTCAGGAATTAGAGGTGATTTTTTTTGCAAATAATTATCCATGCACCACTAATATGTACTTATAGAAAGGAAAAGACAGTGATTGTTTATTC
Organism: Chloris gayana; assembly: GCA_031894775.1. Taxonomy (NCBI): domain Eukaryota; kingdom Viridiplantae; phylum Streptophyta; class Magnoliopsida; order Poales; family Poaceae; genus Chloris; species Chloris gayana. The sequence continues at coordinate 114,774 of JAUNZO010001315.1, forward strand.
TCGATTGCAAGTATACATAATTCTTGGGATTTAGGGCTCCGGGTAATATTTCCATCAAATACACCGAAGGAGTTTTCTTTTCTGAGTTAACTGAATAAAAAGAACGGAAGTACATTGGACAGGACTTTTGCATTGTACTAGTGCCTGTGGCTCTACAATCATTATCCCACAAACAAACAGCTATGATGGATCCTCAGCTATAAGACTACAAACTACAAGCTGTTATATGTTAGTTCCTCGTTAGCATGTCGATGCAAATCCTGCATCTGTGATGATGCAATGGAACTTGTCCAACAACCCCAGACCCTGCAATTCACTCATCATCTTCCACAGTATCTTCAACTTCGTCAGGCAATTCTATATCATCATCATCTGGTACATATCCTGGCTGCGAGCTTGACTCATTTCGGTCGATCCCAGCCCCTGTAGGCCAAAAGTTGAGGAATCACAAACTATTAATAATTTAGAGGCACAAGTGACAGTGTTAACTATCTATGGAGGAAAGTCACTGGGACTAGCCGATACACGTAGCCAAACTTGTATGTTCTTGCCTTTGCATATATGAAACTCAATTATAAAAGACCACCAGAAATGACACCAACTATTTCCCAGAGACATACCATTAGACGAGTCCAGTAAATATGGGAGTTCCAGAAGCTGGAGAAAAGACTCAGTTTGTGGATTCCTGCAGGGAACTGTGAATAGCACAGGAGAAATACTTTGAGCACAAATCCAGAAATTATTGATACGAATGGAATAGATCCAAACTTGATGTTAAACATGATCTTCTTTATCAAAATATTTCAAAGATATTTGTGCTAGCAAATGCATAAATTCAAATATATTTGTGTTAGTTTTGGCCTTTGATACATGAGCTATCAGGTTCAAATGACATTTGAGACATAAAATAACAAAGTCTGCTCAGTAAACACATTCTGTACAAGCTGGCATTTTTTTAGACTCGCATCTCTCAAAATAAATAAAAGGTTCAGATTGTATTTATCTTTATCTGGGTGCTCACCCCTACCTTATTAGCCTGTGAAATGAATGCAGTCTAGCCAAACCCTGAAGTCTATTTTAAGGTACAATTATGGCTCATAATGAATATGTTCCAAACTTACCTGGTATAGTGTTATTAGAGACTTGATGGGAAGGATCGAAAGATGGCACAGTTTGGACGAAATCAAAAGGCTTAGCTCCTCTAGTACTTAACTTGCTCCTAACCCATTGTCGATCATCTTGAATGTCAAGCTGCTCATCCCTGTAAGACAATTGAACAGCACCAGATTTAGCACTGACAATATATTTCCAGAGTATAAACTGCATGCTAACGAACAAAGCCACTATATAACTGACTGCATTGTAAAGTGCATCCGGGTTAAGGGAAAAATGCTGTTGAATTTTCTTGTTATTGCAAGCCATTCTTCATCATATTGGATTTCATATGGTCCAGGATTGGATGGAATGTCTATAACCTGAAATGGAATATCATGACCTAAGACAAACATGTACAGCAGGACTTGTATATATTCCTAAAGATCGCAACTATCATGAATGGAAAATAAGCGCACCTGCAAAAAGTTGCGTCCAGGAAGGCATTTATCGAGCGCAAGAAATTTTGTCGTAGGTCCACCCTCTCCATGTTGGATAATAGCAGGAAATTTGCAGTGAAGATGGGCAGCAAACCAATGCGGTGGTTTTAGTTTGTCCAGTAATTCAGCTGCAGGTCTGCTGCCTAGTGTTCTACTCCTAACCTAAAAACATAAGTAAACATCAACAACGGTATGGTTTTTTTTCATGTGCAGCAACATTTTCAGAATAGAATATATAGATACGAGTTAGGGAGCTACCAGGAACAATGACATAAGTATTTTCTAAGAAAGTGAATTAGCCTTAAAATTTGTGCATGCCAAATCAAATGAAGGAATCCCAAGTACTATGCAGGCCTAGGAAGTTAGTGCACAACATACAACTGGTTTTCCAGATAAGAATACTTTTCTAGATACGGAAATACGGAATAAAAGTAGTGTATATAACAAAGTTGGGCAACAGAGGATGCACAATTTGAAGCAAGAAACTCTGTAGAGGCACCACAGGAGGCTAGATTGCAGAGTTATGCCTAGTAACAGAAGAACCAAGATCCTCGATAGATCAATACATAAATTGGCCCAGGTTTCACATAGTGGATCATGCAATGATTTAGCTCCCAGATATGATGATCACATATTCTGGAACTGAAAACTATCACTTGTTAATGTCACTTTCTTGGACGTGCCTCAAAATACAGCATGCATGGTTATAAGTTAGAATTGCTAGCACAGAAAGATTACGATATGTTTTGAGACATTCTCAAGTTGTTATGGGTTATAGGGCAAAATAATGATGCTTATTACACACCGTTTTAACATAGGCAATCTCGTAAGGTAGGTAGCTTACCTCAGATTCAAAGTGTTTTTTCACTTTAATGAGCTTCTGCCAGTTTCCATACTCAGTGATGCCCAGAGGCCAATCATGAGATAAGAAAATATCTAGAGGCTCCTTCACATGCATGAGCTTGAGAACATCATAATACCTTACATGGTACACAGAACGTATAGTATTCTCGTCATATGGAGGCCTCTCATAGTGTCCTGAAGAGGTAGCAGTAAGTTTGGAGTGCTCAACGTGTAATGGCGGTTAAGATCCCAATGTAATGGAGAAGAAAACTTGCCTTTGTAATAATTCTGTTGCTTATGTATTCCGGATAATCCACCAATTCGAATGTTTCCAAACTTAACAACGCCAGCAAACCCCAAAAAGTAAATGTTAGGTGCTGCCCATCCTCCATAATACCTAAAACAGTGAAAAGAAAACAGTAAAAATAACAGGTGTTGCATTTTTAAAAGAGCAACGAAATACAACCATAACAGACACAGAATTCAATGGTCATGTTAATATATCCAGTAAATGGAGGCTGTTAACCTCCTTGTAGCAGATTCACAGTCACAAGAAAAAAGAAATCCCTAGTTTTGAAACTAGTTCAACACCATATTCTGACGGACCCTGAATATTTGGATAGCAGAGGTGTCTATAGTTCAGCAGATGCATTGGGGAGGTACATGCACCAGGCTGACCTCTTTTTAGAGGTATATATAGTTCAATAGATACTCAGGAAAAAAACTAGTACCAATAAAAATATCAAAAACTGAATAACTTACTGAAGAAGTCATATTACTATCGTTTAGTTTGCCTAATTTAGTTCCGGCTAAAATTATAGCTAGTTGCTTTCGAAATGAATGTAGATAGGCCAAAGCAAGAAGGCAACAAGAAATACAAATTTGTATTTCGGAAGTTGTATCAGAGTTAAAGACTTACAATTCCCACAGATAATTGGATGCTTCATGATTTCCACCAATGAAGATGGTTGGGTACGGAGCAACTGCTTGTCCAGAGTAGTACTTCCAAAACGAGTTCATTTTAAGGAACTTAGGCGGGACGTTAAGACATTGCAAGTCGCTCTCATTCCGGACAGCCTGTAGAAATAGTGTACTGCAAGTTGTGAGACATACTAACATCAATATAACAACTACTATAAAACATGAGGCGAGCAAAATTTTCATTCAAACGAAGACGAAGATATTCTGCGCAGACGCTATATATTAGTAAACCAAAGGGCACCCCTGGGCCCTGGCCAACAATTGAGGGTGGGAAGCGCACCTGGAAATCACCACAGCAGAGAAGCAGATCGATCTTGATGCCCTCTGCCTCCTCCAGCCGGCGCATCGTGTCGTATACCTTGTCCAGATCCCCGTGCATACATCCCTCCACCGCGATCTGAAGGGGAGCGCACGGTGAGGCATTACGTCGAACAAGTCGCCCGCGGACACGAACAGCAACCGAACCGCGAAAGCTAAGCGGCCGGTGCGGCGCGCGGCGGGAACGGAGATGGGCTAGGATAGCGGGAACTCACCTTCATGGCGTGCGGACTAGAGCTTGAGGAAGGAGTAATCCGGCGGCAACCAGCCGAGCAACGGGCGGAGCGCCGTGGGGGTCGGGCAGACGGGCAGGGACGGAGGCGGAAGCAGAAGCCACCGCGGGAGAGGTAGAGGTGGGTTTTGAGGGGTGGGCCTGTTTTCCCAACGACCACTCTGTTCGGACTTATGGATCGTGTTTGGGCCTCGGTGTAGAAGCCGTGCTCAAAACTGGTAGTAAGCCCGAGAAGAATGAGACTAGACCCAGATTAAGCGATTCATACTCAACAAGTCAAAGACGACTCGCTGACGTGGCAACAGTAGAAGTAACGGATGTTCTATTCGACATTGCGAGAGTTCAGTTATCCTCGTCCGGATTAAGCGATTCATACTCATGATCCAAGATTTCACAGAAGGATAAAGCAATTAATCGAGATACTAGATAATTACTACACAGAAGCAGTAGTTAAACATCAAAATCTATCTACATGCCAAACATTATTTTCACAGAAAGAGAAATCCACATGCAGCCAGCCCTTGCTTCGATTCGGCGCACGCTATCTCTCTTCGTCGATCGCAGTAACTATTCACATGAAATCGAGAAATCAACAAGGTCCCCCACTCCGTTCAGGACGACCAGCAGCTGAGGCGCAATGCCTCCTCGAACTTCTCGTCCAGCTCCGCCGCCGCAGCCGACTTCTCCTCGACGGCGTCGCGCTTGCACCCAACTATCTCCTCCTCGGTCGTCGGCGGTGCCTCTCGCTGCCGCGCAAAGCCGCTGAGTGAGAAAACACTGCCCAAGCTGAACCGGACGCCGCCGCCGCCACTGCGGGGACTCGCCTCCTCTTTCCGCGGCGCCACCGGGCTGTGGAGCTGGTGGTAGCTCAGGAACAGCATCGACGCGCTCGGGGCCATCGCTTCTCCAATGATTGTTTGTACGACGGCAGGCTGAAGAACACTACGGTTTTGTCTGTTGGATTGGTAATCTGGTATCGATTCGGAACGTCGAACGAGTTGCCGGACCCGGCCAGGATCGTGCCGAGAAAATTTATACGGGTGCGGGTGCGGGGCTGGCGAAAAGGATGGTGGGCGTGCCGGTGTTTTGGGGAAACCGGTGGGCTATCTGAGGCCTCCGGGTTGGTAGGACATGTCAGTACTCGAGTCGCAATCCGTGGGAATTCTCGCCTGTTTTTGGCTGAACCATCATCGATTGATTGGCACCCGCCCACCCCACCATGTGCGTCTCGGCAGGTAACGAGGGGAGCGGCTGCACGTGCGAGCCGGCGCGTGCCGGCACACGCTGAAAGCCGTTCCCAGGGGCCGAACCCCGTTTCTCCGTCGGTTGGCGTCGCGCGAAACCCAGGCGGGCACGTTCTGCCCACAGGGAGCCACGGTGATCGGACCAAGCGTATGACCGAGAAAAGAAAGAGACAGCCTCATCTGATTGCTCGACCGCTGAACTGTGGCGGGTGGGCACGAGCGCGGGCGCGTCGTGCCCCGTGAGGGCAGCACCGGCGCGTGCCGAGCATAAGCCTGACGTAGCAAATCCACCAGACAAGCAGGACCGTACATGCCCGAAGAAAAAGTGACAACGCACACCACGAACCGGTCGGCAACCCGAAAAGAAAAGAGAAGAGTGGCTAAATCTTTTATACGAAAATCAAAATATATCGAGCTAAATGGGCATGCGAGTAACGTCTCAAGCGTATAGATAGCAAGAAGGCAATTTAAAAAGCTAAAATTTCAGTACTGAAATGGATCATGCCATCCTAAATCCTGTATGGTTAGCAAAATTTCAGAGGCTATACATGTACAGCGCTATTCTACAAAAACAATCACCTATCACTGTCTACAGGTATATATAGTATTATTGATCCGACCAAAACATTCAGTGCGGCATTCAGCTCTGCACTACCTCTTCCTGCCGCATCTGTGACTAATACATGTTTATAAAAATGTACATACGAAGCATACACATTAGTGGCTACATTAGTTCTCTATCACCTGCTATCCATGGACAGGATGCTTAGCTGGTTGCTTCTGCAAACAGCATCACATTGCAAACATCAAGATCCAACCATCATAGCTTTAATCAGCATCAATACAACAATGATACAACATCCAGTGCATCCAGGCCACCTGCAGTTCGTAACAAAACAACTTGCATCATTGGCCCTCCAGCTTCTTCAAAATGCAGCTCCTGCAGATCCCAGTAATTCAACTGGGAAGCTTCGAGGTGACTGATTCTCTAACAGCCTCAGAATTATACGGAGTCCAGTGGCACCAGTGCCATCTGTGTCAGGAACCATAGTGGGAGAAGGTACAAGGGGAACACGGTATCCAGTTCCCAGCCACAAAAAAGCTATGTGAGTTTACACGTATAAGTTAAACAGTAAAATAGTACATCAATTAAGAAGGGAAAAGTGTGGCCAAGCACAAAGCATCTGCCATGAAAGTCTTCAAGTGAATATTCTGGTCCATCTGGACTAACTCCCAGTCCATCTCCTCTTTCGAGCTGGCCGCTCTGGCTTCACTTCCATATCAGCAGCAGCAGATTCATTTTGAGGAGGCTGTACTTCAGTATCCACTTTTTTGCTTTGAGGTGCCTCCTTCTCGCCAGGCATGGGAAGTTTGAAACGTTCACTTCGTCTCTTGAGCCTCTCAACTGTGTCTAGGTGCCGGTCTCGCTCCTCAGCCATCTTATCAGATGTCTGCCCAGTTTCAGCTCCACCCTTGATGTCTGAATTGTCAACTGCGACAGAAACATCAGATTTGCCTAACTCATTGGCTGGGGTTTGAACATCAGCTTTGATGGGCAGAAATGTCTCTGTAGTTTCATTTTCAACATTATTATATTCTATCTCTTTGTGGCTTGTCCATCGCTCCAGCTTCGAGCGACCCCTTCTTGAATCCTCATGGTTCTCATCATCTGACATTGCATCTTCTTCCACTTGTTTCATGGATGAAGTATCTTGTTGAGAATTCTGGCTCTTCTTGGATGTGGCATGGTTTCTGCTGTTCTCATGCTCATTTGCTTCTTTTGTCTCAGCCTATACAAAGTTTTAGTTCGGTTACAGTTGAAGGGGTGAACATGCTGAGAAGAAAATTTCACAAAAAAATATGTTTGTAACTAAAACATTAAGTTTGTTTTGTAAAAAGTTGGTGCTCATCAGTTATACCAGATTCTTCAGTTAGTTAAAATAAATTTCAAAAGTCAATCCAATGAACTTCACATGTCACCTACCACCAACTAAGAAGAAATTAATATACTGGTTACAACAGAATCAGATCTTTTATTTTTTGCGACTAACAAAATCAGAGCTATGAGCAGAACTATATTTTTTTGAATTTGCAGCATTTATGTATGAAATCATGGCATGATAAATAATTATCAAACAAATTACTGTTTTAATGGACTGCACCAACATTTTGTGACATCTATTTTTTCCTATGTCACACTAGCACAGAATCATAAAATTCTTTAGAATGCCCTTGAAATTGCTGTTTAAACAGCAAGATATATAGATGATATGAAAGAGCATAAAATTAGTCAGCTTATTGGCTAGACCACATGGAAAACGCTATGATGAAAGACTACCACAATATTCAAAAGGCTGATACTTCTAGCATTAGAAGTCTGGTCTCCCATGTCATTGAAAATGGATGATGATACAGCTGAAAAATGCATCTAAAATGATGGTATAGATGGAATTATTGAGTAATATTTAAATTATTGATAAAATTTTAATTGAATTATGAAATGATAACATTTAAATTTTCCACATCAAACATAGCCTCAACAGGATAACAAAATATATATGCAACACTTAATTTGCCACATCAAGCATTGCACACTCAAAGTTATCGACTGCAACAAACAAACTAACCCAAGAAATGAATCAGCTTGGTACACATTCCTGATTCCTGGATAATGTAGCAACTAATTAATGTATTATTTTAGCGACCTTACTAGAAGAAAAGAAAAACACAAAGAAGGCTTTGCAGGAATTATTAGTTTCCAATGTAGTCTCTTAGTGTATACATTAAGTGCTTCCAATAACCTTACACAATATTAGTGTTAGTAAGTTAATATCATTATTATTAGTAATGATATTACTTTTAGTAAACCTGAATCCTAGTATGCAGCCTGATGCTAACGTAACGTCTCATCTCTGTGATGAGCACAACATTAAATATATCGAGGGAATAGGCCACATACTGTGTATTGTTTCATGCATACTAGTTTATGGTTCAAAAGAGAAACCGAACACAGGGAAACAGCGCCTGGTTCACTCAAGCTGGTCGAACAACGGTTAATAAAGCAAGCAAGAAAAGATAGGAGATTATTATAGTACAATGGTTTGTTTGAAAGTCTACAGGTCAATCTATGATTACTACATCGCATCCATGGCACTATGCATGTTATCCTTTGGCTGCTGCTCCCACAGAAATGCATTGCATTGCGTCAATTGTCTACTGTCTCCATTTCATTTGTTGATGAGGAAGGTCAGGGAGCAACAGCCAGACCCATGGGAGAAGAGTTGAAAAAAGGTGAGAAGGATGGGAGAGACAGCTGAGGGTTTGGGCATCAGAGGATAGTGACTGAGGGTAGGCTTTGAAGAGATCATGGACAGATGGGGCTGGGATCAATAGTCCTTTATATAGATCGCTATTTTTTCCCTCATTATTATTTCAATGTGGAACATGTATATTCTGTGTTCTCTTGCGGTACCCTAGCGAAGGATCTCGCGGTGCGGTGGCAAAGTCCACCGGCTGCGAAGCTCCCGCTCAGGGTTCGATCCCTGGGTGCCGCACCTGGTCCCGAATTCTTGCGCCTATCTCCCTGGGTCAGCTGGGCCTCGTGCTGGGCTTTGTGAGACCACGCTAGTGCGCCCCTGTTAGCTGGGCCTCGTGCTGGACCGCATCTCTGCACTGATGCGTCCCTGTACGGCCCAGGCTTTGATAGGTTTCTTCTTAATATAATGCGAGGGGGACAGACCCCTAATAGAGTTTTTTCTTGCGGTACCCTAGAAACTTAATTGCATACATTATACGGACTATCTTCAATTAACAATCCTATTCCACATAAGTGAACCAAAGAGGTTGGTGAATCGGACTTTTGAGAAGTGGCAAATGCATACCCACACCACAAACCCAACAGACCCTGACTCTGGTAACTATGCTGCATACCTACTAGCACACTGCTTCTTGGCTGTCCTTATGTTACCATAGAATGTTGGCATGCAAAGATCAGGCTATAAAACCCTACAAAAGTCTCTGTTCTGTTTTCATAACTGAAATATATGCCATGGTTATTTGGTATGAAGTGCAAAGCATGAGCACTTTAAGTCTCAATATCCAATAGATGCAATTACTAAATTAATGTGTCAACGAAAGAAAACAGGACCCTAGCATTATGGGGTATCTGAGATCTTTGACTGAAAGTAAATAGAGTGCAAAGAGTTTTATCTATTGGACGGATAACTGGAAAACTAAAAAAACAAGTAAGCACACTTAGGATGATAAGCATCTTTCATAAAACAATTACCACAGAACTTGTAGACTGCAAGAATTATCCTACCATCATTGCCGATATTTTTTCACTAACAGATCATGCATACAAAACAATTTGCACCAGTTCTTTTGCAACACTAGTTAGAATTGAACTTGAGCATCAAAACAAAATAATGTGCCAAATGTTTCCAGTATAGCTATTTCAACTTCCAATGCCTAAAAACACTTCCAACAACAATATCATACCTTGCCACTGCGATGGTTTTCATGGTCTTCACGTCTCCTTTTGTTCGATCTGTGAAGATCGTGCTCACTAGGTTCAGAACTTCTACCCTTTCTACTGTTCTCCCTGTGTCTATCTCTACCCACATGGCGAGCATCAGAACTGCCAGGTACACGATTATTGTTCTGTTTGTCTTGCCTAGAGTTCCTCTCAGAGTTGTTTTCACGTGGATGTACATCAGAACGCCCCTTATTCTGTATGTTGTTTTCTTCTGCACCCTGACCTCTCAAAGGTTCATTTTTCCTTGTGCGTTCTTGGGAATCTTTGCTTAAAACTGAAGATCTAGGTTCCTCCTTCTTCCTAGAACCACTGACCAACTTATCATCCGTAATACGCCCACCCCGACCAGTTCCTCTTCCCTCTTCTCTCTGAAGGGTTAACGTGTGTTCATGCTTTGGTCTCTGTCGGTCATCTCTTTCTCTTTGTCTCCAGCTGTCGTCTTTGTGTTTGGCATGATGACGATCATCAACCTTCTCACGTGTCCTACCATTATCATCTCTTCTTTTCTGCTCGTTTCCATCATCCCTCTCTCTCTTTCTTCGGTTATTGTCATCTCTTGCTCTATAACCATGCACTGCATCCTCACTTTCAGGCTTCATTCTCCTCAAGTTCTCGTCATCCTTATTTCTTTTGATATGAGAATCATCCAAGCCTTCACGACGATTCAAAACCATGTCACCACGATCTCTCTGTCTAGTGCCCCTCCAGTCACCGTCATCCAAGCGTTTCCGTGAATGAAGATCTTCATCTCTATCATTCCTATCAATAGGTCTCACTTTATTCCTATGCCTTGCACCAACTTCAGCATTGTATTCCAGCCTCATATCTTCTTCTTTAGCTCGTCTGCTGTGAACATTATCTTCTCTCCTTGGCCAAATTTCTGTATCTCTTACCCTATCATAACTTCTACCCCGCATATCGGCCCGATCCCTGTTTGCATAAGGTTGGTGGATATCTTCTCTGCCTCTAGGTGGTAAATGTGATCTTTCTACCTCTAGTTTTACATCTCGAGAGTATTCATCTTTTCGACGGATGTTATGCTCTTCCACATCATGATGTCTTCTTACATCATTTACTCGTTTTGAGCGCCTATCCTGAAGTACTTCTTCACCAGATTCAAGTCGTTTCTGCTGATCTTTGCTGCTGCCAGACCTCCCTTTACTATTGTCACTATTAAGCGCCCTCAATTCATCTTGCTCGCTACTATTTTGTCCCGAGGGCTGCTCAACCATAGAAATAGATTTCTGCCTTTTACCAGAGTGAACCGAGTTATCAACCTCATTTGTCTCGCTTGGTGTATTAGGGTCTGAGGTGACATCATCACCCTCCACTTCAACACTATCGACCAGTGCGATCCTATCATCATTAACATCAAAGTGATCTTCTGTGGTCAGCTTATCTGCTGTATCAGCAGCAGCAAGAGGTGACCCTTCTGAGTCACCCTTAGTTTCTGAGCCTTCAACTGGGTTCTCTCTCGGGGAATCACGGTGTCCCTTCGAGGATATTTGCGGATGTATGACTTCATTCGAACTTTCAATTTCTCGACTAGAGCTTTGACCCAATAAGTTCCCTTTCAATGATCTGAAATAAGTTTCAGGGAAATACATTACTACAAATGTAATATCAACATACATGAAAAAATGAAGGGAGCAACATCAAATACTGTTTATGAGATAAGCATCACCAAATGAAATAATGATGGCAGAATGTAAAATACATACTCCCTTCCTGCTCAAATTAGTATTGTGTTGTCCTAATAACAACAACAAGAGGGAGTACACAAACATGACTTTTCAAGTTTTAATCACCAACAGCCAAGACACACACAGATATTTCGATTTGTCACATGGAAATGATATTAATAGATCTGGCACCAGAAAATTATCAGTTTATTACATAAAAAAATTGGCATCATAAAATTAGAAGAAAAGAAATGGTCAGGGCATGCATTGGCAACCTCAACGTCCAAACAATTAGTAAAGGAAATATTACAGGTAACCTACATGATATTTTATACACTATCATGCAACTTTTTCTTTAGCTTTTACATTAACACTTTACTTACACAAAGAATATCTGGTGCTTAATGTCTATTTCTCTTTATTTTATGATTTCACACTTTTCTCAGAGGTCATCACTTAGTGTCTTGTCCCAACTTCTATCTGCAGCAACGTGTATTCTTATTCTTAGAATTAGTAATTGATCGGAAATTAATGCAGGGAAAAAATAGTGGTGAAGGTTCTTATGCAACAGATTACTTATTCTGCACCCCCCCCCCCAACCCCCCAATAGGCCGAAAAATGAGTTGGGCCAGATGAGCTCAATCTTTGGCTCCAGACATTTCAAGTGCATGATCAATCAGTTTGCCCAAATGATATCTGGCTCCCAGTTGTAAGGCAAGGCTCAACAAGTAATTTGCAGCAGTTAAACGGGGTAACCACTGTGCAGTAAATATGTTTGGTTGGTAAGAAAATTTCATGATCTGGTTAAGCACAGCAAACAATGCATGAACTACTAGTATACATAGAAATTACACGTAAGGAATCACGCAAAATGAAGCAAAAATAAATGCATTATCCAGTGCAGGAAAAAATTAAACAACATGGCCTACCTTACTCCACGAGGAGAACCTCTCGTTTTGTAGCTAGGAGAGGAGCGGCCACGGACATCTGTGGACAACATATCACTTTCAGATGATACTGGTAGCCGTCTTCTATGTTCTGTCTTCTCAAAATTTGAGTTCAGACCAGTATTATTCTTTTTATCTGATGGATAGGGCTTGCCCTCATCAGAATCATGGGTTCCTTTATTTTCATCTTGAGAATCTTTCTCAGTTTGGTTCACTGTGTCATCAAAATCCTGTCCCTGGCATACAATCTACAAAATGATGTAATGTTAAATGTGGCTCGTACACAACTGATATGCAGTCCAAATAGCACAATTTTACTCCCACAGAAACACAGGCCAAACCCTGAAACAGTTTTACCTCGATAACAGAATCTGACTCACGCATTCGAGGTATGCGTGTATCAATAGATGGAAGCCGTTCTCCATAACCAGTTTCAACTTGTATAGGTCTCCCTGTCATCTGAAGAGCAAACTCACATCACGAAAGAATAAAAAGACGCTGGCACTGAAAATAATGGGGGAAAACAAGAGGAAAGATGCTCTCAACATTAATAATCACACGTGTTCAAGGGAGAGTTTATTAATAGAATCTTCCAAGGTTATGTAGGATCAAGTCCATACTAAGAAGTAGTTAAAAGGAAAGGGACTCCTAATGGACGGTTACTAATGACATAAAAAAGTCATGTTTGCTCTGTTGCAAATGAGAGTGACTAGTAAAGATGAGGGACAAGAGTTATTGTGCGAAAGGCCAAAACATCAATTTGTGGCACATGGACATTGGACAACATGATATGTGAATGCTTGGGAGTAACCATCCCTATTTCTATCATCAAGCCATGTCATGAGAAAGCACAACAAGGAATAAACCATGAAAAAACATAGATTCAAAAGAAAACATGAATCAGATAAAAAAAGATCAGAGGGAGCTCCATACCACTGGTGCCCGCACGTTTGCGGGACCTCTTCCTTGCCCATTGAAATCCGCATGAGCATTATCTGGTTTATTGCGATTGTCAGCTGATATCTCAGGATGACCGGTAGCAGCAGCTAATTCTGGAGGCAAATCTGGATCGTAGTCCTGAATGCAATACAATAAAAGCATTATTGATATCGCCACTACTGATAGTACAGGAAGATGTTTGCTGCAATGGAATCATAAGAAACCTGTTCTGAGCGCCCACTCTCATATACCCTTATTCTAGATTGCATTGTAGACTCTAGTCGCAATTGGTCCTGGTGATATACAGATCAACATTAAATGAATGAATCAAGAAAAACTAGATTACAAATAGTGAATGTGAAAAAACGGGCTCACCAGCTGCTTGCAAAAATCCTTCCATTTGTCTTCATCAAGGCCAAAGTTAAAAAAGTCTGAAATATCAGCACCAGGGTATTTCCATGGCTTCTCCTCAAATGTATCTGTGTCGATATCAAATATTGTCCTGGCTCAAACAATAAAGAGTCCTTGGGATTAATATGAATGAGCATGAATTTGAAATTCCCAATGTAAAAAAAGAAATGCATAATTAGAAAAAGAAAATAATGAATGAGTCAAAAGTAGGCTTGCTTTATTCACTGAATGGAAGATATGAATAAGAACCATAATCTTATAAATACAAATTCAAAACTGAAGGATTATCCAAACCTCAGAGGGCAATAGCCACTACCAAACTATAGCATATAATATAACATGACCTGTGAATCCAGCTCCATATTTACAGAACAAGTGTACTTTAGTCATTAACCCCATATATCTTTGTCTAAACGGGATGCACACATATTGCAGCTCATGGGGAACTTGGTTCCAGCTGCAGTTTAGTATGTTACTTATGCAGCTGGATGTCCAAGTACTCTCCAGATACTATAAGCTGCCTATTATGAACTTTGCCCTACAACATAATTTCTTTGCATCTATAGCAGAATTGTGATTAAATATGGGGCAATAAATAAGACAAGTGCAAAAGAATCACAAGTAAAGGGAAATTGTGCATTCATAAAGTCATAAAGTGTAATTTCCTTATTAGCATATACAACAGTTAGCTTACTTATGTGGAGGAAGTGTGAAATCTAGTCCACCAAAACCACGCCCTGAACCACCCCATGGAGCCATTCCATAGCCTGAATGAAAGCCTTTATTCATGCCCCTACCACCAGCAGGCCTCCAGTCACCCCTCCCTCGACCAGAGAAAGGGACCCCAGGACCAGGAGGACGGAACTGACCAGGAGCGCCCGGAGCACCACCACCAGGAGCGCCAGGTCGAACATACTGCAACAGGAAGATTGGACCAACAAAATTAACATAAAGAACCTTCACAAAATCATAAATGCTAAGAACAATTAGAACAGTTACTGAACCAGAAGATATTAATTCAAGCAGTAAAATTTATTAGTATTCATAAAAAAGAACATAAAATCATCAAGAAGTAAAAGTTATTAATGCCAAAAAAGGGGGTGAAGAGATCTTGCACAATCAAACAATTTTTAAGCAGTTAAGTTTCATTCATTATCCAATATGATGGTCATGCGACTGTCAATTGACAAACTTTATTAGATACTATTATAAATATTAAACTGGCAATTATCTGTGCATACAGATGTTTGTTTCCCCACCGTGAAACAAGTAAAAAGTTCATGGAACACCACATGACTAAAATACATTTGTATCATATGCCCGCTCTCTTCAGAAATACAAAATGAAGTTCAGCAAATTGCCCCCTCAACAATTCAAGGCCATCAAACTAAGACAGTATCCAAACATGTTTAGTGCTAAGCCATAAACCAGGAATTTCACCATATATCTCAGCATGAGCAAAGATAGCCATGCAAAGATCCATACAAACAAAAAAAAACTCCTACGTAACAAAACGCCCCCAACTTATGTGACTGGCTGTTGTTGGGTTTCATCTTTAGCCTACCCCAATTTGCTCAAGAAATGTTTGTTGCTGTTGTTTAACAGTTTTAGTTGCATTTGAATCATGTAACCCTTGCTAGCTATATGGTCATGTAAGATATAAACTCACCTATACCCAATGACCAGTAGTTTTGAGGCTCAGTGTGGTTTATTCAGCTGTAGCTGATTCATTTGGGTCAGCAGTGACATATTTCTGTTGGTAGTAAGGAAATTAAAATGCATGCATCAGCAGTGAGCTGCCAATTTGAGTTCCTAAAGTGGAGAACTAACCCAGTTACCAACTCTAAAACCAAGTAACATTTTAGGGCACTGCTAAAGCTTTGGCTTGACGGCAACTTGGCAAAAGTAGCTCCAGCATATTGACTTGACTTTGAGTTACACTATATCAACTATTTTGTGCCTGTCTCTTATCAGACAATGGCAATATTGGTGAACTGAACGAACTAGACCAACTCTCTATATGTGAAATGGTGGCAGCATAATTCAAAGCTCTGTCCAGGCACATCTGCATCTGGAGACTGAAAGTTGGTTGCTGATTTGTGGTTGAGCTCTTGTTGATTTTCTTGGTTCATCTCTAGCCTACCCCAAGTTTCTTTGGACTAAAAGTTGTTGTTGTTGTTTTTCATGTTGTTTTGCAGCTGAGTAACCAACAAGCATTGACGGCAGCTCCCATCTAGATGAAGAATCATAAGCAGCCAGAGATGACTCGTTCCAGGGGCTGATCGTTTGAAATGCAGTTGTAAGGATCCGATAGAGAGTGCATGATCATCGGATTCTTTCTTCCTTCCATTATATGTTAAAAATGCATTTACAGTTACACTGTTGAATGATAAGCTACGCAGGAAATCATTGAAAGAAACTAAACTAGAAAACAAATTTACACGAAGTAGCACAGTACAACGTAAAGCATAGTGAGTTGCAACCAGGTTTACGCCGTCTCCCTCTGCAGGGGTGGCCGGAGCGCATCGTACGGCTTCTTGGACCAAATAACTGACCTTGAACATAGAATGGTGCTGTGGGTGGAACCCCTGGCCGCCGCCACTGTATCCGACCCTCCCACCGGGTGCTGCTGCAGCCTTACCAGGCTCACCGCCGTCCTTCCGATCCCCCTCCATCCCCGTCGCTGTCGGGTCTTCTCCCCAATCCTGCTCCTCCATACCGGGGATGTGAGGGCCATCCGCCACGATGACGAGGTCGTCGCCTTCCTCGTCGTCGCCTTCATCGTCCCCGAGGCCCCGGCGGCCGTCGGTCTCGTTGAGCACGATCTGTATGTCGTCCTCGCTATCGCTGTCCCAATCGTCGCTTCCAGCCGCACCAGCCGCCGCGGACGACGAGAGCCCCGGAATAGCAGGCCCGGAGTCGCCAACGCCTCCCCCATGAGCGGATCGAGATCATCCACTGCGAGGGCTGGCATCGCGGGGGCAGCAGCAGCCTCACGCTTCGCGGGTGGCGCGGGCGCAGGTGCCGGGCCATCGTCGTCCTCGTCTGCCCAGTCGCCAGCCGGGTCGACCCCAGGGATGGGGTCGTTCCCTCCTAGAAGCCAGTCGTCGTCGTCCTCCACCGCCGCCGCCGCCGAAGCTGGGGTAGGGTTAGGGTTTGGAGGCGGGCGGGGTAGGGTTTCCGCGGGCGCGGAGCTGGAGGGTGCCGAGGTGGAGGTGGACGTGGGAATGATTATGTCGGTGTAGAGGTCGCCGAAATCGTCGTCGTCCTCCATGGCGGCGGCCGGATCCGGGGAGGCGGCTGTGGGAGGCGGCGGCGAGATGGGCCTGGAGGAAGAGGGGGACGACGATTCCTTGAAGCTCACCTCAGAGTTGCCTATTAGAAGGGCTCTCGGACCTCGGTAGCGGTTCAGTGATTTCGGGCTCGTCAAACCCGAAATAGGACATGAGATGACTCACTAGTTTTGGACAACTTTTCTGAATCCTCAGATTGAATTCTGGCTATTTGTTTCTGAAATTCTTGCAGTCCAAATAAAGCTTACGCCAGTTTAAATTTGATTGAGGTACGGAAATGTTTCCAGCCAAAAAATATATATGTTCATCTTTTCACTAATGACCTACTAGAAACATGGCTTTGCTTGAATGTTTTGGATTCAGATTCACGTTTCGTTTTCTCTAGAGAATAGAGATGTTAGATTAAAAAAAAAACAGGAAATAATATAGGTAAAGGAGTGCTTGTCCTTCCAACTTCCATTAATTTAAAGGACAATGGCGTTTTGACCACAATTCTGAATCCTAATTGCAGAATGACCATCAATTTTGAAACTTTGCAAAATAACCATCACTTTTTCAACCCGAACGCATCTGTTTACCATCAATTTGTAACGTCGTCGACCGGACCCAAATAAACGAATTAAAAAAAAAGAAAAAACCGGTGCGGAGTAAAAATGATTCGGTCTCTCTCTCATACGACCATACACAAGTCTCTCTCTCCAACCCTAGGCGACGACGGGCGGGTCCAACACCGGCGTGCGCTTGCGCGCGAGTAGGAGCATTGACGGGGTCGGTCGGGCTGGGCCGAGCACGGCGCGATCGGGAGCCAACTAGGGATGGCAACGGTGCACCGAAACCCGAAACCCGACGGGTTTTTCTCCCATTAGGAGGAGGATTTGGGTAGGATTTAGTACCCATGGGTCCGTTAACGGGAAAAAAATAGTACCCGGCGGGTGAAGCGGGTCCGGGTCCGGTGGTACTAAACCCATACCCGATACCCGCCATACCCGGTCCAAATAAAGTAGCAGGCCTGTGCATCCGGCCCATTCCATCAATTCTCCCTCAATCGAGCCCAACTAAGCCCAAGAGAGCTAACCCATATAAAAGCGCCACCCAAACCCTAAGCCTCCCTGCTCTCCACTCGGCTCCCGGCGAGGCGGCGACCCGGCCCCGGCCGCCGCCGCCTCTAGCGAGAGCGAGTGCGTGCGCTCGTGCCGCTCGCGCCTTGCGCTCGTGCCGCCCGCGCCGTGCGCTCGTGCGTCGTGCCGCCCGCGCCCGCTCGCAGCCCGAGTGCCCGACCGTGCCCGTGCGCCGGTGCGCGAGTGCCGTCGACCACCGTGCGCGAGGCCAAGCTCGTTCCAGTGCCCGGTCGCCGCCTCACCTGTCGCCCGTAGAGGTAGTATCCGGGTTCCGGGACCTCGGCATGGCGGTGCTCGGATCCACCAGCGACGACGGCCGGTGATCCTTCTTCCTCCTTCTAAACTCGTTCTTTATTGCAGCAAATTATCGACCCGGCCGTCCCATTCAAAGGGACATCGACGTCGTTGAACACCGGCAGCCACCGATCCGAAGCAAAAACAAGCTGCCCCTGTGGTCGATTTGATCGATTCACCCCCAAGATCGAACCCCGCCGTCATCCTGTCGAATCGTGGTCCGGCGACGGCTCCTGCTGCTCCAACTTCGCCACCTGTCTCCAGCTGCTGCCACTCCATCGCCTCGTCCGGATCCTGGACGCCACACCTGTCGCGAAGACCTCTTGCGTGAAGAACCGCAAGAAGAGCGGCCGGCCTCCTGTGTCTCCGTCATCACGACCTCGTCCACCAAGCAATAGCTGCAGGGGTCTTCGGTACCTTCCGTAATATATTTGTTCACTGTCTTGATTTCCTTGTGGCATTGTTTAATAATGTGGTGTCTTGTGCTAATGCTTTGTACATTAGTTAAAATATGCTTCTTGCTATGTTGTGTATAAATCTGGTGGTTTGTGCTTGTACATTATACATTGTGTAGAAATCTGGTCACTTGTTGCTACATTATATCTATGTAGATTCCATTGCTACTATCTTATAATGTGGTATGAATGTTTATCCGGTGACTTGTGTTGGTTTTTGCGTATAAATCTGATATAAAATAAAGCTGGTATGCATGTTGATTAGTATATATGTGTAGATTCTGGTTTATGTAACCATGTCATGCATCATCCAAATTTTTACTAGTTCTCTTTATAATTACTGATTCGGTGAGATGTATGGAGCTAGTGGAAGTAGCAGCAAGGCTGGCACACCATGCACTTGCTTCATCACAATCTGAATTCGAATTTTGTGGATCACAACCCGAAGCAACAAGCTGATTCTGTCCCAATTGATGTAGAAGATCACCAAGTCAATGATGAAATAGTTCCGATTGATGTGGAAGAGGAAGATGAGGAAGAAATAGACCCGAGCTCCAAAAGGAAGTTGATTTCTGCAGTTTGGAAGGAATTTAAGAGAGTCAAGTACATGGGAACCATAAAGGCGAAATGCAACTATTGTCGAGAAGAAGCTTTCCGGCAGCACAAGCAATGGTACTAGTCACCTTCATGATCATCTCAAGATTTGTACTTTGAAGAAGATCAAGATGGGCTCCAAGACGCTGAAACGACCACATTTGAGGTTTGGTGCCACTCCGCGAGAGCAATATCAGTGGAAAACTACACTTTTGATCAAGACATTGCTAGAATGGCTCTTGTTACCATGATCATTCTTCATGAGTATCCTTTAAGCATGGTTGATCATGCTGGTTTTAGGAGGTTCTGCAGCGCTCTTCGACCTTTATTCAAGATAGGGACTAGGAACACAATAAGGTTAGCCCCATGGCCCCCATTATAATAGTTTTGTCATCTGTTCTGCTAGTTTTTTTCAATTCCTACTGCTGGATGTGCTTCCTTATCTCATTTTAATGTATTTCGGGAAGGATATTCTGAACCAATATGAGTTGGAGAAGAAAAAGGCCATTGAATACATGGCAGGGATTACATCCAGGGTGGCTATCACCACCGATATGTGGACCTCGGATAATCAAAAGAGAGGCTACATGGCTATCACAGACACATTTTGTAGATGAATCCTGGACATTGAAAAATATTATCATGAGGTAATGATAATCATTGAGTTGTCTGTTCCGTTTACTTCATGATTACATACTTCGCATGAGGCTAACATTGTTGAACTTATATGCAGGTTCATTTATGTGCCAGCTCCTCACACGGCTGAAATCATAGTTGAAGAACTCCATGATGTTTTGGTTGAATGGAATCTCGATGAGAAGGTATCCACTATCACACTTGACAACTGCACAACAAATGATCTTGTCATTCCCTTACTTGTGAGAAAGATTGGTAAAAGTAACCTCATAGCTGATGGTAAATTATTGCATATGCGTTGTTGTGCACATATCCTGAACTTGATTGTTAGAGATGGGTTGCAAGAGTTGAAAGATGCTATTGAAAACATTAGTCATAGTGTAGCATATTGGACAGACAACTCCAAAGAGGGTGGAGAAGTTTGAGGAGATAGCTAAGCATTGCAAAGTTAAAATTGACCAGAAAATAATCCTTGATTGCAAGACTAGATGGAATTCTACTTTCAAAATGCTTAGTGTTGCATTACCATACAAGGTCTGTCTTTGTTAGAGCTAGTCGTGTGGATAGGCGAGTATACTTGTTTGCCAAGTGAGGAAGAATGGGATTTTGCTGCAGATGTGGTAGAAAGGTTAAGACTGTTCAATGACATAACTGAAATAATTTCAGGACTGGGTATGTGACTGCCAATATTTACTTTACAAAGATTTGTGAGATTAGAATGAAAATCGAGACAATGGTCAACTTGTGGTAATCCATTAGTAGAAGCCATGTCTGCAAATATGGTGACTAAGTTTGACAAATATTGGTCCGATATTCAAGGCCTCATGGGAATTGCTACTCTTCTTGATCCTCGGTTCAAGAATATTATGTTGCTGATGTCTTTTGAGTGGCTGCTTGGTGTGGCTGGCCCAATCTGTGAGGACAGGGTTGCTGAGATCAAGTGTTTGCTTGAGTGAGATGATGATGGAGTACCATATGGAAGAGGATGAGGAAATGGATGACATCAACTCGGTTGCGAGATGGCAGCACAGATTTTTTCATCTTTCGGTGCTCGTGTTGCAAGCAAAAGGCCAGCAACTATGAGGTCTAAATCTGAGTTAGACCGATACTTGGAGGATGATTTGGTCCCATTGACCACAAAGAACTTCAACGTTTTGGATTGGTGGAAGGTGGCTGGTACTCGTTATCCTACTTTGAGGCGGATTGCACGTGATATCTTTGCAATTCCTGTTACTACGGTTGCTTCAGAATCTGCCTTTAGTACAAGTGGTAGGGTCCTTAGTGAACATCGCAGCGAGGCTCACTTCGAACTGTTGGAGGCTCTCATGTGCTCACAAGATTGGATCGAAACAGGATGAAAGGTATTTTTGTTGTTTGGTTCATGCTTTCTTTATTTAGTTGGAAAGCTGGTATATTTCTCATTTATGTTCTTGTAGTTGATGACAAAGAGATGAACTCTTCTACCTTCTGGTCTTGTCTCCAAGACATTCAAGAAGGACTTCGGATATTTGTTAAGTTACAAATTGTTCTTTATTCCAGTCCTATTCCTATTCCTTTGAATTATTTATTTGTTCTTGTTATCATGTATGTAGGAACTTAAACTTGGGTGAAGATGCAAGTGAAGAACACAGCGAGTAAGGTGCCATGTTGTGTGTTGCGAGCATGTGTGCAAGATGCAATGGAAAGTCTAGACTCTAGAGAATGCAATCTGCTATGTGCAAGTCTAGAGACTGCACTATTTTTGTAACCTTTGGGTTGTAATAACTCTATGATTCATTGCATACTTGCCATTTTGCCAATGTTGACGTGCTCATGTGAGCCATGACTAATTGACTACCAACTAGGTAATTTCGGATTTAAGTACTAGGTTGTGATTTGTGAACTATTGAATGATGATGTGATGAACCGTTGAATGATGATGTGTCTTGTTTTGTGCTATTTTTCTTGCTTTTGGCTATTTGGCTGTACACTCGATGTGCATTTTATTACTGTTATGATGATGAAAAAAATGCAGAGCTTGGTTGATGATGAATTTTCATTGCTGTTGTGGGGTTCCATCAATTGTGGTTCCTGGTGGGTATGGGTTACCCGACGGGTAAATTTACCCGACGGGTCCGGGTCCGGGTTTACTTCGCACCCGTGACTGTAAATGGAGGCTCCAGCGGGAGGAGATTTTGTTCATGGAGGCGGATCCGAGGAGGCAAAACCCGGCGGGTTTGTACCCGTTGCCATCCCTAGGGCCAACGTAGGGGAGCAATGACTGACGGGGACAAAGCTAGGAGAGCGTTTTTTCATGAAGCGGGGGACATCGTTGTGGGACATGTTTTTTATTGAATATGATATATGTTGTTTAAAATATGTGAAAAAACAATAAAAATGCTGTTGAAATTATGCCCACAATTTTATGCTCAGAATGAACTTTTATTACAAATATTAACTGTCAAGATTTTGAAAATTCAAAATTTTTCTCATGTCTCATATAAAAATTGTGGTAGAATCATATCAAAACTGTGGTAAAATTGCAAAAGGATATTTTTATCTTTGACCATGAAAGTTAACACCGTTAGACCATTTTACGGACTTGTGGTACTTTGGTTGTTCATATTCAAAAAATGATGGTAAAATTGTAAAATCTGAAAAACGATGGTGAAAACACAATTGGACTCTAAAATGATAGTTGTTATGCAATAGCCCCAATAAATTGTCATCTTGACTTGTACATAGGAGTAGAGTAATTACCCGACGATTTGGAAGATTTCGATTCACTAGATGAAAGTTTTGAAAATAATGTGTTAATCAAAAAGTTTTTTTTTTTTGCGACTGTGTTAGTCAAAATGTTAATAGGATAATCTAGACCCGTAGCACCGCGTGAAGTTCATGTGTAATGTTCAGTAACTCTTGCAAAGCCATTGATATGTTTTCCTTCAGTGGTCCATCAACCAGGACGTGCAGCCTGTACCTTCCCTTGACAAGTTATCACATCACAATCAGTCAGTTCGTTTATTGAAAAAAAAAACACAATCAGTGGGTTCACGTTGGCGGATGCAAATGGCAGAAGTCAGCACATGCTTTAGTGACTTCAAACTGTCCGTACTCGGTAGTACTCCTCCGTTCCAAAATGTAGCGTTTGTTGACTTTTCGATTTGTATTTGACCACTTATCTTATTCAAAAATTTTATTAAAATATAAAAACAAATACATTACATTTAAAATATATCTAACAATAAATTAAAATACCAAAAAAATATTATTATTTTCACAATTTTTTTGAATAAGACTGAACGGTCAAAGACAATTCTAAAAAATCAACATACATTTTGGAACGGAGGTAGTAGCTTTTATCACCGTCATCGTCAAAGCTCGTACATCCAGAAACACCAGAACAAACGATCTCGTGGAGGATAAATATCTGGTTCAAGAAACCTTGTGCCAAAAAGAGAAACAAAACAAGTAGCAACGTGTTTCAAAAAAAAAAAAAAAACAAGTAGCAACGAACACAATTGAAAATGGCACCTGATCACCGGCTGATATGAAGCCAACAAATATAGAACGAGCTCGTGTGTTACATCTTATTAGCAGGTCGAAGAAAGTCAGGCTAATCCATGCCTCACTTCTACGTTCTACCGTGCCCTCGGTTCTTCAAAGTAGGAGATGCCCTTCCCCTTGTACTTCTCCTGAAGTTTACAGATCCGCACGGCGCCGGCGAACTGGTGCACTCTGTCCTTGTCGATGCCGGTGCAGCAGATGATGTTGGGCCTGAAGCAGAAGACGCGGACACCGGGTGGGGCGGTGAACTGCACCTCGTGGCTGTAACCCAGCTTCAGGAACAGCTCGCGGCCTTCGTGCTCTGTCCTGGCTTTGTATCCTACCCCGACGACCAGCTTCAGGAACCGGAAGAACTTGGCTTCCATTCCCGGGATTTGATAGACTGCCCGAGTGCCAAATCACCTGGCTAAAGAAACGGTCGAAGCTTCGTCAGAAGACAATTTTTTCCTGTAATCATGATAAGACAGATAGAAGCTTCTTCAAACAGTTTTATCACTCTTGCTGGTGCATTTGAATAGAAACAGATAGATTCGTTGCTTATGGACGGTTTGAAACAAGTTTATGTAAAAAGAAGCACATAAACGAACTAGAAGTTTCTGTAAAAAAACGAGTTAGAAGCACCAGTCAGACATGACTAATGCAGATGCGTTTTGAGGACAACTAGATACCAAAATGACCATCTCCTCGCGAATGCTACTTGTATTCATTTTATCGATCTATCTATCTGATGTGGAGAAAATGTAAGGCACTGAACGTGCTTTTTTCTTTAATGGTACTGAACTGTATACAGTCATTCAGAATCAGTAAATGTGATATATGTACGGACATTTCACAAATGGCAGTACATACAAAATTTCAAGGCCCTGTTCGGCTGGCTGGCTGGAGTGGCCAGCGGCTGGGCTGGAGCCAGCCTAGCCGAACCAGCCAGACTAGCTGCGCTTCATGCGATGTTCGATCCGATTGCTTCGGCCGTTCGTCTCGGCTGGGCTGGCGCTGGGCAGCCGAGCAGCCCAGCCGATGCTATGCCGAACAGGGCCCAAAGCCTTACAATTCTCCCCGGGGGGGGGAATTCATAGAAAATCCAAATTTGATTGAACCCCGGGATATTTGGAAAAATACAATTTTGCCAGCACCTCATTCCCCGTGGCATATTGGCGTCCAAGCCCAACTGAGATCGATCTTGCCCCGCATTTTATCGTAGAAAACATAAATGTCCAGGAAAGTTAGGGTTCCTTACCAATTGAAGAGAACGATTCTAGTCTGCGAGGGACTGGCGCGCGCCTCTGCGGTAGGACCGTAGGAGACGATGATGCGATAGGGCCGACGCTTTTGGGCCGATAACGACCCGTCATGTTCGGGCCGAAGCCCCGGATGATTCTAATTTTTGCAACGAAATTATTTGACCTCCAAAAATATACGTATAACTGTCGGATAAGCCAAGGCAAACCGAACACAGCGGTACCACTGCAGACTGCAATAGTAGTGTAGTGTATAGTACACTAGTACATCAGTCTTTTTTACGGTCACTAGTACATCAGTTTAGCATCTTGGCTACCAAACTACGGAAGAAAATGCAATTTGTTCTGAAAAATATGATCATTGCTCGCTTACAGCAACATGATACAGTTGTTTTACTGATAGGAAATGTCTTCTCGCAAAAATACTATCGTATGTTTGCAAAAGGGATTCACTCTGCTTCCAGTGACTCTCGAATAAGCCTCTCGGTGAGCTCCCTTGGAAGTCCTCGAACGCTTTCCGCCGTACCGACCTGGCCAGGGGCAATTTAGCAAATACCAAGGATCAAACAAGAAGCCTTAACAGTTGTTGTGCAGGTGCAATCAAGCTCAAGCAAGAGACTGTTGAAGAGTCTACTTTTCAATGTCTAAACGTGAGGAATTACTCACTAGATCTTTGATGAAAGGAAGTACTGATGGATGTGTCAACCTAAGCCCGCCAGCTACGCAGGTCATTTCTCCTTCGTTCACCTAAACAAATACGTAATTCATACAGGCTTCTCTTTATACAGTCTGCATATAGGTTGCAATACAAAAAGCACAACAAAGACTTTTGCTGGGAATCAGGGTTACCACTCTGTCGACGAACTTGTCTGGTATGTGATGGAACTTGATCTGCAGAAAGCAATGCAGAACAAACACCATTGTGATTTGTTCTGATTCACTTGAGAAAACGTTTAGGTTGTTCAAAAAAAAAACATCAGTATGTTATCAACTACCCCAGGTATGTCCCATCCTCCTCTTGTGGCCCCAGTGTTGAGATTGGTCACAAGAACATAATTCACCGCAAATGCTTCATCACCCGAGTAACCTGACAGCAACATGAAAAATGAAGATGATTCGGGACATTACTTTCATCGAAGATAGTACTAGATGAGAATTCTTTTTTCCAACATTCACGAGGAGGGAGAAGCTCACACCCCTAATAAACTCTCTGGCTTCTTCTGCGTTCCTTGGCTTCTCTCTTATCATACCTTTGCTGACCATAACCTTTACCAAAGCTCAGATTGATCAAATGTTTATAGCTGTAAATAAAAATAAACAGTACAAACTGCATGCATCAAAGCTTGAATCAGAACTTCCATACTTGGTCAGAAGTGATCAGAAGAGTGGGGTTATCTCTTTTTGGTGCACACTCCCCGTGAAGTTTCTCTTTGATTGCTTCAGCCTATATACAGTTCAACAAACACAACAGCCACTGTCGGCATCCCAATCCAGGATATGGATTGTTTCACAATCCCATATACGTGGTGCTTGGATACATACCTTAGCTTCAGCCAAGGCCTTGACTAGTTCCTCTGGCGTGTCCCTTCTGATGGCTTTCTCGTCGATGTCAGCACTCTGCTCGTCAGAGGAACCAACCATAAACAGCAGAAAAGTAGCAAGGAATTTAGAGATCCAACCATTTTGAGATGCCGCCCCCTAACCATGACAGTGAACTCGTAACCCATGTCAACCAAAATCTCGTGGCGCGCTGGGGACGACGATCCAAGAATAACCTTGAGCAAATTAAATTGCGGCAAGAATATCAGAGGAGCAATGGTTGTTGAGGGATCAACCGGTGCAAGAACACTAGCAGGTGTACCCTATAGTAGACGACTGATATAGTAAGAGATAAACTTACCTTCAAGGAAGGTAAAGAGGTGCTGCGGGTGCAAGCCATACTTCTTCGTTCTTCTTGCATGGCAGGGATGGAGACCATGGTTGCAAAGATGATGTTAAATGGTGGTGGCTTCCTTGATTGTAAGGCTTGTAGTGATTACCAGTACTACAATAGCATAATTACACAAAGAGTCAAAAGGTACGATAAAAAAAAACAGTAGCAGATAGCATTAATTTGTCTTTTAGCTGTTGAGCGATCCACGTGGCAAACTTCTCTAGTGCAGCATGACACACTAGAAGTTTCTACCAGTAAATAAATGATGCCTAGAGAAATGGTCGAGCACTCCGTAGTCCATTTCGTGGACTAGACGTATATAATACAGCAGGCACGAGGAAAACAATCCTCACCAAATCGGTGTTCGGTGAGAATGAGACCATATTAGCTTCCTTTCTTGTATCTTTTGTTCGGGAAATTTTTAAAGGGAAATAAAATTTAAATGTAATAGTGTAAATATACAATTTTATCCGCCTGATCATGATTTAAAGACTATTCGTTCTTTCTATAATAACACATGTGTTAATTTGGAAATATCTCTTCGATTGTTTATCTTTATTTTATAAACATTAGATGAAATAAGAGTATTTAGATCATACTCCCTCCGTTCCTATATATAAGTATTCTAGGGATTCAAATTTTGTTTCACACTATAAGCATTTCTACAGATAACACAAAATTGGATGGGTTGGTTGGTGGATATAGAATTAATGAGTTAGTGTAAAATAAAGGGTATATATGTTTTCTTCTCTCATGACTATTTTTATTTTGAGATTCTACAAATATTTATAAATAGAAATGGAGGGAGTACATATTTACACCATTACACATAAATTCTATTTACACCGAAAATTTTTCCATTCTGTTCATCATAAGAGGAGATCTGAACAGTCCATTGCATTCCACGGGACACACTGGCTCCTAGGCTTCCAAGGCCCACCTATTTGACTTGTTGACCCGGTCTATTCACCTTCTCCGTGAACCGGTTGCTGCTGATGGCACGCGGCACCCATCATCACCCTCTGACAGTGGGCCGACTGCCAAGGCTGTTACCGTGGAGACGTGGCAATCCGATCCCTTCACTGATGAAAACGACGAAACGAGCAGAATCTCCAAACCGCGGTTTTTTTATCGTGTGTCTCGCCGCACAGAACGAAAGAAAAAGCAACTTCTTGACGCCCAAGTAGAAGAGCCCTTGCCGTACAGCAATCAGGGCAGCACAGACCCACGGATCAGTTCCCGTGGCCGAACTGGCCAGCTGTGCCCCGCAGAACCCGGACCACCTGGGCCCACATCCGTTCCATGGAGAGGCCATTGGCCCACATGTCAGCGAAACATTAACCCACGCTTCCTGCCCCGCCTGCTCTGCTCCTCTGCGCTCTCTTCTTTCTTTCCAAGCCAACGCCACCCGTTCGCGCTATAAAGCTGAGGCAACGGCACCATTGCCAGGAACAGAAAAGCTCTGCCTCTCTTGGTTCCGTTCCTCCACTAGCCTCCCCAATCCCTTCTCTCGGGTTCTCCGTCCAAGCGAGCGCGAGGGTCCTTCCGTTCCGTTGGGGGTGATGGCAGCCGTGACGGGGAAGGAGGGCGGCGTGACGAAGGCGCCGACGTGCGGGCCGGGGGAGGACTGCGTGAAGAAGGCGGTGGGCGCGCCGGAGGTGGCGGTGCTGCCCGCGCCGGAGGACGAGTCGCAGGGGGTGTGCTTCAAGAAGAGGGTGGGCGAGGAGGCGACATTCCTGGAGACCGCCAAGGACTACTTCACCCAGTTCAAGGACACGCCCGCGAAGACGCACTGGATCTGCATCACCAACCGCGTCCGCGCCGCCGGCGAGTACGTCTCCCAGAAGAGCAGCTCGGTAAGGCCTCCTGCATCCCCTACCCTTCTCCTCTTGTCCCTGTTCGGTGATGCGCTGTGACCTGTGTGGTGACGATTCTTCTTTGTTTGCTGCGCAACTTGTATGGGGAATAGGATGTTCTTCGATCTTGTTCTGGTCGCTTCCTGTTGCGACTTGTGAGTTCGTTCGTACGGAGATAGAACTGTTGGATGGTCAGCGTGTTGTTTTCACTTGGGGTTTTCTGTTTTGGCGTGAACGGATCATGAGGATAAGGGGATTCCGCATGTTCAGATGTTAAAAATATTCTCTCGTGCTGGGCTTTTGGTATACAGGATGATGGTGGTGTCTCCTTATCTCTGCACTGTTTTAGCAGGCCTGAATATGTATGATGGTTCTTGCCGTGCGTTCTGAATCCCAGATACTAGTATAGCAAACCATTAGCGGGGCCAATTTGGCTCTGCGTTTTATGATGGTGACCAGCGATGCTGGTGTCCTGCTTATTTTGTGGCCTTTCACCCATGGGGGAAGAGGGTTTACATAACGAATTGAAGATTAGTCAGATTGCAGTGCTGGTTCATCTGTGATTCGTAGCATGAAAGAATATGTGCGGAATGGTCTGAATCCTGGCATCTAGATTTTTCCCTGTATGCGGGCTTGTTGAATCAACTTTGCCAAGTGCAGCATCTGCTTAGTTACATTACTATTCTGATTTCTTCGCTTTGTGAAAATCTGTTCTGAAGACTACTGATGACACAGTGATTGTAATAGTAAATCACTAAATCTAGCAGTTGCTTAGTAACAAATTTGTGGGTGTATGTTTCAGTCATTACTGTTCCGTTGATTAAGACTTGTTCTCGAATTCAAGAGTTAATCTGTTGTCTTATGTTGCTTATGACATGTTCAGATTTCTTTCTCTTTCCTATCTGAAATTTACTCTGAAGATCACTGATTGACAAATTAGCGGTCATAGTGGTGATTCTAAAAACTGCTTGGTGACAAATTACTGAGTGTTTATTCAATCGTTTCCTGTTATGTTCATCCAGATTTACACCTTTGGGATTTCAAGACCTGATCTGTCTGTTTCAGGTGTTTGGCAAGCAGAAGGTTGAGCCTGTGGCCAAGGAACCAACTCCAGAAATGGCGGACAAGGATGGAAGTACTGGCAAGGATGGTGGTGCTCCGGTGGCGGTGGACACACCCGCAGCAGCTAAGTCTCACTGAAGGGGGCTTCTGATGGTCTTCGGGAAGCAAGTGTAAATGATCCTTGGGTGTCCTACGGTGGCGAAATCTTACTTCTGTGGCCTCTTCAGCAATTAGTAGTTTCGTAGTATGTCATTCTGTTGTTCGTGGTCGTGGTTTTGGCATGGTTGGTGCGGCAATTTGCCGTGAAACATGAAGTGTTGCTACCTCAATTAAAGTTCGTAGAATGTGAACCTTAATCTACCTGGAATTGCATAGTTATCACGGCCATATTCTGATTGACATATCTTGTGCTTGGTGCCTGTGTTATCCCTTTGCATTTGTGGTGCTTGGGCTGCTTTGCCTTTTTCTGCGTGATGAGAATTTCCCATGTGGCCGTTGAAGGATGATCTGTTTCTGCTTGGTAATCTTGCTTGGGAAGTCTTGTACGAATTGCACCGTTGATTGTTTGGGCTGGATTGTGGAACTGATTCTATCGCCTGTTGCTAATTTCCATTCACCATTGTACTGAAGGACCTAAACTCTGTTACAGCAATCGCGAAGTGTTCTTGTCCTTTTCGGACTGCAGAGTCTGAAACATTAGCAGTATCGCCATCAGTGTTCCGAGTGTGGTACAAGTAGTTCAGAAAATCATCAGTTGGCTGGTTGTCACGTCTGAAATCGAGTGCTGTGCCACTGTAATTGCTGTAAAATTTGCAAGATTAGCAGCAAGACCTATACGTAATACAAATCGTTCGAAAATTAAGAAGTAATAAAGCGTGTATACACTTGCACGACTTCCGCCGCGTGCAGTGATTTTTCAACGTGAGGTGCTGCCGGCGTACCCCATCTTGCCTGGCGAAATCTCTGCACAACCGTCACGTTTAGAGCAACTCCAGCCGTGACCTCCAAATCAAGCACTGCAAAATAATTTGGAGGCCTGCTACAGTATTATGGAGGCCCTACAAAATGGTTGCAACTCCAGCCGAGTCTCTTTTTCTCATCCCTATCAAATTGGGTCCCACTTGTCAGCGTAGTGGGAGGGCCTTGGATTCTCTTCGGGGTGGCAGATTCACCGCGAGCAGCAGCGGCTTCACCACCGCGGGCGAGCTCCAGCTCCGGCTCCGCCGCCGCCGACGACGACGAGGAGCTCATCGCCGCGCCGGTCACCGCCTGCTGCGAATCCAAGCATCGCCTCCGGCCGCATGAGCGATGGCGCCACCGCCGGCGAGGAGGGGAGCAGGGCGGCGGATTCGGGGAAGTGGAGCTTGGAGCGGCTGCCACGAAATCCAAGCGCCGCGACGTCATACGCCATTGCAGCCCAGCCAGCTGCGCCTCCCAATTGGCGACCCCGGCACACACAAGCATGAACTCGAGGCGACGAGGCCGAGCTCGGGGCGGCGAGATCGAGCTTGGGGGAGGCGGCGGTGGGCCGCGGGGCGAGCTAGGGGGTGGAGGCGGCAATGGGCGGCGGGGGTAGAAGGGGCGAGCTCGCGTCGTCCGACCACCGCCGTCGAGGCCGAGCCCACCAGGACGCTAAGCCGGCCGGCCGCCGGCCTCCACGCTTCCCGCGAGATCCGCTCGGAGGAGCGGCGCGCGAGCCGGCAGCCGGATTTGCTCCGCCCGCGCGGGTGCGGCCGGACGAGGTGTGTTCCCGCACGGAGGTAGCTGGATGAGCGGCACGCGAGCCGGCGTGGAGAGGAGAGCAACCAGGTCGGGCGAGGAAGAAGAGAGGAGAGGGGGAAAAAGAAAAAGAAAAAGAAAAATAGGTGGGACCCATGGTTTGGAGGGTGGGTTGGAGGGCCTCCAGGAATAGAGGTTGAGGATTGCAATTTAGAGGAGTATGTAAAATAGAGGTCCTTTTAGAGGCTCACTGGAGTGCAATTTTTAAGCTTAAACCTTCAAATTTTAAAATAGAGGGTCATTTAGAGGCCCCTACTCGAGTTGCTCTTAGGCCACACAGCAATCTTCATGTTGATGCATAACGTCCACGACGAAGCCAGTTAGACAATTCAGCCCACTTTTCGGGATCTTTCTGGTTCTCGGCCCTTCCCGTGTGGCCGTGTCTTCTTTCCTTTCCCACGCTGCAAGAAAGGAAACCGAGCCGTTGGTTTGCTGCCCACCGAGCAAGAAAGAAACGAGGAGAAAACCAGGGGCGTGATCGTGACGCCGCCACTCGCCCACTCCCCTCTTTCCAATCGCCAATTCGCACCGCCGTCTCAGCTCCTTCCCTCTCCGCCACCCCTTCGAGTACACAACCTCCTGTTAAGGTAAGAGCAATTCGCCCGTCCAGTCATCTGATTAGGCCCAGGGCCATACACTCCTTTTTCTCGTTTTGGGGATTGCGAGGAGCGGGCACATCCGGTAAGCTTTGTCCATCCGAGTGGAAGGGGAAGTATAGGATCCGAGGCGGAGCAGCATGGGGCAGAGCTGCCGCGGTTGATAACCGCTGCGGCTGCGATTCCTTTTGTCATGTGGGTTGCTCACTAGCTGTTCGTCGAAATTCCTATGTAGTGATGGAGCTCCGGGAAGGATTCCGTCTAGTTTAATTACCGCGCATTCCATGGCGCTTTTATTGGATTAGTTCGAAGTTCAAACGTGGTGCTAACATGCGTCACGGTTGGTAAATAAAGGAGGATGAGCAAAAACGACTTTTCTCTTCTTGCTGGTTGTGTGGTGGTAGTATTAGCTTAAGCTAGATGCTTAGATATAGTGTACTGAAATTTCTGGATTAGCTTGACAATATATGCTGCAATGCTTTGTAGTTTGATCCAAACTTATGGTGTTTGCTAGGTGTTTTTCTGGAGCACTGCCCTTGATAAAATTTATTGTTCTTGCATGATCGAACTACTTAAGTGAAGGATAGGCAGTTTAGCATATTTTTGCTGTTAGGACATAATGGCAGAGATGTATCACGGTTAGTCATTTGGATGTAGATGACCTAGTTTCTTTTGTACTCTTCGTTCAGTACTGACTTTTGTCCTGTTGGTATGTTTTTACTTGATTCTTTCAACAATGCCATAAAAGTATATGACATAATATGAAATCAATAAAAAAGTATATGACATAACAGAATGAAAAATTAATATGGATTCTGTTTGCCTTCTATGCCGACGCAATCAATTGTGCTGTTTTCCGACATAGTACTGTAAGTTAACAGTTATCAGTTATCATTGCAATCCAATGTATCAATTAGTTGTGCAAGTGACCATTTGTTCTAATTTTGAAGTCCCTCCGAATAGATTGAAGCTTCTTTGTAAGTTGTATTCCTATTTATTTATTTTTTGGGGGGGGGGGTCTTTTAGATGCATTTTGTTGCTCAGTTGCTCTAGGGGATCATTCGTTTCATGGTTGATGCTCCTGGAAGTTAAATATACCAGACTGCACCTTTCCTGAAAAGGCCGCTCTGCTGCTTTCCAATGACGATTATTTAGGGTCTGAGTCCATCACAATGTGTGAACTGACTGGCTCTCTTTTGCTGCAAATCTTACATGAAAATTTTACACCTTTCATTTTTATTTCAATTTTAAGATGGATTCAGGCAGTACTCCACCAGCAGATTCAGCAGCTCCTGTTCCAAAAAATCCTGCAATGACGTCGTGCAGGAAGAAGAAATCTGAGGAGGCTACCTTTCTAGAAGATGTGAGAGACCACATCGATGAGTTCATTCATGCCTCCATGGATGAACACAAGACCTGCTTCAAGAAGACAATTCAGAAGGTCAGCTGCATCATTACACTGAAATTTGTGTTTCCTCTGTTATTCTGCTGTTGCCATATATTTGGTGCTCAACCCTTGCGTTTATCATGTATTGTGCAGATGTTTGGCATGTCAAAGGTTGTTGCAGATCGACAGGCGGAAAAAGCAAAGGAAGCTGAAGTTGAAAGTGCCTTGCCGCTTCAGACCAGTGTTTCACAGTAGAAGACAATGGTGTCTGCATTCCTTTCAGTTGTAGCTTGTGTTTCTGGTTTGTACGAGGAGTTATTTTCCTCTTCCTCGTTTGATGTATGATTGGTACTATCTTGCACTGCATAAATATGGATAAAAATAAGAGCTGTGTTTTGGATATCGCCATCAAGTTTGTGTTGTTTGCTGATTGTGTGCGGTAAGATCATTACGAAGCGCACGAACTACTAAAATTCATATGCATCAAACTCTCTAACTTCTCAAACAGTTCAGTGGTGGTTCCTATTTTTCTCATGATTTCATACATTGCAAATTTACCCATCTGTAAATGCCACCACACGAGCATTTTGGTATCATTGTATGTCCTGGCTATCGTGTAGCCTGCAACAAATCAAATTAATGATTCGATGACATTGTGACACACAGCAAAACAATAAAAATAAGTGAAAACACAGCACGACAATGGCAGCAGTCAGTAAAAAAAACTTTGTGTTATTCTTTTAAGAAAAATGACAACTAAACAAAGGCATTGAGCCCATGGAACGTCCATGCGCTACGCATGGG
Organism: Chloris gayana; assembly: GCA_031894775.1. NCBI lineage: Eukaryota > Viridiplantae > Streptophyta > Magnoliopsida > Poales > Poaceae > Chloris > Chloris gayana. The sequence goes on from JAUNZO010001315.1 coordinate 149,091, forward strand.
CCAAATTCGTCCCATCTTCAGACATCTGTTCCCTCGGCGCCCGCATGCCAATTGCCAAGGATTATTGTTCACTCCATCGTGTCACCTCCGAAAGCAGATCGCTACCAATCATAATGTTGCATTCCACGACAAATCCATCAGTCAACTCGTATGGGTTCCGTCAGTCAACTCATATGGGCATTTCACGATCGGCTTGAGGAGGTTGAGGAGCAACGTGAGGCGCACATCCATCCAGCGAGCAACTGAAGCAACTGGACCTCCTCCGGGCTCCGGTAACTAGTGGCCATTTGCCAACTCAGCACCGCTCGTGCGACCGGCTCAGGCCCACAAACAGTGGCACGGCGAGACGACCTGTCCTCACGTTGCATCGTCGTCCCCAGTGTAGTGGCGTGGCTCGGCACCGCCCACGCGCCCTCCGCCGCAACGACTCGAGACCCTACCCAGGCCGGAGCCGGACGCCGCGCGCGTCCCTTTCGGCTTCCCTTCCCTCGCCGGCTCGCACAATGTTCTCACCTCGTTATCGTACCAGGCGTTTCCCCCTCATTTTCGGTGTTTTTCTGCGAAGCCCAGGGATCCCTCGTCGTCAACAGGGTAGTTGGTGATGTGTGTGCTCTGCTTTGCTAGCGCTGACTCGCCCGCCGCCGGGCCGCGTCGCCGTCAGAATCTGAGAACAGCGCAGGCACTTGGACGCGTGTCAAGGATGCCGGTAAACAATGCGCCCATTTCAGCCATCAAGGCTTTATTTAGATCAGAGAGGTGGGTGTGTGTGAGTTCATGCTCGCTTCACTCTGATCCGTCTCATGCCAACAACAGCGAGAAAACAAAGCAACATGGATCGGAGATGACCGTGTCAGAAATGCGGACCACAGAGCATGTGGGCGGTCAAACAGTGGGTGACGATGAGCCCGGATTGCCTCGAGATGGGCGCGTGGAATCTGCTGATACCTGAAGTGATCCACAATCAAATCAGGTCCTCGTACACTGTTCACGGAGGATGGAAAATTACAGGCTGCATACCACTGGACGCGAATGCACCTGCGTCGGACATGAGATTTCAACCAGGTTAGGTTACTCCGTGTCCAGACTCTTGACTCCAGAACCGGATAATAATGAACGCCCGTAAAGTGCAAACTGGAAAACCCGAGCTCCTGGTCAGCGAACCAATCCAATTCCTCGCGTATAAAAAACAGAGAGAGCGGAATCGTGGAAAAACATAACTCACATGTCAAAATGCAGGTAACGTCGACCACGTCCCCGTCGCCCCGCTTGAAAACAAACCCAAATTTTGACCAAAACGGGTTCCACGCCGTTTCGGTAACCATGAGAGCGACCACAAGTCGGCGGGAAATTTGACCGGCCGGGTGCCGTAATCTTTTACAAATACACCTGCAGCTTTATATTCACAAAACAAACACAGAAGACGCTTCGAAGGATCGCAGGATGCGACCTGCACTGCAGTCGCCTCATCATTTGTGGGGTTCCCTGCGCCGACCGCTTGACCAGCATTGCCTTACACGCACACTCCACGGCCAAGTCTACCGAATCTGGCACTAACTTGTGTCGTGTTCTGATCGTTTAATTAACCGCTGCTTATTTTAGGTTATCCCGCAGGACGTTCATCGTGAACTTCGGAATACTGTACTACTCTAGTTCGTTCAATGAAATCGTCGGATCAAACTTGCCCTTTCATCCGTACCGTATACATGAAAATGTTAAACCTCTTTGTATCGTCGGTCCGTCCAGATGCGCGCTACAGCTAGCCCTCGCCTCCCAAGTGTCGATCATCAATGGTATAATAACTGGATGTCGCCTGTACCGTACGACGTCGATCAGTCGTACAGTGTACGTCCCCTGCTGTACACCGTAGTACTGATACCGAGTAGTTATACCGGGTGTACCATGCGGATACAGTAGTCCATACCACGAGCAAATGTACCGTGGGGCCCTCTCCATACACACGTAGTACACAACACGAGTCGATGCAGCAAGGACCCTGAGAAATTGCCACTGTACAATCTACTTACTCCAGTGTAGCAGCAGCATCGGCACGCTTCTATGCTTGTACTGCTCCGTATTACAGTAGATGCGATTTTATTCGCGGTGTTCTCTCATCTGCACGTCGCGTAGCTCCTTGGATGCGTGCAGCTGGATCCGTGCCTGGCATGTGCAATAACCTCGCCCGACACCAGCCAGCACCGCACCGACCCAGGTTTTGTACAGTGCCCTGCTCCATGGCTCCAGGTTGTTAGCATGCCCATTTCTAGATTGGTTATTGGCCGTTGGATGCACGAGACAGTGGTGGACGTACTTGTTTTGAGGTTTCCTGACTGGGGCATCATCGCCAACATGATAAAAAGGTTTCGATCGAGGTGGAAAGGGAAGGAACCTGGTGGATTGGGTACCTTTACAGCCTCGCATCATACCAGAGCATAAACGAGGTCCCAGTAACAATAGATGCGTCAGCCACTAATAAATCGAGTAGTACAGTAGAGATAGATTCCAATTTCAGCACCCCAAGATAAATCCTTTTCCAGAACTGTCTAATCGTGTCCTTCGAATTTGCCGAGGTACGTAGCCAAATCATGGAGTACTAGTCGGCTCGAATGAGGTTTGTGTTAATAACTCGAGAAAGAAGAAGGCGACGAGGACGCAGTATCGGAACTGGCAAGCAAATCATGAGGTCGGTCGGTTACGCACGAGACGACGATGGTTTTTAAGTCAAAACCCGTGGCAGCTACCGATGCAAACCCGAAAACGGTCCATGGCGTTCACCCGCAAAATAAAGTTTATGTCGCTGGTCCAGGAAACTGGACCCTGGGCATAAATATTCAAGTTGATCGAGCTAGCTAGCGGCGGCCTCTCGCACGAACCTGTAGTGTTTGGTCTAGTCTGTCCAGGTAGGGAGGCGTCCAGTGATATCAGCGGATCGTTTCGTCCTACGCTCGACACGACACATGAAGCCGATAATATCGCCGGCTCGTACGGTCATCCTGTTCGTACGGCCTGCGCGCACTGTCAGGTGTTCAATGCCCTATTTAGGGCGAATCGAGATCAAGCTGCATAATTGTGTCCATTAACGAGGCCCTAATCCTGTTCCGGATCGTCAAACATCTTCGCAGAGGAGTTACTCCGAGGCACATGTGGTAATTCGGATCCTCTGGGTCCTGGTTCGGATTTGGATGGACTGGGACGTTTTTGCGTTTTCACTTGTTTATCAGGGAAAGGATATGACGCCGAGTAATCACAGGGCAGGCGGTGACTTATGCTAGTACCTTTATTTCTCAGACCTGGCCAGTTGCCAATGCCGATGCGTGCTGCACGACGCAGCATCGGCGTCGATGCCATGGCCATGGGCTCTGGTAGCTCATCGCTTTGGTGTGAAGCTGCGGGCATCGAACTCCGCATCCTCCTTGCCTTGGATACTCTCGTCCTGCCGGCACCGGCGTAGCGACCGTGGCGTCCGGCCCGGGCTGCGCAAACGTGACTTCGCATCGACCGTGATCAGACGTGTCGAAACCTCGCGGCGGAAACCACGACCCGGTATAGGTAGCCTGGCGCTGGCGGTGCCTCCTAGCGCGGCGGGATGCTGTGCCAGTAGTGTGCTACCAACCTGTAGATCGCACAGTTCGAGGTGCTAGCTAGAGATCGCGTCGTGACTTCTGATTAGCTTTAGTACCTTTTCGTTCCATCTCACGGTATTAAAGTATGTTACCATTACCTCTTTCCCAGCTCAGGACGACGAGGAGGGAACGATGGTCGCGGCGGGCGGCAGCCATTTAACGCAAAGACTGCACAAAGGCGTCTGGAATTTGATAGCGCTGCCTAGCTGTGCTGTCGCGGCCGGGCCGGCTCGCTTCCAGGCTTTTTGCTCTGTTTCTTTGCCTCTGGCGTGGCGCGTACCAAGCCCAGCATTCAAGCGGCGGCGGGCCGTGCGCCGTCGCGCGCGCACGTGTACGGTGCCGCCCGCCGGACGGGACAAGATCGATCGGCGGACGGACAGCGCCATTAACGCCTCCTTAATCTCCATCGCTGGCCAACTGGTCCCCGGCTCCCCGGGTCAAAAAGGATCCAGCCACGGTGAAACGACGAGCAACCGGCCGGGAGCTGCGCGTCGCATTGCATGCGTGCATGTGACGAGTGGACTTGCTGCCGCCTGCGTTCCTCCGGTTCGAAGGAACCCACGGCGCACCGGCGCTCGCATCGACGAGTGGAAAAGTTGCCAGTGCGGTGGAGTGTCCCGGTGCCTAACGTAAACAGTTGCCAAACGCGAAAACGGGTGCTCGATGATTATCCTAGCAGCTCCAAAGTTGCCGGAGCAGGGCAGGGCAGGACCATCCTTTACCCACGCCGGCAGCAATGGAACTACTGCTGTGCTGCACACGCGAAGCTCTGCTCTGCTACTACGTACATTTTTTCCCCCATGGACCACTCGTGTTTACTTACGATACACATACACCAAAACTAAAGCCATCGTCGTGTACGAAACCGTAAAGATGCACCCACCGCGAGCACCGGAATAGCAGCATTCATGGCGTCCGAGACGAATCCAGCCTCCCACAATGGCGTTTGCTGCCTCCGTTTCCGGGTTGGCTACGTGCGCCTACTCGGGTTTAGCTGCAAGCCGCAGCTGCCGTTTGTGGTAACCTGCCTGCTGGGCGTCGCATTCCGATGCGTTTCCGCCGCTGTGGAGGCTTGGATGCGCGCACCGTCACTTGCGCTGCGCCGGCAGGACTCCTAGTGTGCTAGAGTACCACTAGTAGTAGCAGTGATTATCCAAATAGAGTAGCTGGGGTTACCGGCTCTGCTTTTGTCTCGTTCGGGCCATGCAGTACCCATTTTCTGTTGCAGGTTATTATTGTTGTTCATCTCTCTCGCTCCAATCATTAGCGCACTTCATAAAAGAATCGTCGCAAGTTATTTTAGAACTGGCCGGGCCGGTTATCGTTTGAAGCTTTCCGTGGCCACAATTTTCCCAAAGGATATTTGCACTGAGAGCTGTCCCGAACTGTTTTTTTTCTCTTATAAATATCAAAGCATAAAGTATGTCATTGCAACATTTGTTAGCGATAGCTTAACAAAAGGTGATCATGTCAAACTTATAATGTTCATTGTCAATTCCATCGTCTGAACTGACGTGCCGAACAGTTCTAAACTAGGTTTTGTATTTTTCTTAGGAACGAGTAAATTAAAAGTGCATGAAAAAGTAGTATATAAAGTTTATGCATTCCAGACTCCCGTGTCTCCATGTTTATCAGCTCTGTAGTTTTGTGGTGGGGGCTGTGGCAGTATTGTTTGGACCGGCCGGTTTGATCATATTATCTTTTGTTCTTCTTGCGATTTATAATCAATTTTTTTAGAACAAATTCTACACTGTTTTGAACGATTAGATTGGTACACATGTACATGTTTCACTATTTCAAGAAATGCACCCCAGCTTGACTATCTGCACCATGTTGCTTCCTTTTCAAAAGTTCTACTCCTTTGATACAATAGTACTTTCTGCCATTTTCTCTGCATTATCTCTATTTTGTTTGAACCGATCAACGGCTGGCTGCGCACGGATGAGTAGGAGAATAATGGCAGGTTGAATATAACTGATGGTCTCCGTTGACACGCCCATCGGATAATTGAGGTAGGTACCATTGACTTGGATATGCTTGTTCTTAGGTTGAATATCAACTACTGACTTTTAAATTTTAAGGCAAAAAGCTATAGTTCAGTCGAAGCAGATAACAAAATATTGTTTTGGAGCAGAATGAATTTTGGAGGACGTTTCAAAATTAGTACATCGTCACAACCTAACTTAACTTTTACAGATATATGAAACCTTAATCTTGATACAGACGTATCCGCTTTGATCGAATGGAAGGTCCACATAGAAAGTACTGTAGTAGTTTCACAATAATATGGTCCATTTACAGGGAAGTCATAGAAATTTGAATTTGACTACCCGTACTACCTGGTATCAAGGCAAGTGACTTTGCATAGACAAGCTTGATTTGCTTCATCACATAACTACATAAGCACTGGTATATAAAGCTAGGTGGGCCGATGTACATTCATACAGGGAAGGCCGTCATTCTCCATACCATGTTTCCCACACAAAAAAAATGTAGTAGTACCTGAATAGCTGTTGATGAAGGAACGAAGCAAACAGTAAAGCATGATCATACAATCGATTTAACATTCCATTCAGTACATGCAGTACTAATCGAGTACACCTACCTTGATGATGCCATAGTGACGATTTGTTACTGCGGTTAGAGAGCGCACGCGCACAACGTCTGGCTACCTAGTTTGCCTATGTACACGGCTATATACCACGCGCAGTACGCCTCAAATTCTCCTCTTCCGACGCGAGTAATAAAACTGGGCACATGTCTAGACACAGCCGCAGCAGGGTAAGCTAGCTACGTACAGTCAAACGGTACGCGCGGGCCCATAGAAAAACCCGTGTAGCCTCCTTTCCGGCTCACAAAATTGTACTCCGGCTGCTACCACTTGGCAGGGCACCAGCAGAGGAGGTAGCAGCAGTAGGAGACAGTTGGTGTTAGTTTAAGCTTAGAGGTTAACCGCACATGGCTAATAATGGAGACGACCGATGATGACGACTCGTGATCAAGCGCATGCATGCACCACCGATGGATCGGCCTCCCTCATGAGACAGAAGCAGGTGCGGGCTTGCGATGTGTACGTATCATCATCAGCGCAGCCGTAGTTGGTAAGGGTTACAGGTAGACAGAGGGATCGGCGACAGCGACCGGCGTCCGCCGCGCGCACCTAACGAACTCAACTTTTCCGGCATATTATCGTCGAGCTGGACGCGGAGCTCCCTCGCTTTACAACAGGGACGGCTCTGCTCTGCCGTCTGCCCGGCTTTTAAAATTTCAGATGTGGTAGCAGCAGGATGGTGCGAGAATTCGCCGCACACCAGCCTTGGGCACATGCGTGTATCAGCTGGCCAAGCCGGAACACTGCAACTAACACGAGGCCGTGTAGCGATTGGCGTGGATGCGCGGTGCGTCCTCGCAGAGATCTCAGTTGGACGGACGGCGGAATCGAATCCGGGTGTTACGTACGTATTTTCCCAAAAGGTGAAGAGTGGAAAGCAGTATGTATGTGTATGTCAGTATGTGTGTGCGAGTCACGTTGGTGTCCTTTATCGGGGAATAAAGGTGCCTGTATGTATCTCAACGGAGAAAAGCGCGCAAGATCTCTGAAAAGAATCGAAATAGTTTCAGATTGCGGAGAAGAAATCGCGGGACACGAGACCGGGTGCAGCAACAGGCGTCGCCGGGCGAAACGGTTTAGAAACTGGGGACATCTGCGTACCGGAGTTCCAGACACAAAGACAAAAAGCAGGAGGTGCGTCCAAGAAGAAGAGGAGGACGGGGACGCGGAGCCCGGTGCGGAAGACGCAGTCAAGTCAAGACGGGCGCAGCAAAAGTCCAAAGGCGCAGCCTGGGGCGGGCGGGCCGGCGACGCGAGGGACATTCCCTTCGCTTCCCTTCCCGCCCGTGCGTGGCAGTCGCCGGGCCCCGGGCAGCGCGCCGTGCGAAGCGAAACAGGGGCAAAGCACGGATGGTTCCATTTCCATTCCCTTCCCCGTCCACGCTTCCCGGCAGGGGTGGTCGCGCTCCGCTGTTCGCTGCGCGACGGCGCAGGATGGCTCCACGTCGGGCATCCGCGGTGGATTCTCCGTGGCCTCAGCGGCGCATTGTGCCTGCCTTCCGGGCTGGGTAAACTCGGTTCAAGTTGGCACGGGCGCGATTAAGGACGACCAGTGATTCAACATGTTTTTATTTTTATTTTTGCGGGTGTCCATTTGAGCATGATACTCCCTGCTGGCCACAGACCGCGTCCAAACCCTCCCTTACCAGAAAAGTGCTAAAATGGTCACGTGCCAGTTGCTATATCACACAAGAAAACAAAACAATAAAAAAACACAAAGATTGCCAAAATCGCCTCAACTAATGCAACCTAACAGATGCTTCGACGCAGCTATTTAATGGTCCAGCAAAATGAATAATCGCGTACTACTACTCCTGCTAATCCTGTACTGGCACTACAGCATCTGCCATAACATCGTTCCGATTTCACCACCCATGATCCACCGGCCGCCCATGATCCACCACCGCACCGCACACCCTTGTGCCGGCCGCAGCCGCTGGAGAGGCTTGATTGACCCAACGCCAGCAGCAGCCTCACCCGTTGACCCGCGCCCGTCTCGTCTCCTGTAGCCGCATCTCCGTATTATCCCATCAAAAACCCCACCAAACCCCCGAACCGGCCACTAAACGCCCGCACCCACCCGACCAACCCACACCGCGCCAGTTCACCGATTCAGTGGCGTTGCGTTGCACGTTTGCCGATCCGTCAGCGCCGGCAGATCCCACACTCGCAGCGCGGGCTTAGCCGCTACAGTACAGTGGAAGGCCAACTAACAAGACGTGGCGACTAATCAAGGCACGGCACGGCGCGGAGGGCGGAGGAGGAGACCAAACCAAACCCAAACCCCTCCCATTTCGAAGCCCCGAGAAATTCAAAATCATTTAACTGCTTCCTTAAGCAAAACAAAACCCCGCAATCCAGGCACCGGCTTCCTAAGGTCCTTCCCCTCCTACCTCGTCTTCTCTCTCCCTTCTCTCTCGTCCTCGGCTCCGGCCGCCGCTTCCACGCGCCCGCGGCTGCTTACTCCAGCACCGGCGCCGCCCGTCGCGGCCGCGGCGACCTCGTCTCGAGAGGCCGAGGTGCGTGCGGAATTCGGGTGCTGCTCGCTCTCTCTACTCTGCCTCTGCTGGTTCGAATCGGAGGAGGAGTAATAATTGGGAGGCAGTTGGGGGAGTGTAACTTTGGGCATTAATGGCTGGGGGTGGTGGTAGTGAGGAGGCCTCAACAAGGAAGGGTGCCCTGTAGTGTTTTACCTTACCTTGCCTGCGTTGCTCGCTCTGTCTCTGCCCGGCCTCGCCTCGCCTTTATTGCGTTTTAATTTCCCTCCCAATTCCAGCCCGTTCCGCCTCCCCGATTCCATCGACACCTGTAACGCGGCATGGAGGGCGGCGGCGGCGCGACAGGGGCGAGGCGGAGGTGATGACCCGCGCCGCGCGCGGGCTCCTCTGGGCGCTGCTGCTGCTGCTCCTCGCGCTGGCGGCGGCGCCCGGGCCGGTGGTGGCGCAACAGCAGCAGCAGCCGCGCTTGGCGTCGCGCGCGGATCTCGCCGCGCTCTACGCGCTGCGCGGCTCGCTCGGCCTGCGGGCGCGGGACTGGCCGCGCAAGGCGGACCCGTGCGCCGCGTGGGCGGGCGTCGCCTGCCGCGCGGGCCGCGTCGTCGCGCTCGACCTCGTCGGCCTGCGCCGCACGCGCCTGGGCCGACTGGCCCCGAGCTTCGCCGTCGACGGCCTGCGCAACCTCTCGCGCCTCGAGGCCTTCAACGCGTCCGGGTTCGGCCTGCCGGGCCCCATCCCGGCCTGGCTCGGCGCCGGGCTCGCGCCCACCTTCCAGTCCCTCGACATCTCCGCCTGCGCCGTCTCCGGGGAGATCCCCGCCTCCGCGCTCGCGGGCCTCGCCAACCTCACCACTCTCAACCTCGCGGGGAACCAGCTGTCGGGGAGCTCCCGGCCGCCGCGCTCGCGAACCTCACGCGGCTCACCACCCTCAACCTCTCGGGCAATGCGTTCTCGGGCGCGCTGCCCGGCGCGGTCTGGTCGCTCCCGGGGCTGAGCGTCCTCGACGTGTCTCGGGCCAACCTCACGGGCGCATTGCCCATAGCAGGGCTTGCACTGCCGGCCAATGCACGGGTGGTGGATCTGTCCGGGAACCTCTTGTACAGCACCGTGCCGGACTCGTTCCGCCGGCTGTTTGGCCGGGCGGCGCTGGCCAATATCTCCGGGAACTACTTCGACGGCAACCTCAGCTTTTCCGATGTTGGTGGTGGTGGGAATGTGGCGTTTGAGTTGAATTGCTTCCGAGACGTTCCGGGGCAGCGGAGCCAGGCCGATTGCCAGCAGTTCTATGCCACGCGTGGCTTGCCATATGATGGGCCAGTTGCCCCACCGGCTCCTGCACCTTCTGTACCAGCGAAGAAGGGGAGGAAGCGCAAGAATTTGAAGTACATACTGATCGGGGCCATTGGTGGAGGCCTCCTGCTTATAGCCTTGGTTGCAGCCGTAGTGTTTTGCTTTGTGTGCTCTGGAAGGAGGAGGAGGCGAACCGGCGCTGATCAGAGGGAACCTGTGGCACCAAGTGCACAGCCGGGTGTGTCAGGAACCAGCACGGCTGCTGTTGCTGGTGGCTCGCAGCCGTCTGCATTGTCCGCAAACATGGCGAAGGTTGGTGATTCATTTGCTTACGACCAACTTGCCAGCATCACCTCTGGATTCGGCGACGAGAGGCTTCTCAAGCACGGGCATTCAGGTGATCTCTACCATGGTGTGCTCCAAGATGGGACTGCTGTGGTGGTAAAAAGGATGACTTCCCGTGTGGCTAGGAAGGATGCATATCTGGCGGAGTTAGATTTGTTTGCCAAGGGTTGCCATGAAAGGCTGGTTCCATTCTTGGGGCATTGTCTTGATAAAGAAGAAGAAAAGTTTCTTGTGTACAGATTTGTCCGAAATGGCGACTTATCAAGTGCACTGCACAGAAAACCAAGGGAGGAAGAGGAAGGCATGCAATCCTTGGATTGGATAAAGAGATTGAAGATTGCAACAGGGGTGGCTGAGGCTCTTTGCTATCTGCATCATGAGTGTAATCCACCGATGGTCCACAGGTATAAACTTCCATACCTTGTTTTAGTTTTATATTCCTTTAGCAATAATCATTATTTCCTTTTATCATCATTACACGGGGTTTAACAGGTGTGCGGCAGTATCCTTCTTTTGTATTTTTTTTTGGGTATCCTGGTGGTTGATAGTGGGGATTTTAGCAATTATGACCATCAGGTATAATAGAAACTTGTAACAGCTAGAAAATATTCAGCATAAGCCATACACCTTGGCAGAAATTCCCAGTATAAAAGAAATACTATTTGAGCAGTGATATTTTTATTTGAGAGATGTTTATGCTGGCAAAATTGTTTCAAAGTAGATATTATATTATAGTTGCACATATGGGATCTATTGAGTTCTATTAGGCAGGATCTCACATTACGATGGAATTTACATGCTTGATCAGTTTTTATGGCAACACAAAAGATTCTGACTAACAGATGTTTGCTTTCAAGATCACTTAATATGACCCACTGCAAATATTTGGAACTGCTGTTCTTATTTTTCTGTTCCATGGCACAGGGATGTACAAGCCAGTAGTATCCTTCTTGATGATAAATTTGATGTGCGCCTTGGTAGCTTGAGTGAGGTGTGCCCTCAAGAAGGGGAGGGCCACCAAAACGTCATAACAAAGCTGTTGAGATTTTCTTCGTAAGTCACGTATTTCATCTCTACATGGTTTGTCTATCTTATCCTCATTCTTATGATGAGTCTGGAAATCCATTAGCATTTACTATCGCATCACCTTGTTCACTTAAATGGCATCTTTTCTCTTTTTGTTATAAATTATAGTCTCGACTGCATATAGCAAATTTGCCATGTTTTGTCACTCTTCTAGTCTCCTAAAAAACTACCCGACCTGCGGTTGGTAAGACAGCCCCTAGGCATTTTGTTAAGAAGAAGACCTCACGCAGGTTGAGAAAACCACTGAACCCCTCTCCAGCCTTACACGGCGGCATTGTGGCCCGTGTGAGATGACCAGTGACCTAAGCTGAGCCTTAGACTTGTGATTTGGCATGGGATAGACTAGGATATTTTTTTAACCTCAGCCTGAAATTCGCTCCCAGGGGAAGTCAACCTAGGAACTGCGGAGTGTTACTAGAACCACCTTACCAACTCAGGTAGGGACCTGTTCCCCTCTTCAAGCCTTCTGCCATGACTTTGTACAACAAAACTTTTGAACAAGTGCATATTTGATGAACTTAAATAGTGCATGTCAAAAATATTTCTGTATATCAGTAGCTTACCTCTATTGCGAAAAAAAATACTTCTTGGCTAGTTGTTTGTCATGTTCACGTTGTATCTGATATAGCTCTGGAAAAATCTGACCGACACCAATACAAACTATATAATTAGCAGGATCATTGGAACCAAAGCTAACAGTAGACTGTTACATTTGTTGTATTTGTTCTATTATTACAAGGTCTAACTTATGGAACCAAAGCTAACAGTATACTTTTCATTTTGTTGTATTTGTTCTATTATTATAAGGTCTAACTTATAGAACCAAAGGTATAGTATACTGTTTCATTTTGTTGTATTTGTCCTATTATTATAAGGTCTAACTTATCTAACTTATAGAACTATTTTATTTTATTGCCATATGATTGATTATTTCTTTGTATCAGTTTCATTTTCTTATAAAAGTTGATCCTTTCTGACCTTCTGATACTCGGTATTTTGTGGGAATGCAGGACGGCAGATCAAGGCTCTTCTGGTGAGTTCATGCATGCAACCTTGTCCGCTTTAAAGCATTTTCAGTCCAGAGCATTTGGCAAAGTCCTCAGTCTTTGATGAAACTGAAAAGAATCCAGTGTCCTGTTTTCTGTGATAGATGCTTTGCATTGCAACCTACTTTTCAGTTGATTGCTCAATTGACCAATTCTGTCTTATGTAAACAGGCTCTCCATCTGCAACCTGCTCCTATGATGTTTATTGTTTTGGGAAAGTTTTAATGGAGTTGGTGACAGGAAGACTTGGAATGAGTGCATCAAATGATGCTGCTACTAATGAATGGCTTGATAACAGCATGCGTTATATCAATATTTACGAGAAGGAGCTCATGAGCAAGATCATTGATCCAACCCTTATCATTGACGAGGACCATCTGGAGGAAGTCTGGGCAATGGCAATTGTTGCCAAGTCCTGCTTGAATCCTAGGTCATCTAAACGCCCACCAATGAAGTACATCCTTAAAGCACTAGAGAATCCCTTGAAGGTCGTGAGGGAAGATAACGGCTCCAGCTCAGCCAGATTGAGAGCTACATCTTCACGAGGTTCATGGAATGCAGCATTGTTTGGTAGTTGGCGGCAGAGCTCCGATATTGGACCTTCAAGGGATGACAACATTCTGAAACGCTCAGAGACAATAAAATCGTCTGGCGGAAGCAATGGAGATCATTCTTCCTCCCGCCGGAGGCAGTCTAAGGAAATCTTCCCAGAGCCTTCTGACTCTCGTGATACCGAGGATTAAGTGATCATGGAATGATGGGACTTTCTTAGCGGCCATCTTGGTAAAAGAGAATGCCCATAAATGGTTCAGTTGGAACTCCGTGGTTAGCTTCTGTCCGTAATGAAGTGTGAATTCCCGTCTTGTTAACAACTCCACAGTGCCATGCTGGCTCCATGGTAACTATCTTTTGAGGGGGGCAAAGAAGTAGCTGATGCAGGTGGTGGTGTATGGGCTTTGGCGTTCAGTTGGTGGTAGTTAAAATTCTCACTGTCTGAAGTCTCCGGATCCTCTCCTTGTCTTCTTTCCTTCTCCCCGCCCCTAATTTTTCTCTCGATAAAAGAAAGAATGGCGAGATGATTCTTTTCTTCCTTCTGTAATTGATTCCTTCATTGTTGATCATAGTAGAAATGTTCAAAAATGCTTTCATTGATACGTGGCAGCTTCTGCACCATCTAGAACCTGCATTGCCTCTTTGAGTATCGTTGTCTATTGTCATCTTTCCGTCTTCGTTGTAAAGTCGACAAATGCCCAGGGCATTTACTGGTTTATTATGGTGTTACCTCGTGAGGAGACGTATATGGGACCACTAAGTGGGCCAAAAGTTTCAGAAAAGGCCGAAACTTGATGGCGACCTTTTGAGAAAAGGCCGAAACTGCAAATGTCCGTTTGCGACAAGCTCGCGCTATGCCGGCCCGGCCCAATATTGGACTGTGGGAGTATCATACTAACCAGCGCCTGTAGCTCAGTGGATAGAGCGTTTGTTTCCTAAACAAAAAGTCGAAGGTTCGATCCCTTCCTGGCGCAGATTACCTTTTTTATTTTCTCTGTGTAATACTTATTTTTATTTTCCATTTGTTATTTTTTTTAAAAAAAATGCTTCACTGCTTCCACTGTATGTAGGGACTTGAATCCTCAGCTTCATTGCTTCCACTCGTTAGCTCAACTTTCAGCTAACCGGCTACAACCAAACCAAAAACGGAATAGCTTAGCAGAAAGCTTTGCAAATAATTGAAAATCCATATTCAAGCAACGAAAACAGCAACATACTGAACAAGAAACAAACAAATATAGATAAGAGAATCGATATATGATAAATCATTGATTTTGTGTTATTTCTTATATTGCAACACTTATTGATGCATCACTTATTAAATCATGATTCTGAGGTACAGAAACCGGTGCTGCACCTTGTTCTAGTAGAAATTATATCTTTCGGAGACAGACTGTTTTTTTCTTTTGGATGTAGCAGACAGAGTGTTTGCTTACAGGAACAAGTATGGATGAGTATAACATCTTGATTTGTTACTTCATCTGTGAGCATTCCATGAGTCCTCAGCTTTTTTTCGAAAGTTCATTAGTCCTTGGCTTAAATATTTCCACTATTATAGCTGGTGGATACTCCTTAGCAATCATTGGCAGGAATCAGCAGGTGGATACACCTTAGCTGGCCTTGGCAGCAATCAGCGATGACCTTGGTGTGGCCTCGCGAACCGATGCCCCATTGGTAGCATGGTTAACTTGGTCAGCTTTTGAATCTGCTGCCCAATAACTCGCTGTTCTGATGTCATCTTTCATCATTAGCTCAGCGTACTCCTCATGGTTGTATACGACGTTGCTCTTGCCGCCAAATTCAACAGGAAGGACTTCCGGATCAATGTACTTGTGCATAATCTTCATGCTGCCCTCATCTTTCAGGTACACGAAGTTCACCTTCTCGATCGATTTTGGGTCAAGGAAAAATTTAATAACCTGAAAATGTTTGAGACAATTATGTTATAGAAAAGAAAAAAGAACATATTGTTCATTATAACAATGTTCATTTTACGAACGCATTCATATATTACATTTATGAAAGGGGAGGATTAAACTCTGTACCTTCCAAAAAGCCTCAAATACTTTGGGGGGATTAAAAAGAAACGCAATGGCCAGCCTCTCAGGGTAATGATTTTGCAGGATATTTGCACTTTCTCTAGCAGTCTTTATTGGTGTAGCATTTGCCATTGTCCATCCTGTGAAGTCTATCAGCCATACCATTTTCTCTTGACCTTCAGATAGGCTAATTATTGCATTTTCCAAAACATACACAAGAAACCGTATCTGCCCTTCATGGGAAGTAGTGTTCTGCAATTTGAAGTGATATACATGAGAGCTATTAGCTGAGAGTTCTCAGCAAGAAGGAAACAACATCAGCAAGGATAACACAAAGAATAGGACTTCTTGCCTGCTTTGCAGGTTTCATAACGACGACAGTTCTCCCTCTCTATCTCGAAAACCTGCCCTGTACATTTTGCCAGTTTCTGCCTCGACGGAAATATCAGACTAGAAGGCAGAAACCAGTAAATATTGTGTTTAGACACTTTACCAGGATCCTGAGTAGAAGACTTAAAAACAAAAAGAGCAGACTTACCCAGCGTATATCCTCCGGCCTGTAAGCTTCCCTCCACTTGAGACTTTCTTCCAACATTTTCTTCGACTTGATAACATTCCAGTTGCGGGCTTCTAGATATCTCTTTAAACATGCTTCATTGCAATACTTCTCACTTCGGCAAGACAAAGGCCCAAGTGCAGCTTTCAGTTCCTTTATCTGCAAATAAATATAAGAGATTATTGTGTAATAAATTGATAGGATACTATTACTATAGTAGTTACTAGACATACCAAGCCTGTATGTCCTATATAGATGTAGGCTCAACGCAATTCTCTATGATGACAACATATGAACTGGTAATACATTAACATTAAAAAGCACCATAAGTCCATAAGTAAGCTCCGTCAAGCACTGATGCATAAGGATATTGTGGTGTTTCATTAGCAGCAAACAAGCTTGACATAGTTGTAACAGAAATAGAACAATGACCTAGAGCGATTGACTTTAGGCTTTTGCATAAACAAAATGTCAAAAAACAGGTACATGTGAAAAACCAATATTTTGGAGGAAACTTACATATTCTGTATTTTTACAATCTAACCATGTTTTCAGTAGAGAAGCCAGCATATTTACTAAGCCACAAATCTTTAGCTGCAAATGCAACTGATAGTTTCATTTTTATAGTATATTAGATGTAATGTAAAGCTTCCATAAATGGAAGCTATCGAACTCTATACGATATTTTCCTGAGTTACTGAATGTACCAATACTGTAATTCAAAGCCTTATATTTTTCATGGTAATAAAATATAATTTTCAAATTACCTTTGCTTCTTTCTGCTCAGCATCATGAGAATTGAAATGAGATCCATGTTTTCTCCTGAACATGATTCTTCAGAACAATGATGGTCAACCCTAAATTGGACAGTAATATTGTTAAAAAAATGAAACGATACTATACATCTGTTGCACCTTAAAATGAAACTTGAGAGTAAATAAATTGTAGTGAATAAGTGATGCCAATGTACAGCGTGAGACAGCAGAATCAAATTTTCTTGTTCATATACATACATGAGAATACCATCTCTGCATACTGTTGATTCCCACAAAAACTAATGGTTACTTCAGGATATTAACATTCTACAAAGTCTGAATGAATTATAAACTCCTTCCAAAAGAAAAGAGAGTAGGGCACATGCAAGATAGGGGACAATTTCTGAATTGGCGAATAAATACACCAACGTGTACATTTTCTATCCAGGAAGAACTCCATTTGGTTGATTCGTTATTAACTCGCTCCAAATACTGTCAGACAAGGTAGGTACTGGTGGATTGGAAATCAGCAGGTACAGGCAGTTCACAGTTTGCAAGTTTCTTACTGATGGTAACAACGTACATGGATAACTAAATGCCAAACTCAAATGCTATTATTTATTATCTATTTGCAAGGACCTAGATAACAAACACTCCAATTTCATTGGTTCATGTGCCTTGATAACCAACGAACTAATATTGGAGGTGAAATAACAGATCTAGCATGAAAATATGATACAGCAAAGAACGTCCGGTCAACAGGTATGCTCAGAATCTCAGATTCTTTGGTAAAACTGCATATCTGTTCCGAAATAAAAAATGGGTAAAACTGCACATCTTTCCTCTGAAATGGCTTGATCATGCTACTATTTAAGGATAAAGAATAAGCAATAGAACAGGGAATTTACGCGGATGATTACAGCGGAACAAAGACAAAATTTCCCAGGAACACCAGGGGAAGAAGAAAGCAGTTTCATACTATCAGAACACCATATTTCCACAAATTATTGATTTAATAAACATCAAATTAACAAGAATAAGAAAACTAAATCAGATTAAGAAAAGCATCCATACCAAGGTACGCAAAAACCTCAGCCAACCCGGACCAGGAAGCTGCGTATCGCGCAATGGCGGCAAGGCTGACCAGGGCCGGCGCCGGAAGAAGAATAACGAAGCGCGACGATAGAGTTAGAATTCTAGAATTTTCCTCCCTCTCTCCTCGTTGTCCTCTCCTGTTCTTTCGGGGCGCAGGAATGCATACACTTGGACTCAGAGAGAGAGAGGGAAGTGTTATTCTTTGGCCGGTTACTGATTTTGTAAATCATCGATCTGATTCGTGGAGGTCCGGGAGAATAGTTAATGCCGCCACAGCCCACTGGCTGTACCAATACCAAGCGGACGGGTGGGAAGTCAGATCAGGGTTAGCTGGAGGAATATTGCCCCCAGATCTTCAGAGCTGAAGATTACTGAATCTCCAAACAAAAAGGACTTGCTAATTTTCAGTCAATTTTTTCATTCAATCTACATATTCTACAAAACTAATAACAATGTAAATTATAGTACAAATTATGTTGATTAAAAGTTTCTAAACTTTCAGTCTATTGAAAAGAAGGAGAGATGAAAAAGAAATGCTAGGGGAACCATAAAGCGTTGGAGGCTATGTTCCAAGGATCAGCAAGTCGGATGCCATATCATCATTTACCATGCCTGGACTACGTTGATCCATGGATTCAGCTGGAAGCCCTATGGCGTCTGTGCAACGTTGCTGCTAAGAGCTCCGCGCCGGGGTTGTCTTTCTAGCCATTGTTCTTATATCATGCAGAGAAAAAGAAAAGATCTAATCTGCCAGGGATAAGACAACTCCTCCTTAGGATTCTGTTGAGGTTATTTTTATGAATAAGATGAATGATCACATAACTGAAAAAATCACTGATGACGACTTCAATTGAAACGGAATGGTGTTGTGCTAGCGCTTAACCATCTCACATAAATGACGAAAAATGAAAGGTTAACATGAGCTCATGCTAGCGCTTTAACCACCTCACACCAAGTCAAAAGGTGTCGTGATCTATGTGCATGACCGAAGCACTTGTTGTGGTTCCTGTAGAATGTAACTGTGGATGTTGTCTTCGATCGCACCAATGCTTCACATCCATAAAAACACTTGCTGCGTAGATTGGACAGCCGCATTCACGCGTCACAGTAGTATGTGTAGACCGTTTGACGAATAACAAAGCAATTTGTTAGGCTCGACACTGCGTGCATATACCCTGAGACCCGGTGGTTGAGCAGCTCCCGATTATGAAGCGTGGGCTCCCAAGGCCACAACGTCAACATTTATGCCACGACAGAAATGTGCTAAAGGAATGATACTGACCTGTTGGAGCGCCGTGGCAACCAAAAACATAAAATGAAGGAAATGTCCAACGACTGGCGCCAACTAGCATTCGACAATTAAAAATTCAAACAGATTCACACTGTTTTAGATAGATTAGTCATAAATTCGTTATAATGTCATTTAAATTTACACCTTTTCACACGCCGTTTAATGGCCAGAATCCGAGGCATATTTCCTGTCTCGCAACTGGATTTTTTTTGATATGAAGGAGCGCGCGCCCAGCAACGCCGTACTGACTGTGATTATTCGAATTCAATCAAAATGACTATGCCGTGCACCTTGTGTACCATTTCTTTGGATACTTCAGCTTCGAAATCACCCCTGATGATATCCTCGTCTAGCTCAGTGTATAGAAACAGTATAGAGTACTACAAAAGAGCAGTTCAGCTTATGTATTTCTCGTCTAGCTCATTTATTCTTGTTTTTGTTTAGAGGTGAAGATTCTGTCAGTCCTCAGCTTATGTATTTCTTCCACGAACTCTATGTATACCTCCCTTCAGCAGTTCAGCTGGCTTTAGCGGCAACCAGCGACGACTGGTGTGTAACCTCGGGAACCACGGTCCCGTTCATGTCATGGTTAGCGTGGTCAGTTTTTGCATCAACAGCCCAAAAGTTTGCTGTTTTGATGTCATCTTTCATCATCACCTTGGAGTATTCCTCGTGGCTGTACACCAAATCGTTCTTCCCCCCAAATTCTACAGGAAGGACTTCTGGATCGATGTACCTGTGCATCAACTTCATGCTCTCCTCATCCTTCGTGTACACAAAGTTAACCTTCTCGAGTGATTTTGGATCAAGAAAGATCTTGATAACCTGAAAGAATACACAATATCTTTTCAATACTACAGTTTGGTTCTGATTTTTTTTGTGTGTGTGAATAAAAGCAGATGCATACGAAAGCTTTAGAAAGCAGCAGAGGCTTGAGAGCCTTTATTACCTTATAAAAAGTCTGAAATATTTTTGGGGGATTAATCAAAAAGGCTATAGCAAGCCTCTCAGGATAGTGATTTTGCAGAATACTTGTACTTTCTCTGGCAGTCTTCATGGGCGTGGCATGTGCCATTGTCCATCCTGTAAAGTCTATCAGCCATACCATTTTCTCTTGACCTTCAGGCAGGTTGAGGATTGCATTCTCCAAAACATATACAAGAAATCGTATCTGCCCTTCATGGGAAGTTGTATTCTGAAATTTGAGAAATGAGATGAATTTAAACATAGCTAGAGCGGCTGAATATTTTTAGGAAGCAGAATGGAGAAAACAGCAAATAGTCTTGCCTCTTTAGTAGGTTTCATGATAACAACAGTTCTACCCTCTCTATCTCGAAAACTTGCCCTGTACATTTTGCCTGTTTCTGCTTCAACAGAAACATCAGGCTAGAGAGCAGAAAATATGATGTTTAGCCGCTTGAGCACTATTCAGAGAACAAAGTAACTTGAGCAATACATGCAAGGACAATATATTTACCCAGCGAATATCCTCCGGCCTGTAAGCTTCTCTCCACTTGAGACTTTCTTCCAACATCTTTTTCGACTTGGTAACATTCCAGTTACGCGCTTCTAGATATCTCGTCAAGCATGCTTCACTGCAATACTTATCAGCACGGGCAGACAAAGGACCAAGTGCAAGTCTCAGTTCATTTATCTGTCCATAAGACATTACTGCATTAGAATTTGACAAGATATGTTACAAATAAAAAAATAGATATACTTCAATACAGAAACTAAAACATTTGTCAAGCTTGTATGATCCCAACAGATAAGGCCAAAGGGCAATTTACTGTGACAAGAACATTCGGATTTCAGTATTTATGTTGTTGAATAGTATCCATAACTAAGTTCCTGCAGGGTCCAATGCAAAAGGTCTCTACTTGTCTGTTGGAATAACACAATAGGCAAACGGAACAGTTGTCTGTTGGAATAACACAATAGGCGAATGGAACAACTGTCTTCTAATCAGAGAGTATCAGACACATACCACTCTACTAATTTACTGTAGATTAAGTAGAACAAAATTTAATTAACCGGACTCTTTAAAATCTCAATGTAAAAAAAATTGAAAAGAGTGGATATTTAGTGTTTACAAGATATTTCTTATTCGTTTCCATCATAAGGTGATAAGCTGAATATCTTTGCAAGGAGAAGGAAGCATGTGAAGCACAAATTTTAGTAGGTCTAACACATTTTAAACTCCTGCATACATCAATGTCAGAAAGTGGGCAATCATTTAGTCGGCCAGGACCTTGTTTGTGCATGAGTGCGAGAACCTATGCCATGTTAAAACTAAAGTTGAAGCAACTAAAACTTTGTGAAAACAGATGAATTCGAGATAACCATTTTGCTCACTGCATGGGCAACAGATTTCAGGTTGCTAGCAACATTGCTAGATTCAGGATCTTCAGAATGTTCCGATTTCCATTTGTCTAACAATGTGTATATGTAAGCTATAAACTTGATATTGGGTCTTCTCAGGAATTGAAACAACGAAAATGTGGTATACCAAATAGATATGCATGTTATACTGTTTCACAGTCAGTATATCGTGCATTCTTGTAGTTGCACAAGCTTATGAGTCATGCTGAGAAGACAAGTTCAATGATTAGTATATTACCTTCGCTTCTCTCTGCTCTGAATCATCTGAGTTGAAATGAGAGGCATGCTTTCTCCTAAACATGATCTGTTCCACTCTCAGTGCTGCTCAACCCTAAAGTGGATTATGTGTACTGTTAAAAACATTAAAAAGCATAAAATATAACACATGAATTTAATAACAAAACAGAGCTCAAAAGTATAAAAATGATAGTAATAGCAATGTGGAAAGCAAGACACGTGAATCGAATCTACTTTGTTCATTTGAAAATTTGATGATATAATAGAGTATCCACATGCTTCCGATTCAGAAGAAATATGTGCTTTCCTTTCAGATCAGATCCAATATATTGGCCCCATTTCTGAATCTTGCAAATAAATATAGCTGCATGTTGCAATTTTTCTATTCAAAACAGCGGCATGCGTTGGCTGCAAAGTATTTATTCTATCATGATCTGTAGGCCAACGCCTTGACAATGACAAGAAACATGACCTTCTAACAGAGCGGACATGCAAAAGACAATTAATTCAATTGGTATGCAAGTGGGATGTGGAAATGATGATCAAATTACAAGCAGCACCTACTTATATATCAATATATGGTACCCCTTAGCTCCTGGTTTGCAATTTCCTGTTTGCTGACAGTAATGTGCATGGACAACTAAAATGTGAAAACTCAATTATAACAATTAATTAGCACGACTAAAACAGCAGTTGCTAACTTCAAGTTAAGAAGGATTCTGACCTTGCTTGCTTAACATCAGCCTGCATATCCCAATGAACTCGTAACCGAGATGAAAAACTAGATCTAGCATAGAAACATAACACAGGAGTAAACACTCATTCCACGAGTTACAGGTAGGCTACCAGATCCCTGATCGTCCTATAAGCTCTTCGGTGAACAAAAGCTGCACATCTCGCTATCTCGGAGTTTTCATGCTAGGCAGACGGTACAGAGCACTACAAACAGAGAATACGAAAGGTAGGCCTGAAGCAGAATACTGAATTTAGGTGGATGATTACAACGAAACAAGCCCAGATTTCGCAATAACACATGGAAACCGAAGAAAAGCACCTTCGTATTCTCAGAACACAAGTGGCATCCCACTGAATCAACTACAGCCGTTCGTTTAAAGAAGAAAGAGATAATCTACCGCCCCAATGAGTAATCTAGCGAAAGAATTAATTCAGAACAACAATCAACAAGTACGGGAAATCAGATCGAGAAAAGCATCCATACCAGGAGTTCGCAAGAAGTCCAGCAGCAGCTGCGAGTCGCGCAATGGCGGCAAGAGGGACCAGGACCGGCGCCGGGGGAGAAGGAGAACGGAGCTGAACGCTGGGGTTGGACTGGAATTTTCCTCCCTCCGTCTCGGCTGTCCTCTCGTCCTGCTGTCGCCGGGCGCAGGAATCAACGCCACGCACCAGCCCACCGAAATGGAATCACGCACTTGTCATTGTTCCGAGAGATGGGGTTCGTTTGCGTCTAGCTTCCAGATTTGCACCGGTCGATTCGTTTAATGGAGTGGATAAAGCGGGCTCTTCAGGCCGCTGACTTTCCGAATGTACGGGTGCGATGTTAAATCAGGACAGATGCCGTGAGACCGACGGCTGAGATCTGTGTTTGACGCTAATAGCAGCCTTTCGCGGTCAGAGCATGGAAAACGCGCAAATGCATGATGCGTCATATGCGACGGATGAATTTTCCCTGTTATGTATATAACTAAATTTATGTACGGTTTGTTTCAAAAAGAAATTATATGTACGGTTGTCCATCTGACGAACTGTTCCCATGCGGCTGCTCTCATAACAAAGCGAAGAAAATATGATCAAGTTTTTAAGTTATTTCAAGAAGCCAGTACAAGTCAATCAAGGAGAGTAGTACAACCCAACAAGGGTTGCTCCCCTGCCTTTTATGCACTTATGAAAAGGAACAATAGAAAGGAGAAAATAAACGTTTCAATATGTTGTTTTGCTGCTCGTCTAGGAGCCCGTAATAAGCAGATATTAGTAAGCAATGTCAATCCATGTATTCTGATATACTGGTATCACTTACGCATTTCGTGATACATCTGGCTAGACAGGTTGGGGTGATTCGGGTGAACAGTGACGGAGAGAGAAAAAAACTGAACACACGCAGATTCTGTGAATCCACACGTCCAAACGGCCCGACCCTCGGCATATTTCTCGTGACCGCAGATTCCGTGGATCCAGTCCCACACGTATCTGGTTCCCAACCCAACCCACAAAAACAAAAGCCCAGCCCATTTCCTTCGCAACCCCCGCCAAATCGAGCCAGCCCACGGAGACCAAACCGCGAGTCCGCGGCGACATGCAAACCGAGCAGCAGCCGAGCGCGGCGGCCGCGCCGCTCCACCTCGTCTTCCTGCCATTCCTCGCGCGCAGCCACTTCGCTCCACTCGCAGCCAAGGCCGCCGCCGCCGCCGAGTGCGCCACCGTCACGACGGCGTCCATCCTCACCACGCCGCACTTCGCGTCCCTCGCGCCTTCCTCCGTGCCCGTCCACGTGGCGCCGCTCCGCTCCCCGGTCGCGCACGACGACTTCTCCCTCCTCCCGCCGGACGACCCCTCCGCCGCGCAGGCCTTCTTCGCAGCCGCGGAGGCCGCGCTGGCCCCCGCGCTCGCGTCGCTCCTCCGGGCCCACACCAACGCCAATGTCCCCGTGGCCGTGGTCTCGGACGCCGTGCTGTACTGGGCCCCGCGCGTCGCGCGCGAGCACGGCGTGCCCCACGTCACGTTCCACACCGTCGGTGTGTTCGCGGCGGCGGCCATGGTCGCCGCCCACCTCCAGCGGCGGCAACCACCCGAGGACGCGTTCGCCACGGACCTAGAACCGTTCGCCGTCCCCTGCAGCGGCTTCACGCGCAGCCCGGCGGTCAAAATCCGCCGGGCGCAGATCAACGAGGAGGCCCTGGCCCACCTCACGATGTTCCGCGCCGCCGAGGCCGAGAGCTGCGCCGTCGCGTTCAACTCCTTCGCCGCGCTGGAGGCGGAGTACGCGGCGTACTACGAGAGCCAGCAGCTGGTCGGCGGTGCGGGGCGCCGTCCGAAGAAGGTGTTCCTCGTGGGCCCCACGCGCCTCTCTCCTCCACGTGGCATGGCAACCCGTGATCGGGACCCGATCCTGCAGTGGCTGGACGGCCGGGCGGCGAGGTCGGTGGTGTACGCGTGCTTCGGGAGCACGTGCGTGCTGGGCGCGACCCAGCTCGCGGAGCTTGCCGCGGGGCTGCGCGCCTCGGGCCACCCGTTCCTCTGGGTGATCCCGTCCACAACGACGACGCCGGCGGATCAGGAGGAGGAGCGCGCGTCCAGCCACGGGATGGTGGTGGCGGGACGGTGGGCCCCGCAGGCGGAGGTCCTGGCCCACCGCGCGGTGGGCGGGTTCCTCACGCACTGTGGCTGGAACTCGGTGACAGAGGCCCTGTGCTTTGGCGTGCCGCTCGCCACGTGGCCGCTCCGCGCCGAGCAGTTCCTCAACGAGGCGTTCCTCGTGGAGGTGGCCCGCGTCGGCGTGCGCGTGCGTGAGGTGGCGAGCGAGGCGGACCGGGAGGCCGTGGTGCCGGCTGACGCGGTGGCCCGCGCCGTGGGGAGGATCATGGGAGATGACGAGGGGGCCGAGGCCAGGAGGCGGAGGGCAAGCCAGCTCGGCGACGCGGCGCGCGCGGCCCTGGCGGAGGGCGGGTCGTCCAGCCAGGACTGGGCAAGGCTGGTCGAGGAACTCAAGGAGTTCTACGAACATAAATGTGGTGCACCAGCACCGCCAAATGATTTCTGATTTGTTGTTTCGTGCCATTTCAATAGCAAGGATCCGCATATTAAGCTAGGTAGCGCCGATACGTCGACGGCCAAAACTCGGCCGTATCAGAACAGTGTTTACCTACTGTTCCCCATGGTTTGTTTTGAAAGTCACGTATCGGTGGCTGTATCACCGTATCCATACCCCGTATCGGAATTTCACAGATTTTAAGGCTACAATTACATATTGAGAATAAAATATGTGAAATTGCATTTATATCGACCTAGGAATTGTAAAATTGAAAACTACGTGTAAACATTTTAGTTTGTATGATAGCATCTTTTGTTGTATACCGAGATGAGTAGCGATGTAAGTGGGTCAACCCACGAACACATCTAGTACAAAATTTGTGGGTTTTCACGAGCAAACCTACATACATCCTTAAAGACAAGGCTTAGGGTCTCTTTGGATCCTTATAGATGAGGTTTAACCTTTTTTTGCCAAATGATCTAAAATGTGGTAAATGAGAGCAAAGACGGTGAATGGCTACAAATATTTGGCACCCAAGAGGTCAAAAAGGTGCTAAAGACAGCCAGGTCACACAACCATATGTGTGTCCTTATTTTATGTATATTTATATTAAAGACTACTCCTACCTTTGAGCTCTTGTATCCAAACAATAAGGCATTATAATTTGAGAAAATTCCTTCTAAGCCACTGGAAAAAGTTTCATTCCCTTCCCAGCCTCTAAAAAGTTTCGCTTCTCCTTTGTGCCACTGGATGAGTTTTTCGTTCCCTTAAGATTCACATGTTGTAAGCGAAAATGACTTATTTACCCTCACTCTTCTTCTTCCTCTTGGCCGAGCTCACCCGTGGCTGAGCTAGCCTTGCTGCGCGCCTTGGCAGCAATATCGGCTGAGATGCTCTCGCCGCCTCACTTCTTGGTTGTTCTCATTTATGCACGACCGAGCTGCCATGATTTTTTTTCGCGAATTGGTTGTTCTCGCCTGGGCCACCTCGCTTGCGCCCATCCTGGTCGCATTTGCGGCTTCCCTGCCACACGCCCCGACTGCCCTCGACCACGAGTGCCTAAGCACCACTACCTACATAGTCAGCGATGGGTAGTGCCTGAGCCCTCAACTTTTGTCCATGGTAAATGGATCCAAACAAGACCTTAGTTATGGTTAGGAGGGCCCCTGCCCCCTACCACCACTACAGCACACAATAAATTAAGAGTAAAATTGGAATTGTTCATGTTCTTTTTCCACAAGTACAACCCTTAGTTCCAATTAAACTTCACAGGTGGTTATAAGAGATGTATGACCCATCAATACAAAAATGCATGTTTCTTTATTGTTTCCTTAAATTCTAAATCTTCTTTTGGTATCTAAAAATTTTATATCCCAGATATCCATTTTGGTCATATATATTTGTTTTGACTGAAACTCAATTTTCTGAAATGTGAATACTACTCCTTTGAGTCTTACAGGCTTTGCCTTGTCGTCACTGAGTTGTTGGAAAGAAGAAGAAGAAGAAGAAGAAGAAGCTAAGATATTGGCCATGAGGGTAAAAGAGCCCTCTTCTATGTAATAAAACCTGATCAAAAGTTACAGGGATGATGTGTATGACAGTAGGAGATAAAATTTAAAATCAATAGCACTCAAGAGCGATATGAGTTTTCTAGGTGGCATATAAAAGATCAGATGAGTTAAAACTAGTGGTATAGAAGGAATTTACGCAAACGTTATACCTGAACTTGAGTTGCAACGAGTTTGAAAAGTCTCTTAGCCTCAGTTGAATACTAAACGGGCACGTGCTGTGCCCTTGAATCGACGCCGAGTCGCCGCGTAAACCTGTGCTGGATCCAGAATCCACCTTTTCCAATGAGTGGTTTCAGCATGGCGAGGCATCATAAGGGACCACGGTCACGGTTGGCATGTGACTGGATTTGGAAACCGGGAAGCTTCTGATCGTCTGGAAAACGAGACGCAATATTTTGATTGTTCAAGATCCAACGTTGCACGGTGGTGAGGGAATTAATGAAGGTTCCGTTCACCATTGCTTGCTGTTTTCAGCAATTTGGTCTCACATCCGACATAACGGTTGATTGAAAAATGAACTTCTAGGGAGGATAGTAGTGTGTGCGGTCAGATGTGGGGTTTGAGTGTTTGACTGGATTTCTAGTGCTTCGACCGAGATGTTACTCCCGCTTGAGGAAGTGACGGCCATCATGGCTGCTTCTCCTACCAAGACGGTTTACTACGAGTTTGTGCTTTTGGGGAACGCTACAAATTGCAATTTGGGGCTCCGGTTACGCTGCAGCACCGCAGCGCCCTCAAAATCCATTGAACCTATGGCTGTATCACTGCACGTTGGGACCCGGCGGCACGCAAGCGGGCGGAGCGCGTTGCACGACGGCGCCACCACCGCACTACCACGACCCAACCGGCTAAGCCGTCAAGTCAACAGCGCGGGCTCTTCAAATCAACGAGCTAGCCTGCCAGACTCGAGGAATTCTTGTCAAACTTTTCCTCCGAATATCCCATTCCCTGTTGCTGTTTTCTGCTCTCGTTTGCGTGTTTCCCCGTACGCCATCATCATCATTCTCGCAGGAGTTATCCTCCCAAGTCGATCTAGAGAGAGAGAGAGAGAGAGCTTTCACATGGTTTGTGGCGCCAAAAGCTCCTTAAATATGGACACTCTGGGTCACTCGGACGATGAGGACGAGCAGAGCCGGTACGCCAGCAGCAACAGCAGGTTCGGCAAGCGGCGGGCGAGGCGGAGGTCCGGCAGCAACCAACCCCTGCTGTTCATGGACTGCGTGGGCGGCAGCGACAACGGCGACGCGTCGGAGGAGACCGTGCCGCTGCCGGACTACGAGCGGCTGTCCCAGTCCGCGCGCCTCCCCGAAGACCCTGACGCCAAGGATCCGCCGCCGCCTACGTTGACGCCGGCGCAGCAGCAGCAGACGCCGGCGAAGAGGGAGGCATCGTCCCCACCGCAGCCGCCGCCAACGCAGCAGCAGAAGCCGGTGGCGTGGAGGCTGCTCGAGTACGTGCGGTCCAGGCACAGGGCGGGGAACGGCGGCGCGGCCGGCGGCTGCGGCGTCGGGTCGGACGGCGACTCCAAGAGCTCCGACGACGGCGAGAGAGAGGGCGAGGAAGGCAGCGAGGAGGGGAAGAAGGACAAGAAGAAGAAGAAGCGCTCGTCCTGGCTGCCGGACCCCGACCGCCGGTGGCCGGTGCAGGGCTTTTACTAGCGCGAGCTTTCGTCCGCCGGTGCACGCCTCTTTCGTCTTTGCGTCTCTGACTCATGCCTTTGGTTCTAGTTTTCCTTCGTTTTTCCTCTTCTTTTCGTTGTGGCTGTGCAATGTCAATGCACGGAGATCGGGACGATGGTTAACCTTGACGCACTTTCTGCGCTCTTATCCCAGGTTGACCCTTTTAGGCTTGTACCGAGTGTAATAATCTTCTAGAAATCTAAGATAATCATCTCCCATTCACAACTTCCTAATTGTAATTCTACTGCCGAAAGTTTCAGAAAATTGTCATCTGTCTTACTTCACAGCCAATTTCACCAGCAGTTGAGTGCACTAATGCAGTGGCATTGCAGTCCAGCAGCACTTTTAAATTTAGTTAAATGTACACGACAAACAGAACAGTGACAATGTACAGAAACAGAGACGCAAGCACTGGGCTAAATCTAGATGATTTAGGAAGGCCTACAGTTAACACTATACATGAGAATGGACGGTCAAACAGGCACTGATTGGAAGAATATTAACAGCAGGCCATGTCTCAGTTTTCCCCGTCTTGAGGTTGAGGAGCCCGACCAGCACGCCGGAACCATGTCCTGAAGGCGGTGACCAAATGTGGGCAGTCATCTACATTGCGAGTCGAGAACCCTAGGCATTGTTGCAGCAGCTCCTGGGCTTCTGGGACGGGCAGAGTGGAGATAATCTGAAGAAATGACTCCTCCAGCTCCTTGCAGTTTGATGATTTGTGGAAATGCATAGGTTGAACTATGTCCCGGCAGACATTGAGGACAGGAAACCAGCTTTTAACAAGCTTCATCCTCACCTGAACACAGGACATATTGTATAAGACCTCAAACAAAGTGAAAACACATCTTCAAATATAAAATGTATGAAATAGTGTCAATCTATAACAAGCTTATAGAAAGCTTGTAACAGAGTCTTTTAAGAAAAAGATTGTAACATTCAGATGCAATCAAAATTTACTTCCACCGCCGGTCAGTTTTAGTAGATATCAACTACATTGCCTAGATCACAGGAAAAAAATTACACTGTGCTGTCCGATCATGACTTAGATCTTAGTATCTGAAGGAAGATTAAGATTACAACGGTTGAGCTAGATTTCTGTTTTTTACGAAGCCCACAAAGTAGATGGTACTTATGCACGAGAATAAAAATAAAAAAGTACGGGTCGAAATTGACTTATCTCAAAGATACAGCAACAGTGAAGGATCACTTTCTAGTTTGTATCATTTTTTTCTTCTTAGCAGATTACTCAAGCAAGAATCACCCGAGCTCTTACTCATTCTATGTTTCTCTGGTAGATTATACTAAATCCCTTCCAAGTTTATACTACTTCTATTTTCCCTCAGAATCCACATCTGAGTAATTCTGCACGTTTATGGATCCCATACTGAGAAAAGACCCATATTGATTTTACCATTACACAGACAAATCCCCAAGAATCACTAGTGGGGCATATTGTTGTTTTTATGATACTATACAACAAAATGGTGCTTCCATTTTTAGGAGCTAGATCTGTCAGTAAACCTAAAGGCAGACTTGAGTTCTTTTTTTCCTCAAACACGAGCCCAAATAGATCACCTACAAGAACTCCAACATGTTATTCTTACAGCTGTGCAATCACATCCCATCAATCCATTAAACACAAAGCTTCCTAAAGAGAATATGAAATGGTGAGGTGGCGATCCTGTGAAAGTCCCAGCACAGAATATGGCACAATTTTATCAAATTAGAGATATCCAGAGTGCATGATACTGAGCGACCACAAAAGTGCAGAGCTTGGAACAAAATGTCATATAGAAACAAGATGAAAGCACATGATCATGTTGATTTCAGCCTACTAGAAAAGGTCAGGACATGGAACAATAATTCTAAAGACGAAAGGCATTAGCCAGCAACAGCATGAATTGGAAATAATTAACCAACCAAAACAAGCATCTGGTTTTGTTCATTCAGCCTACCAATTGCTTTATTTCAACAAATTTGTGTTGACAGTTACTCACTAGTTTTCTTCATTTTAGCAATTGTTCAATGAGTCAGGAACAATGTTGTGATGCCATAACATTTCACAACTCGCATTAAACGATTTCATGATCTCATTAGTAGTGGGTTTGAATAATGATGCATAAAACAGATTTAGAAATAGGAAAATTATTGGTTAGCAGCAGACTAACCTGCCGTGGAACCAGAGCCTCTCCAGTGACAACTGAATTGGCAAGCCTGAGTGTGCATCTGGTCACAAGCATTGGAAGCCCTGGCGTGAGGTTCCTCCACATGTCAGCATCATTCAGCAACTTCTGCAAATCAGTAGCCAGGGGAGCCTGATCGCTCCACAGCTTCACCGCGTTATCAGCCACCCTCAGATCAACCATCCTCTCAATAAGCCAGTACAGGTGCTTCACATTCAAGACCGCAGACTGCAAGTTCAGCCTCTGTATAGCCTCGCGTTCATCATTGTCAACGGAGACCCTGAAGTCCGGGCTCGCGTACTTCCCCATGAGCTCCTTGACAGTCTCCAGGCGCGAAAGGAACGCCTCATCGAGCACCTTGTGGACGCAGTCCCGCGACGGGTAGTTCTTGAGAAGCATCGCAACGAACGCCTTGGTGGCAGCGTGGATGGGGTGGCCGTGGATGGCAGAGTGGATCAGGCCGTGCAGCATCGCCTCGGACGGAGACCTGGAGGCCTCTCCAGCGGCCGAAGCAGTGCTGGTGGGAGGAGGACAGACTCTGGCAAGGAGGTCCGCGGCCTCATCGGCGGGGAGGAGCGGCGCGAGGTCGAGGACGCGGGCCTCCTCCTCCTCGGACCAGGGAACCGCCTCGAGGAAGCGGACGCAGGCCTCGACACAAGCGTCGAAGAGGAGCTGGAGCGCGACGGGGAGGAGGTCGAGGGCATCACCCGGGGAGCGGATGGCGCCGGCGAAGTCGAGCGTGTGGAGGAGGCGCATCACCTCGATGTGGGCGTGGAAGGGCCGCGAGCAGGAGGAGGACGCCGGCACCTCGAGGGTGAGACGGCCGCCCGCGGCGGAGGATGGGGCAGGGGACCAACGGTCAGACAGCAGGGCGGCGAAGTAGCGGGACCGGAGGAGGGACGCGGAAGAGACGTGCAGGTCAAGGAATGAGTCCAGGTCGGGAGGGGCGGTGCTTCTGCAATCGCCGTCGGACTCAGCGCCGTCGGGACAGGAAGGGTCGAGGCGGAGGCGGAGTACGACGTCGGCGTTAGGGAAGGAGAGGGAGGCGGGGGATGATGCGGAGGAGGGTGGCGGAGGGGACGGCGGCGAGGAGAAGGCGGCAAGGCGGGAGCTGCTCGCCGAGCGCTGGCGCTTGCGGAGGGACATCGCTGCCGGTGATCGGTGTCGGGATTTGGGAGATTTTTTTCTCGTTTCGGGGATGGAGAAGGCGGTGGAGTGCGTCGGTTGCGCTGTTTTGAAGGAGGGCCCAGGGCCAGGGGGAATGGATCAGGATTAGGATCAGGCTCCATGGGAAATGGGATAATGAATGATTTATCGTTTGTGAAGGTAATAAAACTGAGGTTTTAGCTTTGATACACTCGAAATTTTCAGATAGTTGAGCATTACGCAGTGCCTGTGATAAACTACAGGAAAAAAACGCTGAAAATATGTTTTCAACTTCAATAGTTTAGGGCCTGTTTGGCAGGGCTCCTAGAGCAGCTTTTGGATCGAATTCTACTCCTAGGTCAAGAATCTGTCCAAACACTTACATTCAAAACGGATTCTGCTTCTAGAATTAAAAAGCACTTCTCCAAAATAAACTAGGAGCCAAAAGCTTCAAAAACATAGCTCCTAGAGCTCCTCAATCATGTGACACCCCGTGTCATAAATTCATATTGTTACTGTACTAAATGAAAATTTGCATGTGCAAAACAATAATCATTGGCCAAGTCACGTAAAATAATGAATTAAAGTCCTATTAGGGTTTTTAATGTTCCAAAACCCTAGTTACTTGAGATCTCCAACATTCTCCATGGTGGTGACCCCAAATTTTTGCACAACCTGGTAGAGCACATCAAGACATGAATTTAGGATATTTTTCCTGAATTTTTGGAGTAGCCCAAATTCCTAGAAAAATCCAACTCTAAGCAGAAATAGCACCTGTTCATCAATTTTTATAAAATTCCACATTTTGAATCTGAACTTTTGCCTATAACAAAAGTTGTTCCTCATAATACCATGAACCCCCAGAAAATGTGGTTTGCAAAAATTCCAAAAAGAATCGAATTCTATGAGCAATTTACGGAAGAGAGCATCGGTGGCAAAGCCGTAATTACATGCGAATAATATTTGAACGAGAGGAGGCACGAGTGGCCGGGGCCACCGTCGGCGACGCTCGCCGCCGGTGCCCATGCCGGTTAGGCACCGCCTCGTCCTTCCCCGCTGTGCGCCTCCACGCGTCGTGCATCGCCCCTCTCCCTTCGCTCGGAAGCCAACGACCCCGGCCGTTGATGGCGAGGCCACCTTCCTACCATGGCCGCCGTCCCGCCCCTTTTCCGTGCGCCGTCCCTCCCCGCGCCGCAGTCCCCTGTCCGGACTCAGCCCAAGCACCTCCCCCGTCACACCCCTATCCCGAAAGATAGTTAAGTGTGGTACGGATCGCCTTGGGAGATGATTGACGAAGCAACCATACATAGCATCACATTAACAAACATACACGATTTGCAAGGTTACATAATTAAGTCTTGATTACAACATAGAGTTCGAATAAAAGATACATTAGGTTCGAGATTAAGTCTTACATAACCATGGTCTTTGTTCGAATTTAAAGTGCGGAAGCGAAATACAACTCGACGATACATAGATAACTTAAAGGAACCATGCCGGCCTAGGCCATGGCTCACTCATCATGGGTCGGAGAGCTAGGGACCCATTCAATGGTCCACTCTTTGGGCTCTTCTCCATCCCAAACCACCTTACCACAACAATCACGAAACCGGCTTGCGGGAAACCCGTAAGTCAACATGTAGTGGCAAAGCCTCGAGTATCTAACATACTCCGCAAGTCTTACCCGTCAAATTGGCCATCTAAGACCGACTCCTAGATGCATGGGGCTTGACCGGTTTAACTTGGCATTTTTGCATAAATAGCACCTATGCTAATTAGGTTGGCAATTTTATTACTTAGCCAAATTAATAGGGTGATTGCATAAAAGAAACTTTAGTGAGCATGCTAACAATACAAGAGTTTGCAATACAATTTAATATCAATATAAAACAGCAAGCTATTCAATCTCTTTCCATTACTATACATTGCGGACTGCTCGAATCAAGTGGTACTCATTAACCGAGAGGAAACGGCGATAATTATCGAATTATTAATCCTGCAGGAAAGAACCCAAATGCACGACATACGCATCATTTAAGAACACGTATGGCCACCGTTCGCGAGCTCATCATAAAGTAAAACACGGGGCCACCGACCCCGAGTACACGTCCCCTTGCGACCGTTCAACAACGCGCCCAAGGCTTAACCCATGTACTCTCCAACGGTCCTCAACCCGTGCAACCACCGTGCCAAACACATCACCTCCGGGTCGGTGAGATATCCGGCTCACTTTACAACTCACAAGCTACATAGGTTTACCAATCCCCATAAGAAAGGTATGCAAGTGGTACACAACTCAAACTTGTTCGCGGAGCCACAATGGGGTGTTCTCAATTTTTAACCAATTTCATCATGTTCACATTTAATCATAAGCCATGAGTGAGATCCCCAATCTATCGTTGACTCCATAAACATAGCATAGCAATTCTAACGAGGATATGACACATAAGCGACATAGGACATATAGGAATTTATGCATGTGGATTTCCAATCAACTCCTAGAACTTAAATGCACATTCACCATCCTTAATATAGTGATAAAAGAAAGACATTTCGAAATAATAGGAATGCACCGGGGCTTGCCTTGAGAGTGATCGAAGTTAGTACTAGCTTCACAAGCGTTGAGAGTAGCGACGGCTTCTTCCGGCGGAATCAATTCGACGTCGTCACCTAGAGGATGAAATGCAATGCATAAGTAATATGCATACAAGGGTGATGAATAGGGTAATGCATGTGTGCTGTTTTGTAACGATGCCCATGAACATATTAATCACAAGTTTGTTTGCTCCAACTCTTAGCAATCATAACATGCCCCTTGTTTCCTTTTAAGGGACCCAAATTACATGAACAAGCATGCCCATACTAATATAATGAGTAATGACTTGATGCACAGACATGAGTGCTGTGGTTAGTGTAGGTTTAGCACTAATAATTTAGCAAGTTTTTATAGTGCAATACGAAGAAATCTAGGCCTATGCATTTTGACATCACATGCGATGACGATTCCCTTTTAGAATAGAATTTTGATTTCAAAATTCATACATAGGTGAAATACATAAAACCTTTTGACTAAACCTGCCATGGGGTGCTAAAGGACATAATGAACAGTAGACTTTACATAAACATGCATGAACAGGATTTTTTAATGACATAAAACCAATTATGTATGTGCTGAAAATGACCCTTTAGAAATTTAGATCTAGGGTTTGCAAAAATCATTACTTAACATGCTCAAAATTTATCATGGGATTTTCTACATGTGTACAGTACCAAAAGGAAATTAATTGCCAAGTTTCATGCAAAAATAATTTATACAGATTTAATTAAAAATTAAATACAGAGAATGCAAGAAATGCAATAACTTGAAAAATATGAAATGAAATGCAGATCTTCCAGTGCCAAAAATTCATGTGTGTGAGGGTGAAGACTTTGGCCAAGTGGCTTTTAATTTGGATTTATATTTTTAAAGTTATGGCCTAGTTAAGTTTTTAGGGGTTGACTTTTGTCATTTTTATAAAAATGTGAAGATGACCAGATCTGAGGAGTTCATGTTACTTTTATGAAAGTACAGGTCTTCTAGTTTCCAAAACATTTTAGTTTGTAATTTTTGGACGATTCAAACGTTAGATATGAATTTTTCAAACTCGAATGAAGTTCGGACCTAATTACGAAAATGCCATCGAGTACATTTAAACGAGAGGGCGGCGCGGGCTCCGGCCGCGGTGGTCGGCGCCGGCGAGCTCGCCGCGGCGGCGCTACGGGGCAGCTCATGCTCCGAGCTTTGGTGAGAATGCTGCGCGTGCGAAGGGGAACACGATGGTGGGGTCCACGGGGGCCCGCGGTGGTCGGAGCGGCGGCGCGGCGAGCGGCGGCGCTCGGGAGGCTGCGGCGGCGCGCGCGCGTGTGGCACGAGAGGGAGAGAAGAGGTGGGACGAGGCTCGTGAGCACCACCCGGATGTAGGAGTCGGCGGCGTGCGGGTCGGCGGTGACGAGGGTGGCCGGAGGTAGGGGCTCGACGGAGAGGTGGCGGCGGGCGGCGACGGCGGCGGCAACTTCTTCAAATTGCCGGCGTTGGACTGCAGCGGACCGGGAGCTAGTCAAGGGGCAAGCAGAGGGAGCTCATGCGCGCGTCCATGGCGAGAGAAAGACGGGCACGCACCTCACCCGGACGAGCGAATGCGGCGGCGGCGTTCTTGGTGGCGTCGATGGAGGGCGGCGGCGATTTCCCGCCGTGCGCGAGCTACGGGCGAAGAGAGGGCGAGCTGGTGGTGCGGTGAGGAGCAGAGGGAGCGAGAGCAATGATTTGAGGCGAGAGGGGGCGATGGGGACTTGGCATCCGTGCCATTTTCTATGGGCGGCCGGACGGGAGCGGCGGCCGGAGCGGGGGAGTTACTCCGGCGTTCTACTGTTGGTCGGCGGGTACACAATTGGTTGGGGAGGTGGCCAGGAGCGACGCGGCGATGGGATGGGGCAGGCGCACGCCGGGGCGGCGGCCAGGCTGGCCGGACCGGCGGTCCTGGTCGCCATTGCCCGGGGACAACCGTAGCTCGAGTTCAAAAATTCAATTCAAAACTGTGGCTCGGTAATTTGGATAAAATTCATGGTTCTGGTGCTCCAAAAATAAAACCAAAAATATGGGGAGATTCAGGATGATGTGCTTTAATTTTCATCTTTTAGTTTGAAGTTACAAACTTGCTTCCAGAAATTCATACAAAATTCACAAGTAGCAGTGTTTCAGATTTGAATTTGAATTTTTGGGCTTTCAAAACTTTGTTCAAAAATTTGGTAAAAATATTGTAAATTCATATTTTTACATGAGCAATCCAGTGGTGCAAAAATATGTGGGTAGTGTTTTTATAATTTTTGCATTTTGGTTAGGGCTAGGGTTTAGGAGTAGGTTTTTCCTTTTTTCCTTTTTATTTTTCTTCTTCTCCTTTGGGCAATTAGGGTTAGTGCTTCATTAGTGGGGTGATTAGGGTACTAACTACGAGATTAGCCTTAATCGTGACATGGGATGTCACATCCCCTGCTTGCCAAGAGCTGCGCCCTAACCCTAGCGACCTCCCCGAGCACGCGCCGCCCGACCTGCGACACCACGCCCGGATTTCACCTTTCTTCCTCCCCGCCACCGTCCGTCATTGACGCCGATTCATCTCGCACGGTGAGCCTTCACGCAATTCCTTTCGTCCATGGCTTGTGGTCTCCCTTGCGAACTTATCACCAGCTTCGCCCCCTTCTGGTGCAGCCGCTCGTCGGGAACGCCATCAAGCCGCGCCACCGTCCGCAGCCGTCCGCCACCTCCACGACGACGCGCCGCCACGGTGAGCCTCCTAGGCTTTGGGGCCCCGCGGCGCATGTGCGGGCCCTCCCTGGTCCTCACCAGCCCGCGCTCCCCTTCTATCTCGCCTCGACTCGCCGCCGGCGGCCTCGCCACACCGCCGCGCCCGGCGCACGACACGCACGCCACGACCGCATCGGCCACGCTCTGGCACTTAGAAAAAATTTCGGTCATGCTGGCTAAGTTGAAACCGTGAACGCCAAGCGTTTTAAAAAAATTGCCTAACTTTAAATTTACTCGTCGGATTTGAACGATTCAAAGTGCATTGAAAAGCTTGTAACTTGTACTATAACATGGAGTACATGAACATATATGGTTATATAGTAAAAATAAATTTTTGAGCAAGTTGAAGGTGCTATCACGACCATTCTGCGTAACAAGATTGTATTTTAAGCATTGTGTAACTTTCATGTCTTGTATCCAAATTTCATGAGCAAAGGCTTGTTGGAAAGTAGATAAGTTGTACTTTGACGTAGTAACATAATTCGAGTACTTCCTATGTAAAAATTTAAAGATACGAGTACTCTAAGGTGCTAATCCGTTATGCTCGCGTGACAACTTGACGTTTTTGAAATTCAATAACTTTTTAAATACAAATCCATATAAAACAACTATACGATCGTTGTAATCCTTGAACCACGTACTTTACATGACCCAACATGGTTCACTTAAGTTCTATAGCGAAATTTTGAAATTTGAACACCTTAAGATGGCTTCGTAGTCAGCCTATCAGCCCAGACTTAGCTAAACAGAACGGCTGAGAAATTTGCTAAGCTCAAGTTTGCTTATTTTGCTTGCTGTTATGGTGAATTATTTTTCACATTTACATGGTATGTTTAAGCATGTCATAATCACGTTTATGTTTTGGGCAAGAACAGTCATCTATCATGTACTCCCTCCGTTTCAAATTATAAGACGTTTTTGACTTTCGGAGATTATGTTTGATCGCTCGTCTTATTCAAAAATTTTATGCAAATATAGAAATAAATACGTCATTTACAAAATTTATTTAATGATTAAACAAATCATAATTAATTAATAACATTTGCACAAATTTTTTGAATAAGACGAACGGTCAAACGTGAAGTCCGAAAGTCAAAAACGTCTTATAATTTGAAACGAGAGGAGTATAAATTAGTGTATAAATTTTGCACAAATGGACATGGATGCTAATTAATTAGAGAACTAATGAGCACATCACCCTAAGAAGTGGACATCAAGTTTTGGTATAATCCACTAAAGAATACCAGATTGGTAGTAGACTATATCGAGAGATGTAATGAAATAATTTAATCCAATATTGGGTCACATAATTATTGATGTATAACCACAACACTAAACGCCATCATATGACTACACTTGGCCACATAAACATTTCATTTCACTCATCCCAATAATGAAGCCTACCCTATTTTCTTGCTCTAAAAATCAGCATGCATAATTATACCAAATAATGTAAGGTTATCATAATTAGAAGGTTGTCTCCATGAAATAAACCACACGTACCAACATCGTGATCATATCCTCTCGTTCCGTGAACATGTTTAATTTATGCAAACATATCATGGCATTATATTATTTAGAAAGTTCCATGAACTATGTAATTATGAATTCATCCATTGCTCATACGAGTACATGTGCATTCATATAGGAATCCCGATCGGAGCTGAAGATCAAGGAGGGCACTAGCTTGAAGTGAGCGAGTTCGAGTTTGCTAACTCGCGAACCGAACCAAGGCAAGCCCCGGTGCATAACCTATGTTTCTAAATTTTCATTTACTTCACATACGTCTATGGATGTATTGTGCATTTACGTTTAGGAGTTGCTCGGAAACTTAGTTGTATTAGATTCCTGCTCCCGTGGTTTTGGTTAGGTATAATCCTGATCGCTAGTAGCTATGCTCAATAAATTCATCGGTAGCAACACCGAGTGATTTGGAGATCACCCGGTCTAGGAATTTAATTTTGTTACCCTCTCACATGGAATTAAATGGAGACCGTACGGAGAAGTGCATGTGTAGGATGCGGTGACAAGGTTGGCCCTTGTGCGCCATAGCCCCGTGCGTGTCGGTCAAGGACCGTTCGTTGTGACT
Organism: Chloris gayana; assembly: GCA_031894775.1. Lineage (NCBI taxonomy): Eukaryota > Viridiplantae > Streptophyta > Magnoliopsida > Poales > Poaceae > Chloris > Chloris gayana. The sequence goes on from JAUNZO010001315.1 coordinate 188,269, forward strand.
CCGCGAGCAAGTATTGAGTTGTGTACCAAATGCATACCTTCGTATGGGAGTTGGTAAACTGATGTAACTTGAGAGTCGTAGTGTTGGACGGTCACTCCACCCTTTGTGCAAAGTGTTGGTCACAGTAGATGGAGGGTGTGTTATTACCCTTGGACCCGACGCTATCGTGGTTGCATGTGGAATGCACATTCGGATGGCGGACCCGGCTCATAACTATGATAATCTTGTGAAAGGTGGCCATACGTGTTCTTAAATGATGCGTATGTCGTGCATTTGGGTTTTCCCTGCAGGGTGTAAATCGATATATATCGCCGTCCCTCGCGGTGATGTGTACCACTTGTCTCGAGCAGATTGCTTCGTAGTAACAAGAGAACATGATGATTAAGCTTGCTGTTTTTGAATATTAAATTCATGTATTGCAACCATGCTTGTTAGTCTTGCTCACTAAATTTATGATTATGTTTTTACCCTTTTAACTTGGCTAAAATATGAGTTAGACAAAAATCCATAAGTGCTGTTTTTGCAAGTTCCCGCAAGCCAGGTCAAGCCCCCTGCATGTTAGGGTCGGTTCTTAGAACCAATTTTGACGGGTAAGCCTTGCGGAGTATATTAGATACTCGGGGTTTGTGTTGAAATCATTTTCGGGATTCTCACGACTCGATTATTGTGATTGTTGCGGGAAGTATGTGTGTCAAGGTGAGGAACCTCGGGAGTGGACCGTGGAGTGGATTCCCGCTTCACCGACTTAAGAGTGAGACCACGCCGTATGGGCTGGCATGGTCCTCCTAGCTAAGCTATTTATATGTATCGTCGAGATGTTTACGCTTCCATAAAGATGTTTATTAAGTATTGTAAAACCACATTTCACTTATGTATTGTAACCTAAAATTCGAACAATGGCTTGTAATAATTAAGAGATTAAGTATGAAAATGGCTACTCAAGCATTTCCCTATGTAATAAATGGTGAATATATCCCTAATGTATGTGCAATGTACGTTCGCTTCGTCGAATGTCTCCCGATACGATCCTGTTCGACAATCCCTCTCGCTTCGCGAGGTAGGGGTGTCACAAATCATTTCTAGAATCTATTTTGGTTCCTAAAGGCTTGAGAATCTGTTTTGCTAAACACTCCAAGAATCCGTTTTGGTGGAGAATCCATTTTGACAGAGGAGCCGTTTTCTAGAGTAGTTGTTTTAAAGGAGCCATGCCAAAGGGGCCCTTATATAGTTGGTGGAGTTAATTTAATTTGGGGGTGCATTAACACATTTAAACAGTTCACGTAAGCGATTAATCTTCTTCGGTGTGGTTACTCCATTGCACTTTATAGAAGGTGATGGTGCGATTACGAGTTACCCGGTCGCTTTGATCGATAATCCGGACGGGGTATTCGGGGTAGGAGAGATCTTCTTCTAGTTGTTCGGTGTCGGAAATGACCACATCTATCGGAGGCTTCAAACATTTCTTGAGTTGAGATACGTGGAACACATTGTGCACTCGAGCAAGACTTTCCGGTAGTTGCAATCGGTAAGCAACCGCGCTATGCTTTTCCACAATCGGATAGGGTCCGATATAGCGGGGTGCTAACTTTCCTTTAATTCCAAACCGAGATACGCCCTTATTCGGAGAGACACGAAGATAAACGTGATCTCCCTTCTCAAATTCCAATGGGCGTCTCCTCTTGTTAGCGTAACTCACTTGACGAGATTGTGCGGCTTTCTTATTGGCTTGAATTTGTCGAACCTTCTCTTCGGCTTGGGTGACAAGATCGGGACCAAAAGTAGTTCTCTCTCCCGCTTCCGACCAATTTAAAGGTGTACGACAAGAGTGACCATACAACGCTTCAAATGGTGACATTCCCGAACTCTCTTGATAGCTATTGTTGTACGAGAATTCGGCGAATGGAAGACAATCATCCCAATTTCCTCTATTTTCCATAGCACATGCTCTCAATATATCCTCCAAATATTGATTCAATCTTTCGGTTTGTCCATCCGTTTGAGGGTGATACGCGGAGCTTCTAATGAGGATGGTACCAAGACAAGAATGCAATTGTTCCCAAAAGCGAGATACAAATTGCGGACCTCGATCGGAAACAATGGTTTTAGGCACTCCATGCAAACATAACACTCTTGAGATATATAACTCGGCATACTTCTTGGTATTGTAGGTAGTATGGACGGGAATGAAATGTGCGGATTTAGTTAACCTATCCACAATAACCCAAATTGAATCGTGCTTCTTTGATGTGAGAGGCAATCCAACTATAAAATCCATAGCAATGTCCTCCCACTTCCAAACGGGAATCTTCAATGGGTTCAATAATCCGGCTTTTCTCAAGTGATCGGCTTTCACTCGTTGACAAGTATCACACTCGGCCACATACCGTGCAATCTCACGCTTCATGCGTGTCCACCAAAACTTTTCTCTTAGGCCGCGATACATCTTGTTGCTACCGGGTGTATGGAATATTTAGACAAATGTGCCTCATCCATTATTTTCTTCCGTAATCCCATATCCTTTGGAACAACGAGACGTTGGTTGAACCATAATACACCATTGTCGTCTTGTCGGAAACATGTAGCTTCCACTTTCTCAATCTTTTGCCGAATAAATTCCATACCTTCGTCCTTCTTTTGCGCCTCAATAATTTCCTCACGAAGGGTAGGAATGAGAGCTAGATTATATAGCGAACCATAGGGAATGACTCGAAGACTTGGTTCACTAGAATCTGAAATTTCCGAGTTTTCCATAGAACAACCGGTAATATGATTGCATTGATCCTTGCGACTCAAAGCGTCGGCAACCACATTAGCTTTACCCGGATGATAATGGATTTCCAACTCATAATCCTTGATTAATTCCAACCATCTACGTTGCCTCATATTCAACTCTTGTTGGGTGAAGATATATTTGAGACTCTTATGATCGGTGTACAGATTGACAAGATTTCCAAGTAGATAATGCCTCCAAGTTTTTAAAGCAAGGACAACCGAGGCTAGCTCCAAATCATGAGTGGGGTAATGTTGTTCATGCTTGCGAAGTTGACGAGAAGCATAAGCAATGACACGACCTTCTTGCATCAACACACATCCTAGACCGGTGCTGGACGCATCACAATACACGTCAAACGGCTTGGTGATGTCGGCTTGTGCTAACACCGGGGCGGATGTCAAATGCTTCTTGAGAGTTTGGAAGGCTTCTTCACATTCACGGCTCCATTTAAACTTAGCATCTTTCTCCAACAATTTTGTCATAGGCTTGGCTATGCTTGAAAAATTGGGAATGAATTTCCGATAGTAGCCAGGCAAGACCTAGAAAACTCCGGATTTGTCTCACCGACCTTGGGGATTTCCAAGCGAGCACGTCTCCCACTTTACTTGGGTCAACGGCGACACCTTCCGCGGAAATAATGTGACCCAAGAAAGGCACTTGCTTCAACCAAAATTCACATTTGCTAAACTTGGCATACAATTGATGATCACGAAGCCGTTGGAGAACAATGCGAAGGTGTTCGGCATGCTCTTCCTCGGACTTCGAATAAATAAGAATGTCGTCCATGAAGACCACGACAAACTTATCCAACTCGGGCATGAATACCGAATTCATCAAGTACATAAAATGAGCCGGGCGTTCGTGAGCCCAAAAGACATGACGAGATACTCAAAGAGACCATACCGTGTAGAGAATGCGGTTTTTGGAATATCTTCGGCTCGGATCTTGATTTGATGGTAACCGGATCGGAGATCAATCTTAGAGAAAACCTTAGCACCAACTAATTGATCAAAGAGAATATCAATCCGAGGGAGCGGGTATTTATTCTTAATAGTTACCGCATTGAGAGGGCGATAATCCACACATAGACGTAGCGTCTTATCTTTCTTCTTCACAAAGAGAGCGGGACATCCCCACGGGGAAGAACTAGGGCGAATATATCCTTTATCCATAAGCTCACTCAATTGCTCTTTTAAGATTGCTAGCTCATTGGGAGCCATCTTGTACGGCCTACGGGAAATTGGTGCCGTGCCGGGTTGGAGCTCAATTTTAAACTCGACATCCCGATCGGGTGGCATGCCCGGTAAGTCATCCGGAAAGACATCGGGAAACTCACATACCACAGGGATACCCTCAATCCGTTTTCCCTCAAGATGGTAGATCTTTGAAGTGGAGGATTTTGGATGGGGTAACCGGAGAATAGATGAACCATGGAGTGGGGAGTTTAGGTGAACTTCACGAGAATCGATATGTAGAACGGCTTTATGGAGTTTCATCCACCTCATACCTAGAATTATATCTATTCCTTGCCCACACAAAACTATGAGAGAAGAGGGGTATACTTTTCTTGCTAGGTTTAGTGGGACTTGCCTCAACTCTAGGTTTGTTTTTATTTTTTCCACCGGGTGATGTGATGATATAGGGAATATCCAAAATGGTAGGAGTGAGTTGTAAGGTTTTTGCACATGCTTGACTAATGAAATCATGAGTTGCACCCGAATCAAAAAGAACCAAAGTGGAGTGGTTGTTGACCGAAAACATACCCGAAAGTACCGGTTCTCCCGCTTGAATCTCTTCGGCCGTGGTATAGTTGACTCGGCCATTCTTAGCATTTGGAGTGGAGGTTTGATTGCGATTCCCATTCCCGTTATTCCCATTGCGGGTTTGGTTGTTGTTGCCGCTTCCGGAACCATTGTTGTTGTTGCCGGGTTGCGTGTCGGAACACGGCAATCCTTTGCGAAATGACCCGGACGTCCACAATTAAAGCACGGACCTTGAGGACCGGGCCTAGCACCTTGGTATTGCTGCTGTGGAGGGCGGAACGAGGTGGTATGCTGCTGATTTCCACCGTGGGAGTGGTGGTGTTGCTGCGGCACAAGCCGACGTGAGCCCCCGTCGGCGGCAATGCGACCCGAAACTTCTGTCCGGTCGGGAAGTGATAGCTAGCTTGTACTTGGGCGGAGCGGAGCCGGATGGATTTCCTATGGCACGCTTCCTCTTCTTGTCCTCTTGGTGAGCACGGATAGCATCTTCTTGCACAATTGCGGCGCTCATCAAGTCATTGAACGTGCCGGTAGTGACTTGAGCCAAGCGATCTTGTAACTTTGGGCTTAGCCCCGAACGAAAACAATCCTTCTTCTTGTCATCCGTGTCGGCATGATAGGATGCATACTGAGCCAAGTAGTTGAACTTCCGTGCATACTCTTGCACGGTTCCAGCACCTTGCTTCAAACTAAGGAACTCTTGCAACTTGCGCTTCATGAGACCGGCGGGAATGTGATGCGCGCGAAATGCGGTGCAAAAGTCCGGCCGGTTCACTTGAGTACCGGCGGGAAGTGCGGCGGTGAAACTTGCCCACCATGCACTAGCGGAGCCACGAAGTTGTTGAGCTGCAAAGAGTACCTTTTGCTCCGATGTGCGGTTGAGGAGAGCGAACTTCGACTCAATGATGCGGAGGAAATTATCCGCCTCCAACGGATCGGTAGTAGCTTCACCAAACTTGGGCGGCTGAGTGGCCCAAAAGTCGGCATAGGTGGAATTCCTCGGCCCTTGGGGTGGCGGTCCTTGGCCTTGTCCTTGGTTGGTTTGACTTGCAAAGAACAAGCGGAACATCTCGTTTTGGTTGGACACGAGTTGTTCCAACGGCGTGAGGGGTGGAGGGTTGGGGAGTTGCTCTTCCCTCGCACCATGCCCACTTCCGGAAGCTTCACCACGGCGGGTATTCACCATCTGTCATGCATGAAAAAATTTCTCACGTTAGCTCATTAGACCAAGAGCTAAAATAGCAAGAACACATGACATTGGGCATAAGGGACCAAAAATTTCAGATTGCATGTACGAAGAAAATATTGATGAAATAAGCATAATGCATTGGCAACACACATATTCCATAGATTCCAACATAGTAGCAACATGACCGAAATTTTTGATACACGGGAAACCACGAATCCGATACAACACGGTCTTAGGTTACATCACATGTGACCCACAAACAAACACAAATCTCGGAGAGCTTAATTAACAACACGCGGATCGTTTTCCAACACGGTTACATGCCTCACGAGATTACAAATCCTACACACATAGAGCTACGACCACCGGTCGTGACAACTACTCGTCGTCATCGCCGTAGTAGTCGACGTCATCCCTCATGGGAGAGGGTGGTGCTCCGTCCTCGACGTCGGAAACATCCTCGCCATCACTCATCTCCACATCCTCCTCGGGTGGGATGATCTCAAGTGGCTCGGGAGGTCCGCCATTAAGGATGGCGTGCAAGGCGTTGTTGGCGGCTTGGAGGTGCTCAATGGTAGCGTTGTTATGCGCTATGGTCGCTCGGGCGTTCCGGAGGTCTCCCTCCAAAGCATCCCTAGCGCCCCGAGCCTCCGGGAGAGTAACATCCAACTCATCCTTCTCCTCGAGAAGGGCATCCACCTGGCCGGAGAGGACGTAGTTCTCCTCATTCGCGGCGGCGAGCTGGGCATCACGCTCATCAAGCGTGGCCTGCAGAGCGGCGGCTCCATTGCCCTCAAGGGCAAGGTGGGCGTCGTGGAGCTGCTCGAAGAAGTTCCAACGCTCCGTCTCGCTGTACTCGAGCTGCGTACGGAGGGTATCCACCTCGGTAGTGCGCTCGGCTAGCTCGGCGGTGCGGGCAGCAAGCTCGGCGTCGCGAGCGGCGAGCTCGGCGTCGCGGGTGGTAAGCTCGGCGTCGCGGGTGGCGAGGGTGGCCTGCAGGGCAGCACGCTCCTGCTCCAACTCGAGCACCCGCCTCGCGAGGTTCTCACGGTCCAACATGAGCTTGCCGGGGGCCATCTGTCGGAGAATTTTGAAACATAAGTCAAAACTCAAGATCCAACAACAAAACATGCTAAAGAAGTAAAGCATGAATGAGGGAATGGCACCAACTTAGCAAAAGAATGCAACAAAACTTTTCGCACAAACCTAACACGGTTCCATTTTTCTGGACAGAATCGACAGGCTACCAAAACTCGATGATTACTCCTGTTTCTGGGCAGAATCAAAATTTTATTTTGTTACGAAAGTTTTAGACAATTTCTTAAGCTTTCCAACGCATCTTAGAACAGCTCAATCCGACTTGTCGTTTGAAAGTTATGCATGATCTACGACAGGGACAGAACCGGAGCACATTCTGAAAATTTCCAGAACAGCTCTCTGTAATGGGCAGTTCTAGCCACGTTCCAGATTTTTACAAGACCTGAGACTAGGAGATTGTTGTAGTGCATAATACAAGCTTTCCAGAAAGTCCTTATTTGCCTCATTTGGATAAGTAACTTGGAAGTTATGCTTATTTTGGTGAAAGTCAAGAAATCTGCCATGTTTTGCCTCGTTTTAGTGTTTCGGTTTCTACCTCTTTGTGAGAATTAAGCTAGGTGACCAAATTTTTTTTTTTTTTTTTGGGTCGCTTCATTTGGACAAGTTCACATGCATATGTTTGACATGATGACATGATATGCAAGGATGATGGATGCTCAATATGTCGTTCCGTACGTCCTCACAAAATTAAAGACCGCGCCCGCCGATACGAATATCGGACAAGCGCATCGGTGGCACACACACACCTCTCACACGATACTACACGAGCTAAAACGTTGTTATGTACCTGCAAGAGATGGATTCCAGAAACATTACATCAAATTCAAAAGAAACAAGCCAAAAATAAATCCATGTCACCTCGCCTCACATGGAGAGCTCTCGAATAAGAGTGTATTCGAGTCACACCAATAATATCATGCGAAAATTGACAACACCCAATCACATACCTTTGCTCAAGCCGTAGTTGCAAAATATTTAACAATCATAACACGGGGTTAGTTTTGCCACCATTCTATATAGTCCTTATATTGGCCTTTCTATCTAGACTCGTGCCTCACCGTGACTCAAAAACGAGTTTTAAGATTTTTAGAATGAGTGTTAGCGTGACGCAAATCCCAAGTCGGCTACGATACCACGTGTCACACCCCTATCTCGAAAGATAGTTAAGTGTGGTACGGATCGCCTTGGGAGATGATTGACGAAGCAACCATACATAGCATCACATTAACAAACATACACGATTTGCAAGGTTACATAATTAAGTCTTGATTACAACATAGAGTTCGAATAAAAGATACATTAGGTTCGAGATTAAGTCTTACATAACCATGGTCTTTGTTCGAATTTAAAGTGCGGAAGCGAAATACAACTCGACGATACATAGATAACTTAAAGGAACCATGCCGGCCTAGGCCATGGCTCACTCATCATGGGTCGGAGAGCTAGGGACCCATTCAATGGTCCACTCTTTGGGCTCTTCTCCATCCCAAACCACCTTACCACAACAATCACGGAAACCGGCTTGCGGAAACCTGTAAGTCAACATGTAGTGGCAAAGCCTGAGTATCTAACATACTCCGCAAGTCTTACCCGTCAAATTGGCCATCTAAGACCGACTCCTAGATGCATGGGGCTTGACCGGTTTAACTTGGCATTTTTGCATAAATAGCACCTATGCTAATTAGGTTGGCAATTTTATTACTTAGCCAAATTAATAGGGTGATTGCATAAAAGAAACTTTAGTGAGCATGCTAACAATACAAGAGTTTGCAATACAATTTAATATCAATATAAAACAGCAAGCTATTCAATCTCTTTCCATTACTATACATTGCGGACTGCTCGAATCAAGTGGTACTCATTAACCGAGAGGCAACGGCGATAATTATCGAATTATTAATCCTGCAGGAAAGAACCCAAATGCACGACATACGCATCATTTAAGAACACGTATGGCCACCGTTCGCGAGCTCATCATAAAGTAAAACACGGGGCCACCGACCCCGAGTACACGTCCCCCTTGCGACCGTTCAACAACGCGCCCAAGGCTTAACCCATGTACTCTCCAACGGTCCTCAACCCGTGCAACCACCGTGCCAAACACATCACCTGCTGGGTCGGTGAGATATCCGGCTCACTTTACAACTCACAAGCTACATAGGTTTACCAATCCCCATAAGAAAGGTATGCAAGTGGTACACAACTCAAACTTGTTCGCGGAGCCACAATGGGGTGTTCTCAATTTTTAACCAATTTCATCATGTTCACATTTAATCATAAGCCATGAGTGAGATCCCCAATCTATCGTTGACTCCATAAACATAGCATAGCAATTCTAACGAGGATATGACACGTAAGCGACATAGGACATATAGGAATTAATGCATGTGGATTTCCAATCAACTCCTAGAACTTAAATGCACATTCACCATCCTTAATATAGTGATAAAAGAAAGACATTTCGAAATAATAGGAATGCACCGGGCTTGCCTTGAGAGTGATCGAAGTTAGTACTAGCTTCACAAGCGTTGAGAGTAGCGACGGCTTCTTCCGGCGGAATCAATTCGACGTCGTCACCTAGAGGATGAAATGCAATGCATAAGTAATATGCATACAAGGGTGATGAATAGGGTAACGCATGTGTGCTGTTTTGTAACGATGCCCATGAACATATTAATCACAAGTTTGTTTGCTCCAACTCTTAGCAATCATAACATGCCCCTTGTTTCCTTTTAAGGGACCCAAATTACATGAACAAGCATGCCCATACTAATATAATGAGTAATGACTTGATGCACAGGCATGAGTGCTGTGGTTAGTGTAGGTTTAGCACTAATAATTTAGCAAGTTTTTATAGTGCAATACGAAGAAATCTAGGCCTATGCATTTTGACATCACATGCGATGACGATTCCCTTTTAGAATAGAATTTTGATTTCAAAATTCATACATAGGTGAAATACATAAAACCTTTTGACTAAACCTGCCATGGGGTGCTAAAGGACATAATGAACAGTAGACTTTACATAAACGTGCATGAACAGGATTTTTTAATGACATAAACCAATTATGTATGTGCTGAAAATGACCCTTTAGAAATTTAGATCTAGGGTTTGCAAAAATCATTACTTAACATGCTCAAAATTTATCATGGGATTTTCTACATATGCACAGTACCAAAAGGAAATTAATTGCCAAGTTTCATGCAAAAATAATTTATACAGATTTAATTAAAAATTAAATACAGAGAATACAAGAAATGCAATAACTTGAAAAATATGAAATGAAATGCAGATCTTCCAGTGCCAAAAATTCATGTGTGTGAGGGTGAAGACTTTGGCCAAGTGGCTTTTAATTTGGATTTATATTTTTAAAGTTATGGCCTAGTTAAGTTTTTAGGGGTTGACTTTTGTCATTTTTATAAAAATGTGAAGATGATCAGATCTGAGGAGTTCATGTTACTTTTATGAAAGTACAGGTCTTCTAGTTTCCAAAACATTTTAGTTTGTAATTTTTGGACGATTCAAACGTTAGATATGAAATTTTCAAACTCGAATGAGGTTCGGACCTAATTACGAAAATGCCACCGAGTACATTTAAACGAGAGGGCGGCGCGGGCTCCGGCCGCGGTGGTCGGCGCCGGCGAGCTTCGCCGCGGCGGCGCTACGGGGCAGCTCATGCTCCGAGCTTTGGTGAGAATGCTGCGCGTGCGAAGGGGAACACGATGGTGGGGTCCACGGGGGCCCGCGGTGGTCGGAGCGGTGGTGCGGCGAGCGGCGGCGCTCGGGAGGCTGCGGCGGCGGCGCGCGTGTGGCACGGAGGGAGAGAAGAGGTGGGACGAGGCTCGTGAGCACCACCCGGATGTAGGGGTCGTCGGCGTGCGGTCGGCCGGTGACGAGGGTGGCCGGAGGTAGGGGCTCGACGGAGAGGTGGCGGCGGGTCGGCGACGGCGGCGGCAACTTCTTCAATTGCCGGCGTTGGACTGCAGCGGACCGGGAGCTAGTCAAGGGGCAAACAGAGGGAGCTCATGCGCGCGTCCGGGCGAGAGAAAACGGGCACGCACCTCACCCGGACGAGGGAATCGGCGGCGGCGTTCTTGGTGGCGTCGATGGAGGGCGGCGGCGATTTCCGGCCGTGCGCGAGCTACGGGCGAAGAGAGGGCGAGCTGGTGGTGCGGTGAGGAGCAGAGGGAGCGAGAGCAATGATTTGAGGCGAGAGGGGGCGATGGGGACTTGGCATCCGTGCCATTTTCTATGGGCGGTCGGACGGAGCGGCGGCGCGGAGCGGGGGGAATTACTCCGGCGTTCTACTGTTGGTCGGCGGGTACACAATTGGTTGGGGAGGTGGCCAGGAGCGACGCGGCGATGGGATGGGGCAGGCGCACGCCCGGGCGGCGGCCAGGCTGGCCGGACCGGCGGTCCTGGTCGCCATTGCCCGGGGACAACCGTAGCTCGAGTTCAAAAATTCAATTCAAAACCGTGGCTCGGTAATTTGGATAAAATTCATGGTTCTGGTGCTCCAAAAATAAAACCAAAAATATGGGGAGATTCAGGATGATGTGCTTTAATTTTCATCTTTTAGTTTGAAGTTACAAACTTGCTTCCAGAAATTCATACAAAATTCACAAGTAGCAGTGTTTCAGATTTGAATTTGAATTTTTGGGCTTTCAAAACTTTGTTCAAAAATTTGGTAAAAATATTGTAAATTCATATTTTTACATGAGCAATCCAGTGGTGCAAAAATATGTGGGTAGTGTTTTTACAATTTTTGCATTTTGGTTAGGGCTAGGGTTTAGGAGTAGGTTTTTTCCTTTTTTCCTTTTTATTTTTCTTCTTCTCCTTTGGGCAATTAGGGTTAGTGCTTCATTAGTGGGGTGATTAGGGTACTAACTACGAGATTAGCCTTAATCGTGACATGGGATGTCACATCCCCTGCTTGCCAAGAGCTGCGCCCTAACCCTAGCGACCTCCCCGAGCACGCGCCGCCCGACCTGCGACACCACGCCCGGATTTCACCTTTCTTCCTCCCCGCCACCGTCCGTCATTGACGCCGATTCATCTCGCACGGTGAGCCTTCACGCAATTCCTTTCGTCCATGGCTTGTGGTCTCCTTGCGAACTTATCACCAGCTTCGCCCCCTTCTGGTGCAGCCGCTCGTCGGGAACGCCATCAAGCCGCGCCACCGTCCGCAGCCGTCCGCCACCTCCACGACGACGCGCCGCCACGGTGAGCCTCCTAGGCTTTGGGGCCCCGCGGCGCATGTGCGGGCCCTCCCTGGTCCTCACCAGCCCGCGCTCCCCTTCTATCTCGCCTCGACTCGCCGCCGGCGGCCTCGCCACACCGCCGCGCCCGGCGCACGACACGCACGCCACGACCAGCATCGGCCACGCTCTGGCACTTAGAAAAATTTCGGTCATGCTGGCTAAGTTGAAACCGTGAACGCCAAGCGTTTTAAAAAAATTGCCTAACTTTAAATTTACTCGTCGGATTTGAACGATTCAAAGTGCATTGAAAAGCTTGTAACTTGTACTATAACATGGAGTACATGAACATATATGGTTATATAGTAAAAATAAATTTTTGAGCAAGTTGAAGGTGCTATCACGACCATTCTGCGTAACAAGATTGTATTTTAAGCATTGTGTAACTTTCATGTCTTGTATCCAAATTTCATGAGCAAAGGCTTGTTGGAAAGTAGATAAGTTGTACTTTGACGTAGTAACATAATTCGAGTACTTCCTATGTAAAAATTTAAAGATACGAGTACTCTAAGGTGCTAATCCGTTATGCTCGCGTGACAACTTGACGTTTTTGAAATTCAATAACTTTTTAAATACAAATCCATATAAAACAACTATACGATCGTTGTAATCCTTGAACCACGTACTTTACATGACCCAACATGGTTCACTTAAGTTCTATAGCGAAATTTTGAAATTTGAACACCTTAAGATGGCTTCGCAGTCAGCCTATCAGCCCAGACTTAGCTAAACAGAACGGCTGAGAAATTTGCTAAGCTCAAGTTTGCTTATTTTGCTTGCTGTTATGGTGAATTATTTTTCACATTTACATGGTATGTTTAAGCATGTCATAATCACGTTTATGTTTTGGGCAAGAACAGTCATCTATCATGTACTCCCTCCGTTTCAAATTATAAGACGTTTTTGACTTTCGGAGATTATGTTTGATCTGCTCGTCTTATTCAAAAATTTTATGCAAATATAGAAATAAATACGTCATTTACAAAATTTATTTAATGATTAAACAAATCATAATTAATTAATAACATTTGCACAAATTTTTTGAATAAGACGAACGGTCAAACGTGAAGTCCGAAAGTCAAAAACGTCTTATAATTTGAAACAGAGGAGTATAAATTAGTGTATAAATTTTGCACAAATGGACATGGATGCTAATTAATTAGAGAACTAATGAGCACATCACCCTAAGAAGTGGACATCAAGTTTTGGTATAATCCACTAAAGAATACCAGATTGGTAGTAGACTATATCAGGAGATGTAATGAAATAATTTAATCCAATATTGGGTCACATAATTATTGATGTATAACCACAACACTAAACGCCATCATATGACTACACTTGGCCACATAAACATTTCATTTCACTCATCCCAATAATGAAGCCTACCCTATTTTCTTGCTCTAAAAATCAGCATGCATAATTATACCAAATAATGTAAGGTTATCATAATTAGAAGGTTGTCTCCATGAAATAAACCACACGTACCAACATCGTGATCATATCCTCTCGTTCCGTGAACATGTTTAATTTATGCAAACATATCATGGCATTATATTATTGAGAAAGTTCCATGAACTATGTAATTATGAATTCATCCATTGCTCATACAAGTACATGTGCATTCATATAGGAATCCCGATCGGAGTCGAAGATCAAGGAGGGCACTAGCTTGAAGTGAGCGAGTTCGAGTTTGCTAACTCGCGAACCGAACCAAGGCAAGCCCCGGTGCATAACCTATGTTTCTAAATTTTCATTTACTTCACATACGTCTATGGATGTATTGTGCATTTACGTTTAGGAGTTGCTCGGAAACTTAGTTGTATTAGATTCCTGCTCCCGTGGTTTTGGTTAGGTATAATCCCGATCGCTAGTAGCTATGCTCAATAAATTCATCGGTAGCAACACCGAGTGATTTGGAGATCACCCGGTCTAGGAATTTAATTTTGTTACCCTCTCACATGGAATTAAATGGAGACCGTACGGAGAAGTGCATGTGTAGGATGCGGTGACAAGGTTGGCCCTTGTGCGCCATAGCCCCGTGCGTGTCGGTCAAGGACCGTTCGTTGTGACTCCGCGAGCAAGTATTGAGTTGTGTACCAAATGCATACCTTCGTATGGGAGTTGGTAAACTGATGTAACTTGAGAGTCGTAGTGTTGGACGGTCACTCCACCCTTTGTGCAAAGTGTTGGTCACAGTAGATGGAGGGTGTGTTATTACCCTTGGACCCGACGCTACCGTGGTTGCATGTGGAATGCACATTCGGATGGCGGACCCGGCTCATAACTATGATAATCTTGTGAAAGGTGGCCATACGTGTTCTTAAATGATGCGTATGTCGTGCATTTGGGTTTTCCCTGCAGGGTGTAAATCGATATATATCGCCGTCCCTCGCGGTGATGTGTACCACTTGTCTCGAGCAGATTGCTTCGTAGTAACAAGAGAACATGATGATTAAGCTTGCTGTTTTTGAATATTAAATTCATGTATTGCAACCATGCTTGTTAGTCTTGCTCACTAAATTTATGATTATGTTTTTACCCTTTTAACTTGGCTAAAATATGAGTTAGACAAAAATCCATAAGTGCTGTTTTTGCAAGTTCCCGCAAGCCAGGTCAAGCCCCCGCATGTTAGGGTCGGTTCTTAGAACCAATTTTGACGGGTAAGCCTTGCGGAGTATATTAGATACTCGGGGTTTGTGTTGAAATCATTTTCGGGATTCTCACGACTCGATTATTGTGATTGTTGCGGGAAGTATGTGTGTCAAGGTGAGGAACCTCGGGAGTGGACCGTGGAGTGGATTCCCGCTTCACCGACTTAAGAGTGAGACCACGCCGTATGGGCTGGCATGGTCCTCCTAGCTAAGCTATTTATATGTATCGTCGAGATGTTTACGCTTCCGTAAAGATGTTTATTAAGTATTGTAAAACCACATTTCACTTATGTATTGTAACCTAAAATTCGAACAATGGCTTGTAATAATTAAGAGATTAAGTATGAAAATGGCTACTCAAGCATTTCCCTATGTAATAAATGGTGAATATATCCCTAATGTATGTGCAATGTACGTTCGCTTCGTCGAATGTCTCCCGATACGATCCTGTTCGACAATCCCTCTCGCTTCGCGAGGTAGGGGTGTCACAAATCATTTCTAGAATCTATTTTGGTTCCTAAAGGCTTGAGAATCTGTTTTGCTAAACACTCCAAGAATCCGTTTTGGTAGAGAATCCATTTTGACAGAGGAGCCGTTTTCTAGAGTAGTCTGTTTTAAAGGAGCCATGCCAAAGGGGCCCTTATATAGTTGGTGGAGTTAATTTAATTTGGGGGTGCATTAACACATTTAAACAGTTCACGTAAGCGATTAATCTACTTTATATAGTTCGGTGGAGTTAAAATAGGTTGAAACTTTAGATTGTTTTCCTCACATCTCCTCCATGATCATGGCTCATTTGTCGTGCTAATGAGATATGATTTGCTTTTCTATTCTCTTCTCTTTTTATTGATCAATTGATGATTTTTAAATAGGTTCATATAAATGCTTTTAAAAAATATTGCCATAAATTTGTTCAAACATTCTTTTTTTCTAAGTTGCTTCTTTACACTATCGAACAACTTTGAACAATTATTCATATTTTTATTTTGGGTTTTTTTTTATCTGTGGACACTCTGAAAACATTATTTAATTTTTACTAAAATCATTCATATTTTTATTCAAAATCATGGTTTAAAATCTCCGGCTAAGCCATTAGCGGTAACCATAAAAAACAAGGCTATAGCCTAAGATAGCTGGCTATTAGCGGGTTTTAGCGAAACTTAGAACTAAAAATGATTTATCGGAGGTTCTTTCTAGCAGCTATAGCGGTAGCTATTGCCGGAGATTTGAATTTCTCCTTGTTCAAAATATTTAAAAGTTCAATAGAAGAGTATCTTAACACAACATTTCCTCATAACTCTTACACGAAGATTGTTGCACGGAATGTGCATTAGCTAAACTCGATTAGCCTAATTGCTAGGTTGTTGGAAGAGTTATGACTTATGAGATGAAAATTACAATATTATAAATACATTTGAAAGGTTTATTTATTTGGAGAGAAGTTGAATATAGAGGATGCAAACTGATAAATATTTCTATGAGATAAAGACATTTGAAAGGTCATACTAAGACCAATTTGTTGGAAGAGAATGAGGATATAAATCAAACAGCATGATCGATATGTTTAACATCATCTCACCCAACCCTTGCTAAGAAGTTAGGAAGGGAGCACAGGCCCCCTCATATTAAAAATTGAATTCAGCTATTTATTTTATTTTTAATATATTCATTTTAAATTGTTAATAATAAATTCTTACTGTGTATTTTGACAGAATCTTTCCCATGAAAACTGAATCTGATTGGCAAAATGACAATGACTGTATAACACGGTAGCAAATTCTTTCACTTTACATCACATAGATGATAAAATACAGTAATAATACAACTATAAGCTAGAAACTGTTTATTAACCCAGATTTTACATCACAGCGAGCGCCAAAAGACAAGCACGCAGGAGCGAAGCCAACTTCGATTCAATCCCGGTGCCTAGGTCGCGTGCTTGTCGTCCTTGACGTGTCGCCCTTTCTCCTTCTCGCTCACCTCGCATCCCTGCGACGTGTCGTATTCTGCACAGGATCACACAGGGAGAAAACCCGTCATCGCTCAGCCCGACACAAGCAAAAGACAGTGCCAACGATTGTGGCCGGGACCGGCGCGTGCACGAACCTGGGTGGCCGGGGCGATCCTCGTCGTGGTCCCTGGCGTACACCGTGCCGAACCCCTCCTCGTCCGCCCGCGTCGAGTACCCCTCCCCGAACGACTGCGTTATCGGGTCCCTGCACACCCACAACACGCCAGAAACCAAACAAAATGAATCATCTGAAGCAAAGCTCCCCGTGCGCAGAGACATGGCGCGCTCCATCGATGGTCATCTTGTTACAGCACGTACCAGTGGCCCTTGTGCGCGCCGTCGCGGGTGTCCTTCTCCCCGTGCACGGCGTCCTGCTGCTGCTGCTTCTTCTCCATGCTCTGGGCTGCCGACGTCGCGGTCAAGCTCCTCCCGCAGCCTGCTGGCGCCGCGACAGCAGCGCCACCACCTCTTGTGATCACGGACCTGAGCACCGTGCCTCTGCTAGAGCGAGCAGCCGCCCGAAGCGAGTGGGAGTACATGAGAAACAGGGTGCAGCGTCGCGTTCCACGGAGTTCTGTTTTCCCAGGGAGCGCCGCGGCCGCAGCATATAAGGAGGTCGCGCCCGCTTTGCAGCGGCGAGTGGCGAGGGCGACACGCAGGCCTGGAAGGCTCCAGACTTCCGGGGAGCGTGGCCCAGTGCAGCGGCGGCACACGTAGAGTGTAGAAGAGACGCCTACACGCGTGGAGAGCGGACTGGACGTCGTGGAAAAGAGTTCGGCCGAAAGAGACGCGGATCGTGTTACTCGCTCCTTTGAGGCCTCGGATTTGTTTAAACCTATAGGCTAAACTGAAGCCGCACCACGGTTTGCGCTAAGAGGCGGGATGGAACCTGACCTGCAAAGAGCACAGAGGCGCCATTCCGAGCCACATTTCAGTCCAAAATCCAGATAGGACACAGGCTGCAAAGGACCAAACTCAGTTACAGGCCTAAAGAACTGACCGTGACCAAATTCCTGGACTGGTACTTCTACTTGACATTAGATTCACGCGTATGGTATACAATGCCGGATTTCTTCCATTGTTCAAATGAATTTTCATTCTTCGAAATACGTGAACACTGATCGCAGGTTTGCAAACTAGTACATGTGTGAACTGCTGAGAGCTACTTCGTACTTCATCTTCCGAATGGCGCCACAGTTTGCACTGAGCGAGTTGGATTGTAAGGACTATCAGTAGCAGTCAGGGTCTCCTCCCGCTTGTCCCAATCTGCTTCGTGCTCGTTTCACATGTCAGACCCGTTGGTTTTCTGCCCTCTAAAATTTAAGCACTGTCATATCAAAGAGAATCTTACTCGTTTATGAATATTTCGATTAATTTAATGACAAAACCTTTTGACAGATTGATGCTAATTTTCGAGATGAATCTAATAAACTTAATTAATCTATATTTTACTAAAGTAATGCTATAGTAACCGTCTTCTAATTATGATTTAATTAAACTTATTAGATTCGTCTCGTGCATTAGTTTAGGGGCCTATAATTTATTTTATAATTAAACGTTATTTAGTACTCCTAAATAGTAAGATTCTTTTTATGTGACAGAAATTTTAGACCCCAGCTATCAATTGTTGTTGTCTTTGCTAATTGCGTTGACAGCCTCGACAAGACGTGCTCTGTGCTGACATTCCCCTTGATTTTCATCAAGATGGAAGCTGAAGCCCGCGCCAGCTGGCCATGACGACCTTCAAGTACGTGGTCAAGTAGGGTGAGCCTCTTGCCCCGGAGTCCCAGCGTGAGATTACCAAACGTAAGGACGAGACCATCAAAAACTGCCTCGTTGTATTGTTGTTGGACGGGGGCCTCAAGAGACGAAGCTCGCGCCGGAGCAGAGCGAGTTCAAGTTCGCCGAGGCCAGGGGCGGGCTTGACGACATTTTTAGCGTTTCGTCCATCAGCGATGCCATCGGCAGCAGTTTGGGAAATTCAGCCGTCAGTGTGCGCATCCCATCTTCAGAAAGATGAAAGATCACGGGATGATGAGGCAGAACATACTGATCTGCACCTCGTCCACAAGTGCTGTAATCTCCGCCGAAATCATGAAAGGGGCTTCGTCATTCGCTATACTTGAAAAACAGAGGAAATTTTACAATAACAGATACTGAGGCCTAACTGCGATCGTTGCTTCGGTTATTATATCATGGGACCGTTAGTTCCGGCAGCTAGTTTGCAGGTTAGTTGTGCGCTCTATGTGGAGTGGCAAAGCCGGTAGAACACTAGTAGAATCTTTGCTTGTTAGAACATATTTAACTTAAAATTACTTGGTTGATGCACTTCTGATGTGAGGCATCGATGTTTTTCCCCATACTATCAGAATTACACAAATCTGGAGAGTTCAGTAAGCCAGCTAAGATAGTACAAACAGAGTTATTAACTTGGGTTTACATGACGTCGAGCTCTAAAGAGGAATGAAACTGAGCGGCGAAAAACAGGCGCGTGCCGTGACAGAAGCAAAAGCAAACACGACCGGGAATCCCAACGACAAGCTAATCCCGAGACCTAAGCGGTGTGCTTGCCGTCCTCGAGGTTGCGCGCCTTCTCCTTCTGCTTCACCTCGGACCCCTGCGACGTGTCGTAGTCTGCACAGAATCCAGCAAATCCATATGTCACCGATCATCAGCGCGACGTCGTACATGGAACAGAAAGGTAAAATAAGAGTCAAGTGCGTGCGCGTACCGGGATGGCTGGGGTGGATCTTCTCGGTGCCGGGGTTCTCCACGGGGTCGTTCCCGCCGTACACGCCGCCGAACCCCTCCTCGTCCGACCGCGTCGAGTACCCTTCCCCGAACGAGTGCGTCATCACGTCCCTGCGCACATAACCAGGATGTTAATTACATGAGCCACTGCAAGCTGCGTGAAAGATAAAGATGGCGCACGGGGAGCACGCCGTGCCCGGACCGCGCGCGCGTTCAGGTGTTACACGAACCCGTGGGCGTCGTGCTGCTTGACCTGGCTGGCGTCCTTGTCCTCCCCGCGGGACGCGTCCTTCCGGGGCACCTGCGGCTGCTGCTGCTTGGGCTGCTCCATCCCCACGCCCTGCTCGCCGGGCAACGGCGCGCTCGCGGCCGGCGTCGCGGACACGCTCCTCCTCCCGCGGGACGGCAGAACCGCAAAAGAGCCTGGTGCCGCGACCGCACCACCGCCTCTGAACCGCCCGAGCGCGAACCCGAGTCCCGTGCTGCTGCTAGCCGCTGCCCGGAGCGAGGTGGAGTACATGAGATTGAGGAAACACAAACACGGCGATGTGTTCCCAGCGTTCGGGGGAGGAGGGCCCTTATAACCCGCCGTCCGTGCCGTGCCGTGGACCTGCAAGCGGCGTCGCGGTGGCGCCTCGCGCCGGGCGACACGTACGCGGCACGAAGGGGAAGGCGGCGTGGCGCCGTGCCCGCACTCCCGTGCGTCGAGCGAACACGTCGTCGGAGAGCGTTTGGTTACACGCGCCGAGCTGGGCAGCGCTCGGGCGGCGGACTTTGGATCGAATCGGCCTACGGTTTCGCTTCGGGACGCGCGCGGAGGATAAGGACGCGTGGTGTCACCCGGTCTTCCGCCGCGCGAATCGTGTCACTGTCAGGGTTGGCAAGTCCTGGGCCCGCGTCCGCCGCTTGGAGATCCCTGGACGGCGACGCGAGCTTTCTATCCACTCCCGCATTGGATTTCTTTAGTTAGGCTAATGATGGCCCTGGAGGTCCGGTTATACTCACGCAGGAATGGTAGTTACACGGAACTCACGCATCTACGGCCGAGAAGAGAGGACTATTGCCTTCGTGTTTCAAGATATAGCAAAAGTATGGTTGAACAAGCGGCACGATATGTATACTCACATCTCAGAGGAGTTAATAATACCCAGGGGTAATTCGCAGGAACGTTCTACAGTCCTGACGTAAGATAAGAAAGGGTGAATACAACATGACGTGCTCTGGGCCCAGATCCTGAGACTCAAAATGAATCGGAGCAAACGTTAGCCCAGCGCCCCAGCCTATGTAGATTTGGGCTTCGCGGTAATTGCTTTAGGGTTTATCGCGCTACTGCAGATTGTGGCCCAGCCCTTGTATTTATGCACTGTCGTTTCTTGCACATTAACCTGCTGTCCTGCTGCGTCTTTTCCATATCCATCTATCCTCCTCGAGTGTACACGCTGACGCGTTAGGGCAGTATAAAGAGAGCTTACTGTGCGGTCACATGTATCCAAACAAAAAACCATGAGAGCGTCCCAAGGTGTAGAGGCTGGGACCCTGTTCCATTATTAAAAAAAAAATGAGAGCGTCCCCAATGGTAGAAGCGAGTTAAGAGATAGCAGCTAACTTTAGAAAGAATTGAAGAGGAGTGGGGTCCATGTTTAAGTCTCACATTTTTCTTAGAAGCTACCTTTTGAGCAAGAGTTAGCTGCCTTCTCTCTTCTTTTTCTTCAATAAATAATTCTAAGAGTTAGCTAAGAAACAACCATTGGAGAGCTCCGAAACAACTCTAGTCATATAAAGGAGAGTCTCTACATGATGTCTTTTAATAAATGCATATTATTAATGATTGTATGACATAAGTCGTCTCTTCACATGTATAACGGTGCTCGAGTTGTCTCTTACATCGAAATATGTGATAGAGACCGTCTCTTCGTCAAGAGACCACCAGCTGTCTCTTCAAGGGTTGGAAGTGCTATTTGTAAAAATATATTACTACATCAGCTCAAGAGCCCGCTCATTTATTAGCGTTGCACATGCCCTTATTAGTTTCTTATCCTTGTCTAATCTCTCGAATGTAATATACCCCTCTCTACGCAGGCTACATTTGCATTGTGGAACTATCATAGGCTTTTTTTCCCTGCGAAATTGAATTACTTATCGTGACATACTTAAGAAAAAAAGCCAATGTTGCCCCTCGGTTACTCAGACACTCGCTCATTTTTTAAATTGTTGACATCATTGATTTTTTACTTTACGTTTGATCATTCGTCTTATTCAAAATACTTTTTCAAATATATAAAACTATAAATCATGTTTTAACTTCATTTAATGATAAAATAAATCATAATAAAATATTTAATAATTCTTAAACTTTTTAAAATAAGACGAACGGTCAAATATAATAAAAAAAATCAACAGCGTCAATAATTTAAAAATAAAGGAGGATTTCCTTAAAAAAAACTGAGGCCCCGCTGTCATTTCGCGCTCGACGGCCAGAACAATGTCTGCTCTGACTCCCTGAGGACAAGAATGCGACACGGTTCAACAATGGGCCTCCATCGGTGACCGGCAACGATCAAACTACAGGTCACCCATCTCCTGATACCTCTTCGGTTTACGTTATGCAGCTTGCATTTTGCATCTACGCACGAGCTCTACACATTGTGACGATTACAGGCTTCACAGCTCTAACGTTGCCTCTAATGTGTCCGCTTCCCATCCCATGATCCCTCGCAAAAAAAATGTCAACATGTTACCTGTCGACGACTGAAGTGGTCTCAGCCAAACAGGTGAGTAAGAACCAGGCGCCAGGGATTGTTAAGCAGTCACGTATCTGTGACAACACCAAGCACTCCTTATTTCAGGTATTCCAGCTGGGCGATGAAGTATTGGTTGTTTGGTTAACTTAGTAGCTTGCAGTATTTTTCAACAATATTGTACTAGTCAAATTGAAACTAGGTGAAATGTCCCTAGACAACCTTAAGGTCCAATCAGAACAGATGGGCTTCATAGAAAATTGAATGTGATAAAAGAACACACTCAACGATCAGCAAATTAAGCAGGCCAACAAGTCTAGGTCTGAACCTTTATGACTGATCACTGCATAGCTTATTCATAACATAAAAAAGGAATAAACAAACAGCTAAAGCAAGAAAATAACCGCAGGCAGCAAGGCATATATTCCTATTGTGGAAGGACCGGGAGAACAATGTTTTCTACTCAAGTAAGTATTCGTGAAGATAAGTAGCAATTCAAGCTCCAGAAGAAAAGGCAAGTATCAAACGCTGCCTTCTGGATCAAGATAAAACGCCAAGTCTCCTAACAAATTGCACGAAAGCTGATAGCTTACAACTTGAAGAGAACGAATGTACGGGCAGCACAGTAGGATAGGGAGAGCATTACTTCTCTTTCACAAAAATGGTGGCGTACTGATATACATCAAAACAATCAGCTGACAGCAGGAAAATGCAGCTACAAAGCAATGAGATATCTCTATCTTTGATCAAAGGCTTGAAAAATCCAGATGCAACCAAAACAAAGACTGAAGTAATGATCTACAGATCTAGTAACACCTACAAACTGCAACAGAGAAGAAGAAGGCCTCCAGCCTCCCATTGAGTAGACAGAACAAGGGCTAACAGAAAAATGGCAGTACTATGTACAACATTATAACTACAGAAATAAATGACTTGCAAGTACTGAATTCAAAACTAACGGGAGAAACTAGGTGGCAAAACCCTGAAGTAGCCCACAAAAGAACGCCAGAACTAGCAAAGTTGAGATAAACCATGTGACCAACAGAGAGATTCGATTTGAGCACTATGACTGTCAAACTAAATTGGACCTACAAAGAAGGTTTTACCTAAGGCCAACACCATCTATAGACTTCACCACCTACAAGATTCAATGGGCAATGTTGCAGGTGCCAATGATTTTTCCATTTCATACCATACAGAATACCAATTGTCACCAGAAAATCACATAAACAAGCAATCTACTAAACCTGCTATCAATTTCTATACAATTAGCACTAGATTTGCTGTAACTACTCCCCATGTTGCAGTTCATCAAAACGTGTTAACTCAGCTAAATTTTCCCCAATTATACCATCTACTCATTGTCATAATCTTGGGAGGAAACTAATATAAAAGCTCCAAAATCATTCCTAATCATTTCTTCCCTGACTCTATGACAATGCCACATACAACAACACAATTACACAAGCCTCACCGCCAAGCAGAAACTGTGAGCAGTGGCCGCTTCTCCCATGCCAGTGATAAGAAGGCTGGTTGCTGCTCCACAAGTGAATACTTGTACTTGGAGTCATAGTTCCAAAGCAAGAGATCGGCCTGGCTCATGGCATAATTGCTGAACTGGACTGGCTCAAAGCCGCACCACTCCATCAGCGTCTGCCACTCCTTGTTGCCCGCCATCCGGTCAGTCCTCTCTGCACCCTCCTCTGGTCCAATGGCTCTCCGAATGCGTTCCCCAAACATGCACCGCTCCAACCTTACCCTCTCCGGCGAGTCCCGTGCCATCGCCACATCCAGCGACTCAAACACTGACAGATAATAGCACAGTGCATTGGCAAACCGGTCGACGAACCCAGCTCGGTTCAGACTCACCTCATACTCCCCGAGGGTGAGCACTGATGGATTGAGTGATTTAGCGAGACGGAGGGCTCGCTTCACAGGCTCCTCGGAGTCGCCTAGAAGATGATACAACTGCAGCATGAAATTGACGGCCACGGTCTCATCAGGCTCAACCGAGAAATCCGATCGATCCAGCTCGTGCACCGGGCGCAGCAATGGGACGAACTCGAAGTCCACCTCAAGAAGCTTGGCGAAGTCGCGGAGTCGGGCACTGGTTGCGGCGAGGGAGGACGCTGGCTTCGGCCCCAAGAACGGCGAGGGCACGCCGGAGATACGCACCCGCGACGGCTTGCCCTCGGGGCGAGTGGCGAGCGCCTGGAGCAGCGCCGCCCATTGGATGCCCTGCACGATCCCGAAGTCAACGATGTGGATCTTGGTCGCCGTGCCCGTGGCCTCTAGGATGGCCTGGTTCGCGGTCAGGTGCGCGAATTTGGAGTAGGGGCACGCGTCATTGAGTGTCTTGTAGCAGAGCGTGAGCTCGTCGGAAGCGAACCCGGGCGTCGAAGGACGCGCCCCTCCGTCGCAGGCGAGGCGGCGGGCGAGCGCGTCCGCAAAGTAGAACGCCACGCGCTCCGCAGGGCCACCGTTATCTGAGGCGGCGGCGCGCACCTTGGCGAGCTCCACAGCAGCGAGCCCTGGATCGGCCACAGCGGTGCGGGAGCAGGCAAGGAGTGACTGGAGGATGGGAGTAAAGCAGGATGCGTCCAAGGAGCTCGGAGTTGAACACGCCGCCGGCGTGGCGGTGACTGCAGCCTGAGGAATCGAAGCCGGAGCGGACGCCTTGGGCTGCTGAGACGCCGCCGACGCAACCGCCTCCACGGGCTCCGCAGCGGGTGCGGGAGCGGGGACCGGAACGGGCGGCGGCGGGGTGGTGAAGATGAGGCGGTCGAGGTCGGAGTCCGCGAACACGGGAGTGTCCGCTATGAGGCTCTCCATCCACCCGTCGGAGTCGAAGTCCGCGGCGCCAGGGAGGTCTGAGAACACCGCGTCCGCGGCGGGCGGCGCCGCGACGAAGGCGTCCGCGAAGAAATGCTCCGAGTGCGGCCACGCGCCGCCGCCGCCGTACGAGGCCGCCGGGATCTGGCCGTGCGAGAGCGCCGGCACGTGCGGCGCCTGGCGCGGCGGCAACGGAACCGGCATCGGCGGCGGGGCCAGGTGGTGGTGGTGGTGCCTCTGGTGGTGCTGCTGTTGCTGCTGCTGCTGCTGCTGGATCACCTGCTGCGCGATGGCCATGAGGTTGCCGCTATCCGCGCACATGTACGCCATCCTCCTCCTCCTCCTCCCCCGCCGTCGCCGGTGGCGGATTCGCGAAATGGTGGGGACGAGACGGGGCCGAGGAATTCGGCGGAGTGGGTTTGGGGTTGGGGGTGAACCGAAGGGGGAACGGCGGAGGTGAGCGGCAGGGGATTTAAAACAGTAGGGCGTGGGCACTGCGGTGGCACACTCGCCCGGACGGTGCCGGAGCAATTACGAGAGTGCCCTCAGGTGTAGAGCTTCCTCGAGTATACGTTGACGTAGTCCACTGTAGCTATGTACCGGTGGCTTGCAGCTCGGTGGTCTCCGGCCGCAACGGTAAAATGGGAGGGAGTGATGAGGGGGTAGGGTGGGCAGAATGAGGGATGGGAACTTGAACTGCGGTGGCCAGGTGCGACCTCTGAGGATCTTCTGTGGTGGTTTCTTTGCTATGTGGTCTCTCGTTAGTTTACTTCTATGTTTGTAAAAGCAAAAAATTACTAAGACCATAAACATTCTTCTTATTATATCCTATCAATAACTGATATTATAGTTAAAATTTAGACAAAAAGATACAGTAGGTCTTTACATAGATATTAAAGTACTCATCTTTCGTGTAGGGAGTTAACAAACAGTGGTTGCATTTACTTAGGATATGTTAAAAGAATTTTTAAGATTAAGTTGGTAATTTTGTTCCAGAAAAAATATACTACTACCATGTTGCATACAATAATTATTGAGGAAAATATAAGGTAATTATTAATTTAAACTCAATCCTTTATCTGTTTCGATCTATTAAAAGAAATATTATTTAATAGGACTTCTTTATGTAACCATTTTATATGTAATTACAAGAAAGACTGATATGTATTCGTCACCATCACTTGTATTCTCACGTGTTTCACATAATTTCGTAGATAGAGATCATGGACTACTTCAATTTCTTTTATTTTTCAAATATCTGATCCGTAGACTTCTTCATGTGCCTATCAACCTTGGGAGAAGTCGCCATCATGCCACTCAAATCGTGGCTCGGGACCAGGACAATGAACCAGTGGAATGGCTGGACACGGATCCAGACTGCAGTGTGCATCGGTTTCCAGCTGCTATCCCTTGGACGTTTACAGAAGATCTTCCAAACAAACCACGGGCCACTGGACCACGTTGCCAGTTGCCACGGCAAACACAGCGACCGTTTCATCCCACCCACCCACACACTACACTTGCTACCGTGCGTGACGTCTCCTCCGTCCCGCTCCGGAGTCCGGACCACGCGGCGCGGCCCCGCCCCCGCCTGAGCCCTCGGCACGGGCACAGCCGTGTAGTGTAGGCAGCGCCGCGCACGCCCGGGCCGCGGACCCCGAGGCGCGGCAACCTGCCAGGTGCCAGGCCAGCACGCTCGCATACGCCCGTGTCCGCGGCCGCTGCCCGCGCCGGCGTGCCGCGCGCTCAGCTCCCCTCGCTGATCACTGCCTCGGTGAACCGCCCCGTGACGTGACCGTGCGCTTCAGTCGCTGTCCTCCGGGCCCCACGCGTCCCGGCTGCTCTGCTCTGCGCTGCGTGAAGGCAGGGGAACGGGACGGCGCCTCTCGCCTCAGCCGTACTAGTACAAGGCTTTGACCGTCCCTACTTCCAGGCTGCCACGTCTGCTGTCTGCGCCGGCAGTCTACTTGCTGGCTCGTAGTACTAGCCTATGTGGCAGCGGGGCCTGGGGTCTTAACGCCGGGAGTTAATGCGCCGGAACGGCCAAACAGACGCGAGTTCCGGCGGCCCTTTTCCCTGCCCCTCAATTCCGGACTGGCCGGAGTTGTGAACTCGTGATAGGCCAGCTCGATCGCCCAACATGCGCAGGGAGCTCGTAATTAAGCTTCGTGTTCTTGTTGCAGATCTCGTGCTATTAGTGACCACTGCACGTGCAATTCAATAATCATGATCGAGCGAGCAGTACTACCTCCGGGTCTCCGACGATCCGATCCGGGAGAACTGTTCGGCATCGTCGAGGAAACGAGGGTGCTACTACTAGTTGCTGTGCGCCTGTGCCCCACGCACGAGCTGTGGAAGCCTGGAAGGACAAATCAGTGTCAAAGCGTCAGATGAGGGGCACTGCCAACCGGGCAAGCCCCGTCGTGCCCGCGGGCCGCGGCCAAACTACCGATGTAGGCATGATGCAGCAGCGGCTAGGTTGGTGTTGGTCCAGTCCGGCCCCGCCTTGCCGCTGATCCGCGCGCGCGAGTCAGGCCCCCGGCCGTGTGGCACGCACGTAAGCAAACGCGGCAGCGCCGCGCGGGAACGGCGCTCGAAGCGGCCCCCTCCGGCCGGCCGGCCGGCCGGCGACGTCACCCCCGCTCGTGCCCAGGCTGCGGACGCGCTCGATCCGCGGGTCATTTTCTTGGTTTCCCTTGTCTCGAGATTTGTCGGCTCCTTTCCGCCTTTCTTTCGTGGCCGGTCCGCGAATCGATGCGCCCTCCCCTTCTTGTGCACTACTCCTAGGATAACGTTTACCACATCCGGGAATTACGAGGACGTAGCAACAAGGTTGTATAAACAGGGCCATTGCTAATGAGTTGTGTAGTTACTAGTACAATGTGTAGTGTTCATGATCGATATAGTCGGAAAAGAAAAACTGCACACTTGACAATAACAAAAAGTTACTACATAATAATAATATGATCACTTTGCTTACATTGTTTTGACGCACATGGTTAAGCAAAAGAAATCGATTGTGCCTACGCAATCATAGTGTCTAAGCCGTATCGGAACCGGGGACGACGCTTATCTAACCACGCACCATAGATCACACTTTTACCTTAAACTAATCCCCCGCCCTCGTAATCTAGTCGTTTTTACACGTGCGAGGCTAGCACGGATGACGTGGTGCGGGGGCCTGAAAATGATTGTGCCGCGACTTTGAGGGCCAAATTACGTAAACCGGACATCAATCCCGGTCAACAGTGGCGGTTTTGTAAGCATTTGCGCTGTCGGGACGTGGATCTCGAGTGCTCCAAAGCTGGGGACGCGTGCGGCCGGGCCTACTCTAGACTCTCTCGGCAAAGGGAGACGGAGCACCATGATTTGGTCTTTACTTACCATCCTCGCGAGTTTAATTTACTGCCGCGCGGTTGATTAATCGCTTTGGTTTTGACTCGACCTTCACCAGCCAAGTGGTTTTTGTCTTGGGCTCGTGGGTAACCAGTTCCGGTGTTTTTTTAGGCTGGCTCGTGGCTAACTGGCAATGGATGGAAGTTTCAGTTTCACCATCCTCGTAAGTTTGCCGACGCTGAGCTGGTTCTGGTATCTTTGTTGTGGCTAAGCAGTTCTTTTGCGTCATTGCGAGGTTCTTCTCGTTCACTCTTTCCCCTTTCAGATTTGGCAAGTTACGAAAGTCTCACGGATTCTGCTTCGATGCACCAGGAACGAACGAGACCGCCGGCAACAACCCGGGAAAAGTCGCCCGAAGATTTGAGCCGAAAAGAGAGCGCACCAACGGACGATCGAGTTGCCAGTCCCGCGAACGGAAGCAAATCCACTGGCCGAAAGCCGAGCCCCAAATGCACCGTGGTCAAGCGGGCGCCTTCACACTCGCACCCGGCTGGCGCAGTGCGGGCGGGCGGGCGTCGCCGTCGCCGACGCCGGAGCCAGGGGCGTCAGCTCCGGTCGCCACCAACCCGGCTGGCGCGACGTCGACGCTCGCGCGCGAGCGCACGAATCCCCGGCGTTGGCGCGCGCCGCCGCCCGGTTCACGCGCACGTCCCCGTCCGGGCTGTGCGTGCCGCCACTCACCGATTTGACCCCCGCTTTTCTCCAACGACCTGCTCGGCCGCGCGACAAAGTTGCCAGTCGCGTTCAGACCTCGTCGCCCGCCTGCCGCCGTGCGGCTGCCTGGCTCGATCGGCAGAGGGGCGGTCAAGTCGTTCGCGGCCGAAAGCTGCGCCGGGGCCGCGTGGATTTTCGGTGGCGTCCGACGGCGAGTGATGTGTGCCCGATGGCGACGCGCCGTTGCCGCGGACTATCGTTCGCCCCCACGAGTGGGTTGAACGCCGGGGCACGTCGCGGTCCTTCGTCATCGGATCGGCCCCTGCCGTAGGAGCACCGCACCACGACCAAACTTTTCCTCCTTTTTGCTCCGCCGTTTCCATGCCATACCTGACGTGTGTAACGTTTGCTTCGTCTTGTCTGGGCGTGGAGGACCGAAAAGATCGTAGGTTTACGTGAGGCCAGGAACCGATGGTCCTCGCCGGTGCTTGTCCGGTAGCCCGGATTTCAGAAACGTGCGCTCTGCGCGGTTGAATGGCTGCAAACGGCCAAGGTTTCCAATGTTGCGTCAGAAGTTGGATTGTGCCCCGGATCGGAGCACCGCATTGCTTGTTTGCTCGTGATGTACAGCCCCATCCAGTGATCTGTCTCTGTATCTCGAGCAAGTCACTCCAAGATCCAGTCGTAGTAATCACGCTACGCTTACGTGCAGATGTCCATTTCGCTCCTAGTCAAACCCAGCAGCTCAAGTCTATCCTGCATTCAGAAATCCATCATGCGGCGTCGAGCTAGGGAGTATAGTAGTAGTAGTTATTATTATGAGGCTCACTTGTCGTGTTCTCGTGTACTACGCATATTATTGGTGGAGCAATGGTTTGGTACAACTGACTCGTCGTATGTATGCTACTCCTACGCTACACTCAGGGCCTCAAATCATGGAGCATCACGTGCAGTCTAAAGGTCTGGTATTTGTTTGGTCATCGTCCTAGTACGTAGTACTCAGAAATGTCGTAGACCAGTGTTAGCAGGCGATTGCTATACTCTGACGCTTGAGTCCTTGACTCGAACATCATGAATCTTGACACACTGTCATCCCACACTGAAAAGAATCCCAGAGAGAAAAGACGCCGGCGGCCCGTACACTTCGAAAGACACAAAGACACCGGTCTTGATCGGGCCGAATAAAAATAGAGTGCGAACATGGGCCTCTGGATACTTTGGGCTGAAATAACACGAGTTGGGTTGGAACCCAAGCAGGTCCCCTATTCGCAGGGCCGGATCCTGCCATGGGCTCTGGTGTTTTTTTTTTGATCTTATGGGCTCTGGTGTTGCCCGACTGAAACCGGAACAGAATTACAAACAGGTGCTTAACTTCAGGTATACATTTTTTGAGAAAAATTTTTTCAGGTATGCAAGAAAACAAGCTAAAATTATTCAGAAAACAATTTTTAAAAACATCAGGTGTTCAACAGGTGTGTTTCCTACTTCCCATCGCTTGGTAGCTGCAGCTGCAGCTGCAGAGGAATTCATTCTGCAACTGAACAAGGCGCGCCATTTCTCACGAAATCTAGCCAGCCTTTGCTCCCGTCTTACACGAGTCAAACAAAACACGATTTCGCCCTAAAAAATTAAACATGAAATTCTTTAGGTGAGCTGTTCTTCGCCAGCTTTTGGTAGCTTCAAGCCTTCGACTTTCGGCAACGAGTCCAACTCATCGACTCTGAAAGGCGAAAAGTATCATGTGCGTCACAGATGTAACATTTCGGAGGTTATTTTCTATGTTAGCGTGTGAAACTGTTCTTGCTCAAAGGAAAACTGTTTTTTTTAATCAAATGTGAACGGATCGACAAATAATAGTACTAGAAAAAAAAACGTAATTTTTTGGTTGTTTGGAGCACATGCAAACCCGGGAAAAGTAGCACAGTGTCGAATTGTCGATCGCATCGGCTGATTCCACGAAAATGACCGACCACATTATCATTCTCTAAATAATTCCTTGTCCCCGCAGAAAAATGAACCAAAAAAAAAAAAAGCGGCACCGAAATCCAAAAGGCGAAGCCATATATACCGCCACAGCTGGAAGCGGCGTTCCAGAGACGCGCACGCACGGCGGTGGAGAACAGAAGCGAGAGGGAGAGAAATCGAGGACCCCAGGCGGGCTTGATCCAGCCATGGACTCGGCACTTGTGGAGCGGCTCGAGGCGGCGGTGGCGCGCCTGGAGGCAGCCGTGGCCTCCGGTGCCTCTGTCTCGTCGTCGGCGCCTCGCGACCTCGACGTTCCGGCGGCGTCGGATCCAGCAATCGTGGCCTACGACGACTTTGTCGCGGAGGCCGTAGGACGCCTCGCGGCCGCGGCCGAGAAGATCGGCGGTAAGGTGCTAGACGCCACCAAGGTGCTCGCCGAGGCCTTCGCCGTGGCTAAGGACCTTCTCGTCCAGGCCAAGCAGCTCCAGGTATGTACAGAAGCGCTTTCCTCCTCGCTCGATCTGTTCGGTTCGCGTGCGCTACACGTGTAGATCGCCGGCTGATTTTGCTTACCCGATGCGTGAAAATATGGTACAATGGCTCGTTGAGCTGGTATTCGGATTCACGTATAGTGAATTCAGATTTTATTGATCAAGGGTTGCGGGTTCGCTAGGTTCAGTATGTCTGAGTGGCTTCTCTCTCAATAATCGGTTGTAGGATTGCTTTCGCACATTTTACAAGTTATATATAAACATAACTGGATGCCTAGATCTAGGGAGTGCAATTCTTCTTGTCACATGAATGACTGAACTCCCTTTTTGTTGTTCAGAAACCTGCATCAATGGCTGATGCACAGGACTTCTTTAAGCCTCTCAATGACGTTATCACGAAAGCAAATGCAATGACAGAAGGAAGGAGGCCTGCCTATTTCAATCATTTGAAGAGTGTTTCAGACAGTCTTGCTGCTTTGGCCTGGGTTGCATTCTTAGGAAAGGATTGTGGTCAGTGAACTTGTTCCCTTTGCTTAAATCTTCTTAATTTTCTCAAACTTTTATAAGATACGTGGTTGATTTCTTTCGTTTCGTTCTCTCTAAGGCATGAGCTTCCCCACCGCACATGTTGAGGAAAGCTGGCAGATGGCTGAGTTCTACAATAATAAGGTACTAGTATACTTTTTTCTGCTGACAATTTTGTAGTTTCTGTCTACTATCTTGGTAAATTTGCAATAAATGAGGTTTCAGTGTTTCAAGTTTATTCCTTTCAGAAGGTTTCATATTGGATTACTAGGTCATAATGACAACATATTACGATATCTCTATTTTTCATGATAGCTTTAACATTCCCTTTTTGTTGCGGGTAACATAGCCCCCAGTGATAAAATAATATCCTATTAGATATAAATGGAATCGACAATGGGCTCACAGCCCAGTGGCAAGCGGCTCGGCTGTGAGCACTGCCCACCCGGGTTCGATTCCTTGAATCGAACTTGGGTGTCTCACTGGGGCTCGCCCCTGAATAAAAATCATCCGCTCTCAAAAACCATCTACTCTCTCTCTCTCTCTCTCTCTCTCTCTCGCGTGGCGCCACTGAGGGAATGTGATTTCTCCATCATCCTCAGAGTCTGTAGGGCTCCTTCGATCTCTAGAAGGATGCTATATTAAGCTGTGTGTAGTTCTAGGTTTAGGTATATGTGTGGTGGTGTGAGTGGGTGTGCATGAGTTGTGAGCAATTGAGTATGCTCATGAGCAGACAGCAGATATGCTTAAAAACAAAAGTATAAATTGAATTTATTGCATGTATGATTACATGCACCTCAAATGACAGTGAGTACCGGAATACCGTTGTGGGCAATATTTCTTTCCTTAGAGGAGTGGGCTCAGCGATGTGTCTAGTTCATTTAATAAAGCAGAACTGGGAACTTTTACAAGCTATTAGGCCCGGGAGACTACCAGTAGGGAAATAAAATAGGAAATCTGGGAGGGAACAAAATATTCTCCTAGAATGTTAGATGGTGCCTCACTCTAGCTTTGTGCTCATGTCCTCTCTTCCGGTCAGATCTTGTTGGTGGGCAATATTTCTGCTTTCTGAGACAGTATTTCCATTAGGCGATATGGACTTTTTTTTATCAAGTATTTATTCTTGAGAAAATTTACATATACTACTGCGAATAAACACAATACCAAATATGGCATTTGCATTAAGGAAAACCATGTGCAGCTCTACACATGTTTATTCCTTCCATTCTCTATTATTTGACTTCCTAGAATCTGAAAATTGTACTTCGTCATGTTGACCTCTAATTCTATTTTTAAAGTTACCATGATTGGCTATATGAAACTTTATGCTACTAGATTTAAAATATAATTTTATTATTATATATTGCGAGAAGTGGGCGATAGCTCACTGGTTAGTTCGTCCAGTTGAGATGGCGGCCACCAAGGCTTAAGGGCTCAAACCCTGGGTCTCACAAAAAAAGGTCGCTCACCTCTGCTTGTGCGGTACATGGTGTCATGGGCTTTCGAGGTTGCGCTAGGTCACCCTGGGCTTACGAGTGACACACGGCCAACATGATGATGGGCTTTCACGACCTTTCTCGACCCAAAGTTGGTTGAGCCTTCTTCAAATAATGCAATGCCGAGGGGATGGTCTTTCCCCTAGGGCCGAGTTGTTTTTAATTATATATTTGTGTAAAATGAAGGTCGGGCCTGGTGCAGCGGTAGAGCATACCGCCTGTAGCCAACAGGTCCCGGGTTCAAGCCGCAGTCTCCCCGCATTGCACAGGTGGGGGTAAGGCCTGCTGCTGATACCCTTCCCCAGACCCCGCATAGTGTGGGAGCTCTCAGCACTGGGTACGGCCTTTTCATATATTGGTGTAAAATTTTACATAAGCAATGTCTCCAAGATTACCCAAAATCAATGGTGAACTTGAAACATCAGTGCATCCATTTAAAGGTGTGTTTTCAGAACAAATTACGATTTATTTGAATGTCTCTCCTATACTCCATTTACTGACTTCATTTTTTGGCAATTATACGAGTGTGCTTAGCAATCAATCGGAAAGTTTTTGTTATGCTATGAAGCCATTGCATCTTCGTACTTGTTGGTTGATGAAGTATGCACAATATTTTCTCCTTGTAGGTTCTTGTGGAGTACAGGAATAAAGACCCTGATCATGTAGAATGGGCTAAAGCTCTGAAGGATCTATACATGCCTGGTCTGCGGGATTTTGTCAAGAAACACTACCCACTTGGTCCTGTCTGGGGCCCTTCTGGAGGTGTTTCCCAACCGAAGGCTGCTGCTCCAACACCTAAAGCACCTGCGGTTAAAGCTCCCCCTCCACCACCTCCTCCTTCAGCACCTCTTTTTAGTACAGAGTCTCCAAAAACTTCGCAGCCTAAACAAGGGATGTCAGCTGTTTTCCAAGAGATTAGTTCAAAACCTGTGACTGCAGGTAGATGAAAACACATGCTATTTCTAGAATTTGAAGGTTTGCATTATTCACAGGTCTGAGTAACCAACACACTAAACTGCATTATTTTTGCTCAGGGTTGCGAAAGGTTACCGATGACATGAAGACTAAAAACCGTGCTGATAGAAGCGGAGTTGTCAGCAACACTGCCGCTGCTCCTTCTGCAGCACCTGAGAAGGCTGTGAAGACTCCTCGTGCAGGATCCTTCTCCTTCAAGTCTGGACCCCCAAAACTGGAACTTCAGATGGGACGCAAGTGAGTTTAGCTTTGTTTCTCGAATGATAGTATATTATCAGAGACATTGAGCTGTTGCTCTGCTGGGATATTATGGATTTATGATTGGTAGCATGTATTAGCAGTTTAGCATCATCTAGGCCGATTGATGTTGAATATTTGGGTGGCATAGTTTTGTTTTATTTGTTTCTATAGTGAGCTGGAACAAAATATGCATAAATGGGGCATTGACCTTTAGGCATACTAGCAACCATCAAAACCGGAATGAGAAGCTAAAAGTTGTTTGTTTTATGTACCATTTAGTCACTCGATTAGATGATTATTTGCTTATGTCAACTGTTGTGGATATTAGGATAAAAAAGATGGAATAAGGATAAGCATTTTGAATCAAGGACTATCAAGGATTATGTCAATTCTTATGTTCTCCCTTACATGACACATTCAACCTATGCAACAGCATCCTAGTGTCATCCAAGGGCACGATGTTCTGTGTTTGGGCTAAATGGTTCATCTTGTTCAGCCAGCTTATGCTTTTGAATTCCGCCAATCACAGCTTGATTGTCCAGCCCACTCAATAAGATAAGAGGCAATTGTGCATGTCTGTGAATGACTATGGCAGCACTATATTTTCGAATACATTGATGCTACAATCTACTCTAACCCACACAGGGACAGTATGCCCTTCACGTCAACGTCTGTTAAAGTTAAACTTGATTTTATAATGTGTTACCATTTGTTGCTCCTCTAATGTGTTTCATCCTGTATGACCAATGGCAGATGGGTGGTCGAGAATCAGATCGGTAAGAAGACCCTTGCGATTGATGATTGTGATTCCAAACAATCTGTCTATGTGTATGGGTGCAAGGATTCTGTCCTTCAAGTGAATGGTAATACACATCTTACTCTGGATGCACACTCTTTTTATGTTTTCAACTTTTGGGCCCAACAATTTTATACCTTTTGCAGGAAAGGTTAACAATATTACTGTTGACAAATGTACTAAAGTTGGATTTGTTTTCAAGGTTAGTGTAAACTGTTGATCCTCAGCTGATTTTTATTGTATCATTGTGGCATATATAAATTTAAGTATCACATGTTTCAGGATGTTGTAGCAGCTTTTGAGGTTGTTAACTGCAATGGTGTTGAGGTCCAATGTCAGGTATACAATGGTTTATAGTTTTTATATTAATGTGTGGAATGTATTGAGGACACAAAGAGATGAATGCTGAGGACCTGTTTTGAAGCCATCATCCACATCATAATTAATCATTGAATCACTTGGTGAAATTATGTTTAACTTTTTGGAATTCATGGCATTGAGCTAGTCCTTGTAGGAAGGTAACTCTAGCGCAGAAAGTGTATGATATTTTCATTTCCCTAGGCATGAGGGTTTGCATTGAGCTAGTTTTTGTAGGAAGGTAACTGTAGCACAGAAAGTGTGATATTTTCATTTCCCTAGGCATGAACCCTACCTTTTCTGTGCTTATATGCATTAAACCAGCTTCGTGAATTATGATGTGATCGCTTACTTTTTGTGAATCCTTTGAATCTGTGCACTCAAATGCTTTTCAAAACATTGACGACAAATTATTTTCCTCTTTGTTTAAGTTCCTATGTTTACAGATGTCAACTGGTCCAGACTGTCTAGTAGTTTTCTTTCTTTTTAGTATAACTGACATTCATTAGATAAGCTCTCTACTTGAAAACAAGTTTATTACTCCACATTACTGTTATCAACAGAAAGCAATTTGTTTTCTCAGGGCACAGCACCAACAATATCAATTGACAACACATCTGGATGCCAGTTATACTTGAGCAAAGATTCATTGGGAGCTTCAATTACTTCAGCTAAATCTAGTGAAATCAATGTTATGGTTCCAAGTGGTGTCACTGATGGTGATTGGGTAAGATCTGTTCCTTGCTCGTATCCTTTCGGATGTATATCACTTGCTACTTCCCCTCTTTTTCCCTGAAACTGTAGATGTATATGGAACCCTTTGCACCTAACTTTAGCTCTTATGTTACATGTCACAGGTGGAGCATGCTTTGCCTCAGCAGTACATTCACAATTTCAAGGACGGGCAGTTCATCACGTTACCAGTTTCTCACTCGGGAGCGTAACTCTGATGACAGTTGGTCTGTTTGCCTTGTTTTAAGATGGCGGTATGCTGAGAATCGTAGTTCTAGCAGTTTTTGGTCTCAGTTGGAGCACTAGACGTGGTGTGCCATTGTTGTTGTTTCTGTTGTCCGTGCTTATTAGTGTGTGGTATCTACGCTTTGCTTATCACATGATTCATTTTGGTTGGTTACAAGCTACATATGTACTATGTCTGTAGCTGGTTATTCTTTGATGATGTGAATCTCATTATATGGATGTGGACCATTGGCATGTTCATTACGTCTTCGGCAATTTGTTCTTGAAACCATGTGATTATGGAGATTGTATGCTTTGCGTTGGGCCTTAGAGCCGTCATTTCCTTCAGCGTGTACACTAATTTTGTCCTTTTTCGAATGGCTGTGGTCCTGTCTAATTTCTAATTATTTTTTTTGCAAAAGCTTGTTAATCCTAATATATGGTTATGGAATTCTCAGACCGTTAAGATGCAAGGTTTCCTGCATTTGGACTGTACAGTTGTGGAGCCTTTGTAGGATTTTCTGATCAATTAGCATGGTTCATGCTGTGTCCATCGGATAATCAACTGCGTATAGTCACGTGAGAGAATCCACGCAAATCTTGAAAGGTTAAGCCCATTTCCGCTTTTAGTGGTTAGATCTTGGGACAATGCTTGGACAGGAGCAGCAGAGTTTCATTGCGATGCAACGCGTTCATCAATCAAGAAAAAGAGAGAAGAGAAAAGAAGGAACACAAAGAGTGGCTCAATACAGTGGGCGAAAAAGTGTAAAGACAAATGTCATATTAACACTTGCAAAGCTATGAAGCAGAAGCCAGCAATGATAGGTAGCACGGCGAAAGTGCGAGACGTTTCAGCCGCACTAGGACGAGCGCAAGCACTGCCTGCCCCTTCGCCGTCGCCGTCCCCGGCGTGCACAGAACGGGAGGTCCCGGCGGCGCCTGCAACAATAATGCGAGTAATTAAGAACTCTATCTGTCGTAAGAAAGAACTGAATTTAACTTGAACCAACAAGCGAAGAGGGCAGTACCTGTGTCTGCTGCCCTGGCGTTGCCTGAGCGGGCGCCGGGCGCACTGCCGTCGTCGGCGCCACCGCCGGCGCCATGGCCGGTCCCAACCCGGCAGTACCATTCCTGAGCAGCCCCGTCGGGTACGTCTCCGTAAGGCTCGTCTGAAACAGCCCGAAATACTTCTCCGACCCCTTCCCGGGCTTGAGGTCCTCATCGTACACCGCGAACAGGTACGTGTCCACCGATTTCCCGGGCGCGCGCGGCGTCCCCGCCAACGAGCCGAGATGCGCCACGAGCCCGGACACGTACGCCCGCGCGTTCTCCGGCGTGGCCCCGGCCTCGTCCGCGTCGCCCTTGTGTGGCCACCCCGTCTCCGCCACCACGATCTCCACGTCCTTGTACCCCTTGGCGTCCAGCGCGGCGCGCACGGCGTCCACCATGGCGTCGAACATGTTGGTGTACGTGAGGCCCGACCCGGCGTCCGGCCGGCCCGCGTTGGGCTGGAACAGGCAGAACGCCAGCGTCTCGGGGCGCGGGTCCGACTGGTACGCGAAGTAGGGGTACGGGTTGACGAGGAACGGGGAGCCCGTCTTGCTGAGGAAGGCGAGGAGCGGGTCCAGCGCGGCGGAGAGGTCGGGCTTGAACGCGCCCGAGGAGGGCGGGTCGGAGGCGGCCAGCACGTCCATGGCGTTCACGGTGGAGACCTTGATGGTGGAGTTGGGCGGCAGCGCGGCGTAGAGGTTCTGCATGGCGGGGACCAGCTGCGCGGCGAGCGCGGGGTCGTCGGCGAAGAAGACCTCGTTGCCGACGGAGATGGCGGCGACGGGCGGGTCGGAGGGCACGTGCGCCGCGACCCAGGCGGCGGCGGCGGAGGGGAGGACGCCAGGTTGGGGATGTCGCCGTTGGTGGCGCCCAGGAGGAGGGCGATGCCCGTGCCCGCGAAGGCGGAGATCATGGCCGGGTCGGTGCCGTAGAGCCGCACCTTGGAGATGGTCGTGGACTTGATCAGGCGCGCCGTGGAGGACGGCGGCGGGAGGTTGTCGGCGACGTCGCCGTAGTTGATGCCGATGAAGGACTGCGGAGCTGCAAGCATGCACGGCGAGTGTTACACCACTGTTTGGCAACGAATTCGACGAAGAATAACCGTGGTTCCAATTTCAAACTTGACATGTCGAAAATCAAAAGGCGAATTTAGGAAAACCAAGCATGTTTAAAAATACAGAAACAGTGGCCCAAAACTAAGCACCCGACAAACTGGCGAACCGCTGGTAGCCGGTACGCAGTAGGTGTCACCGTGCCATTGCACAGACGCTACACGTCATCGTCGCATGACGGCGTGACGATTGTCGACCCGTGAATGTGTCGCGCGCCGATGCAATTGACGGTGGGATCAATTCCTCGCGTGGTCGAGAAAGCGCCAGCGCTACTCTGGGTTTGTTCCTTTCGCTATCGGGCAAGGAAGAGACCATTCCGATGACTCCATAGAGAATCAGTGGCTTTGATGAGGGGAACAACGAACGCAAGCAAAGCACAAGAAGAGATTCCGCTAACGAGCTCGGAAAGTGGTTCGGTTGAATGTGTTTCTTTGACCTCAGCCAGTCAATTGTGCGCGTAATCCCAAGACAGAGAAGGTATCATGTGTGGATCATTGGCAAACTCTTCAGCAATAAGAACAGAAGGTCAGGCGATCCGCACAAAGCAAAGTAGTAGGAGAGGCGCGTACCTGCGAGAGGAAGGCAGACGAGCTGCAGGAACCCCAAGAGAAGATGCAGAAGCTGCCTCCTCCCTGCCATCCTCAAACTCTACTCTCGTACTCAGTCAGCAGACACCGGGATCTTATGATTTGGTTCTGTCTGTCTCTCCCGGCGGGCTCAGCTCTGCTGCTTCTTATCCTACCTAACGGCCTCCACTTCCCCTCTTTTTCCCTGCAGGTTGCAGCAGGTCTCGTTACTTAGCGAGGAAGAGAAAGGAAGAAGGCGCGGGCGCTGTCTCTTTTGGGAAGCAATAATCAGGCCGGAAAGGGCTTTCGCTAAAACTGGTGGGGGAAAAGCAGAGACCAAAGCGCTAAAGCACATCCGCTTCTGCTAAAAACAAAGCCTCCACTTAGCATCGCGTCTTTAGAATTCGCGATCCAACCCCGGCCGGTTTGAACTTTGAACGACTGCAACGGGGGTAGCGGACCAACGCGAACTAAGGAACTCTGGGGATGGGTGACACGTGTGCTTGGCACCCGGGACTGATGGTGGACATGCCTTGAAAGAAATAGCTCAATCATCGTGTTCATCCCATTTCGCTGCAGATTTTTGGGATCAAAATTACTAAATCTGCAGTGAGTGATCGTCTTTCGAGGGAACATGATTCGACTTGTGCGGGCTTCATGCGATCGTGCTCGGGAGTTGGGACTGTTGGGAAAGAGTATACGCGATACAGGCGCCCCTTGCCGTGCTATGTTTGGTCACGCTATGGAATGCAGGTCGAGCGGAACTCCTACCTACCACTACCAGTGCAGCAAGTGGAACGAGCACGATGAGCCACATGCATACGCCCGGCCGCGTACGAGTCTGTGACATGGTCACGAACCATTATCATCTTGTCATTTGTTTGATGCGCATGAAAGCGATTAAG
This sequence comes from Chloris gayana, assembly GCA_031894775.1. Lineage (NCBI taxonomy): Eukaryota > Viridiplantae > Streptophyta > Magnoliopsida > Poales > Poaceae > Chloris > Chloris gayana. The sequence continues at coordinate 228,822 of JAUNZO010001315.1, forward strand.
CGAGTACTAATGGCGTGCTTGAACCTGGCATTTTTCTGTTCTTCTTTCATGGGCTGACGTAAGTAGCCAAGACGAGGCTTCATACTTGGGAAATGATTCCAATCCCTTTCAGCTTTCATCCTCTTCAATTGACTGGAAACTTAATAAACTTTTAATCAATATGATTTTTAATAAAATTTATATTATTAGTTTAGTATAAACTAATAGAATGTAGATAGAGTGATCTTTTAATATATAGATTATAGAAAAAAGTCATTTTTATTGACCCCCAATTTCGATCTAGTTGTACTGAAAATTAACAATGCCAAACCTTTTTGTTTATAAACTAAAGTGTACCATGCCCTATGCTTAGTGAGTAGCAGTTGCACAAACACATGACTTAGAATCAACAGAATTATGATATGATCTTGGTTCTAACGATTTCTGAACAAACAAATTTGACTTTGATTGTTTGGGATCCATAGCAGTTAATCAACAACTGAACATAACCATTAGTTAATAGCATTATCTTATAATGAATGTATTATACTTCCAATTAAGTAAGTTACAATTTCCATGTATTTTAAAATCATGAGTTTGATATTATATTTAACTAGGCTATAGTAATAAAGAAGGGAGTTCTTTGCATGTCTGGTCACATAGGGGTTAGGGGCTCATGCCCCCAAGCAATATCTAGCCTTGACAAGCCGGTGCTTATATCTACTTATCTTTTATAAGTGCTAACCACTAAGAATCATTAATGAGTATTTCTCTGCCCTGACGTTGTGCCACATCACCTACAAAGTTTTGTCCATCAGATCATGAGTAACAACACATCTCATTCATCCATCGTCTCTCCTTCATTCCACAGCAATATAGCATTCTCCGTTCTAAACTTTCGGGTAAAATTTAAGTTGCAGGCACTCAATCACGACCTCCCACTTTTCCGTTCAGTTATAAACTTATAATATAAATCTTCAATGCTGCAAAAACTGCTACCACTACACATGAATCAATAGTCCCTGCTTTAATGTCATTATTTCTCTTCTAATACATCTCCTACGTAACACATATATGTCACTCGCCCCCACGATCAATGAGCCTGGTCCCTGAGCCTGGCCTTTTGTTTCCCATAATCTTCTAGAGACCACCTCTTCCAGTTTTCCTTGAGAGATCATCAGCAATAATTACCGGAAGAGGTGATGTTCTTAGATATGCCTGTGGCTAATTGCACTTGCACCTGCTGCTCATGGTTCATCTACAGACTGCTTTTGCTTCCATCCGTGCTCACTGTGATTTTGTTCTCGCTGATCAAGTCTAAACTATTATTTCCTTTTCAGGTGATAAATTGGTGTCTCAATAATTTGCCTATATACTTACTGATCATGTTGCAGCTCCATAGGTGTAGAATAGATATGGATGGTTAACATATATATGCAGATACCTGTTATCACCATTTACCTTGAACATTTTGTTGAATTATTCCTTCCTATTATTTAGATGTCAAATATTGATCAGTAGTGATGTCTCCTTCGGGTGTGCAAGAACATATGTTAGATTAGTCGCTGGAGCGGCACTATAAAGACATGTATATTGCTATTCTGTTGCACATGTCTGAGCTCTGTACATCTGGTCATTGTATAGGTAAACTTCTTAATCTTTACCTTCCACATATTTTGCCTGTGTTAAAATACCTTTACATTGTGTTTCATCACATGTTATCCTTAGAAGCACCTAGCTAATTAATTTTTGTCTGATGTGATTAACAAGTTTCTATATAAAAATTGCACCGGGACAATCTATCTACGCCCTTCAATCCTCCGTTTATTCTTTTCTCATCACGACTTCTCCATTTCTGTTGTGACAGTACTAATGTCGTCTTTTGTTAGGTTAACCTAAGAGAAGATATAATCCATGCCCGAGTGCAATTTTAAAAATACCTTTGCATGAGAATCAGATTATTGCTACTTCCGAGCATCTGGGCCTACATACAGGGTATGAGCTGAATGTAATTTGCAGTTTTCAAAATGTCACCATATAAACATTTAATAGCATACCTCTAACGATAACTTCTAACCCTCCATTATATTTACTTTCTACAGGTGTGTTCATTTCCTGTCTAAGTAATCTATCCTTACAAAGTATTAAATTAAATTAATTAATTTGTTGTATTGTCACTAGGATCCCCTTGTATTTTATAGTTGCATTGTATCAAACTTGCGCTGTCTATGTGAGACATTGCAGTGCAATAGAAGTAAACTGTGTGGAGTCCTGAAGAAGCCAAGTCACCTGTTATGACACGGGCATGAACAATTATCGGTTTGCTGCTTGTCTGGTGCGTTTGCAAATGAGTGTTAATGGGTCTGCACGAATTTGGCTTTTTTTTTTGTTGTTCTTTCATGGGCTGACGTCAGACAACTATGACAAGGCGCATATATGAAACCGACTTTTTGGTACTGAATCTGTTATGAATCAAAACTTTTAGCCTTGTCTCGCAGAAAGGATGAATGAATGTAAACTGTAAAGAGATATTGATAATAGTTATCCTTTTTGCAAGAAAATACGAAGAAAGCATGTGGACGGCCAGATCACTACTACCTCCATCCAGAAATATAAGTATTTATTGAAAGTAAACATTTTATTGACTTTCAGATGTTACGTTTGATCACTCGTCTTATTCAAAATATTTTTCTAGAATTTATTTTATTCCTAGATATATTTGAACTACATCTTCTTTATTTTTATATTTACATAAATATTTTGAATAAGACGAATGGTCAAACAAGAAGTTAGAAAGTCAATAAATCCTTATATTCTTGGACGGAGGGACTATTCACTAGTGTATTCAACTGGCTTCCGTTGATTGTAATAATAGAGAAGAGTAAAATACATTGGCGGTCCCTAAACTTCCTCCGTAGTGTCATCTTGGTCCATAAACTTGTAAATTGCACAAAAACATCCCTAAACTTGTCTTTTGGTGTTGTCTAGGTCCATGAACTTGACAAATACACCAGCACGTCATCAAACTTATCTATTGTGTCATTTAGGTCTAGATCTCTATTATGGCTATGGTTTATAAAATTGTGAAAAGTGAATTGGTTTTCACGAAAATCTATTTTTAGCGGGCCACCAGTTTTTACTAAAAAACCAAACACGAGTCCTGTAATACAAACGATTTTTCTTGGGTTTTCATTCGATTTTTGACAAAAAAGAAAACATATAGTATTCAGATTGAACCCAGATTATGACAGGAACATGCATATGTGGCATGTCACATGGTGCTCTTTGCCATGATTTTTCACCATCGATGATTTGTCACGTTTGACATCTTCACACTCTATAAATCTAACAAGTTGAAATTTTTTAACCATTATTCTTACCAAAAGTGGTTAAATAGTTACACGTAAAATACCACATAGGTAGATTTATACATTCTAATAAAGGTGTGAAGCTATATGACACCAAAAGATAAATTCAAGGATGAGTTTCTGCAACTTACAAGTTTATGAACCTACATGACACCACTAGACAAGTTCACGGATACGCTTGTGCAATTTGCAAGTTCATGGACCTAGATGGCACATTGAAACAAGTTTAAGGACCGCTAGTGTATTTTACTCAATAGAGAAAGTTATTTTGCGTGCATGGCGGCATAGGGATCAGGGAGATCATGCTTGGAGCAAGAGCAAGTGAGCAACTACTAATGTATTACTGGTAGATCATGCTTGCTTGTTGGTTGTAGTTGCACCGCTTCAATCTAATAAGCCTGTTGCTCATTTTCTATCTTTGAAGCCCTTTTAGATGAAAAATGTTGTTGTGGGGGTAGCCTCGTCCACACATTTGCTTGCTTAATGTAAGTGTCAAAATTTTCATTTAGGTGATGGCAAATAGGACAACTCTAGTGGCTCAAAAGGTTGTAAGACCTTCACAGACTGCATTTATGATTGGTAGGAATATTATGGAAGGGATGGTTATCCTTCATGAAACAATCCATGAGATACACAAGAAAAAGTTGGATGGGGTAATCCTCAAACTTGATTTTGAGAAAGCCTACGATAAGGTCAATTGGTCCTTCCTTCAACAAACATTGAGGATGAAAGGATTTGCACCATTATGGTGCAAATGGATCGATCAAATAGTTGGGAGGGGGGGGAGTGTCGGAATCAAGGTTAATAATAACATAGGTCATTATTTTCAAACAAAAAAATGTCTTAGACAAGGAGACCCTTTATCCCCGATGCTCTTCAATCTAGTGGCCGATATGTTGGCTATTCTCGTAGATAGAGCCAAGATGAATGGAGATTTTTGAGGAGTAGTACCTCACTTAGTAGATGATGGACTCTCCATCCTATAGTATGCGGATAACACGACTGCTCTTTATGGAGCATGATCTGGACCAAGCAAAAAAATCTTAAACTAGTTTAAGTACTTTTGAGCAGATTGTCCGGATTAAAGATTAATTTCCATAAGAGTGAGCTTTATTGCTATGGCAAAGCCAAAGAATGCGAGGGAGATTATGCCCGACTCTTTGGTTGTAACACAGGCTCAACTCATTTCAAATGTCTTGGTATACCTATGCATCATCGAAAACTCTCCAATAAGGATTGGTGTATTATTGAAGAAAAATTTCAAAAAAGCTAGCTAGCTGGAAAGGAAAACTCCTGTCAGTGAGAGGGAGACTAGTTCTAATCAATTCTGTTCTAACCAGTCTAGCTATGTATATGCTATCTTTCTTTGAAGTACCTAAAGAGGTGCTAAAGAAGCTTGATTATTATCAGTCAAGATTCTTTTGGCAATGCGATGACCATAAGAAAAAAATATTGACTCACCAAATGGAGCATAGTGCGTAGGCCCAAAGATTTTGGGGGTTTAGGAGTCCAAAACTTGGAAATACCAAACACTTGCCTTCTTATTTCTTAGTAAATGGCTTTTCAAGTTGATTAATGAGGATGGCACTTGGCAAGACCTTCTAAGAAGGAAGTACTTGTCAAACAAGACCCTAACCCAAGTTAAGAAAAAACCAGGGGACTCTCACTTTTGGTTCGGATTGATGAATGTTAAGGATCAATTCTTAGCATGTGAGCATTTTCGAGTCCAAAATGGTACCGAAATTAGATTTTAGGAAGACATCTGGATAGGAGATAAACCGTTGGATATTACGTATCCTAATTTTTATAACATAGTTAGAAAGAAAGATGCAACGGTTGTGCAAGTAATGTCAACAAGGCCTCTCAATTTGTCTTTCCGACGTGCTCTTGTTGGAGATAACCTAAAAAATTGGTACGAACTTGTGACCAAGGTCATGGATATTTCACTAACAAATGACAAGGATTCCTTTGGTTGGGACCTACATAGTAGTGGGACCTTTCAGTGAAGTCTATGTATAAAAGTATCATCCAAAGTGGGATTATACCTCTCAAATGTCCAATTTGGAACATTAAGGTACCGCTAAAAATTAAGATTTTCTTATGGTACCTCATACGGTGTGTCATTCTCACAAAGGACAATTTGGCAAAAAGGAATTGGCATGACTCTCTTAATTGCTGTTTTTGTAGTTCATTAGAGACTATTCAACATCTTTTCTTTGATTGTCATTTTGCTAGTTTTGTTTGGAATACTATATACTTTGCTTTTGGAATTCAACCACCACCATGCATCTCAAACTTGTTTGGTTCATGGCTTTCCCGTTTTAATACCAAACTTAAGAAACAAGTGTTAGTTGGTGTCTCGGCTTTACTTTGGTCTCTATGGTTGAATAGAAATGACGTGGTCATTAATAAGACCAAACAAAATACTTTTTTGCATGTAATTTTTAGGATGACACATTGGATCCGCACATGGTCCTTGTTGCATAAAGATGAGGAGGCACAAGATTCGTTCAAGCATGGTTGTAGGTTGCTTGAGACAATCATCATGGAGATTTTTGCGACATTTGGGTGGAGATTTACTAATAGAATTGCAGCTTAGTCTTGCTTTTCTTTTGTGGCTCCATTTCGTTGTATCCGAGACTACTTCTCTTTGCTTAGCGTTTGTCACCAAGTCCAAGCTGAGCGTGAGTCTTTGGAGTATTTAGGTGTTTGTGGTTTTGTTGTGGATCCAAGTACCTTTGCTTTGCTGTAAAATCTGTTGTGTACACCCAAAAGGTACAGAGACAGAAACTCTGTTCTGCTATCTAAAAAAAGCCTCGTCTACGCATGCAACTACTATTTGCCTTTTGATTGCAATAAACCAAACACATAAATCTATCCAAGAATTCATTTGATGCTTAGAAGCCGGGACTATGATATGCGAAGAGATGCTACACGGATGGGGAACCTAGAGGGAGAGCTCGGGGAGAAGCAGTTCTTCACCGGCGAGGCTTTTGGGTTCACGAACCTCAAAAAATGCAAGAGACGAGGAAGAAGACGATGATGTGGCGAATGACAGGTAGGATCCACTACCACGTCGAACAAACCACCCACGGATACTGCTCTGGGATAAAAAACAACCGGTTTTAATAGTTGAGAGACTAAATAACTGGTTTCGTAAATGAGGGAGAAAATTCAGACTTCATCGAAAGTTGATGGAAGCATATAGGACTTATTCCTTTCTTAATTTATAAGAACCGAACAAAGCAGCGGCTGCGTCCACAAAAGAAATACTTCGCTAGTTCTTCGCAACTCAAACAGGCAGCCTCACGCTGTCTCCTCGTTTCATCAATCTTTCATCCAATCCCCAACACCGGTGAGCTGGAAAGAAAAAAAAAAACTAGCCACCATCTTCTGAATCGATAATTTTCTCGAGCACGCTCGCTTGTGGCGAACGGGTGAAGTGATAGAGCATGAGCAGGCGTGCAATGCTCGTCAGGTACGTCCCAAGCAACAGCAGCCAGGACTATGAAGAGTTTACTGAATCGTGCACGCCTGCTCATGCCGGACTGTTTGACTGTAGAGACAATCATACACAAATTACATCCTTCTACAATAGTATTTAACTGGAGATCAATATACATGTAAAACTCAGACTGTAGAAAGATCTAAAAAGAAAAGAACGATAGAACTACAGAAGGCTAACTGTGACATATTGACATCAAAGCTATCATAGAATTCCTACACATGCCATGCTGAATAATAAATGGACATCCTGAGTTCTAATACATTGCTTAGTTAACAAAGGAAAATGAGACATGATCTACGGTTATATGGACATGTGAATTCAGGTTCACAAAAAGGTTCGATGGAGATAGCTCTTCCATCCAGCAACATTACAAGCTGTTGTCAAAGCTATAAAAAATAACAAAAACACAGGGACTCCAACAAGAGTAAAATGCTACTGTATCTCCATATGCTTACCGGCTCAGCAGTTCAAAATAAAAACGCTAGTCTTAAACATGCGGTTCCAATTTGTTTTCAGGGAACTCTGCTATCAAACATGGTGTGTACACAAAAGATGATATTATGCTTGCAAAAGGACCATGGTAGTATTTGGGGCGCACTTTACCCAAATCCTGAATTGTGCATTTATTCAAGTGATAAGCCACTGCTCTGTCCAGTGAAACATTCAAGAAGACAACGTCTTTGTACGGATGAAATCCAAGGAAACTCATAAGTCCTATGAAGGACTTGTCAACCTCATATTCCTTTCCGATTATGTTATCATTGTCAGAGTCCCATTCAAATTTGCACTTCACAAGTGCATTATCGTCATCCTCATTGTGGCTAACATCCTCTCCACAATCTTCATAATTGTTGCCATCATCTTCATTATTGTTAACATCAGCCCCATAATCTGCAACATTGTTGTTAACATCCTCTCCATAATATATAGTGTTGTTAGCATCCTGTAAAGTCCAAGGTCCCTCCATTTCTTCACAACAGTGCATTACACGTGATATATTGTGCTCAATGTCTGTATGGTGCTTCAACACCCATTCTATCTTACCACACGATTCATCAAGGATCCAAACCCGAAGCTTGCCCCAATAGTTAAATGTTGCACAACAGACCCCTTCCCTTAACTGTCCTAGATAAGGTCTGTTATATTCTATATCTCCAATATCTGCTGGCAGATCAATCACTCGATATTTATCATTTGACAGGGATATTCTGCAAAATATCAAATCATCGACAAATATTTAATAATGTGTACAATTGATTCAACTTTTTTAAGTGGAATAGTACAGGGAAACAAATAGATACAACTGCTCATGAGAACACAAATTGTGACAAAGAAAGATGGTCTTTACATATCATATTGTCCAAATATTGTAAATCACACTATTCATGTATGGTATGTACAGATCACGAGGATCTAAGTCACAAATCAATTCCATTGCATACAGTGCATACCTCAGAACAGCAGAACCATCATTGCATTGCACGAAGAATGTACTCCGCCAGTAAGCGCTGGAGGCCCGCCACAGCGGATCGCCAATCTCGTTAAAAACCATCCTTGTGGTCTCACCTTCTCGGACAAAGGACCTCTCCTCCCACTGCCATGTGCGTGATGAGAACACACACAAGACCCAAATCGATGCTGGCCATTCCTCGGACTTGTCCATCGTCTGCTGGCGCTTCTTCTTATTCATCTCCTCGGACTTGTCCATCGTCTGCTGGCGCTTCTTCTTATTCATCTCCTCCGTCCGTCGATCGACAGGAACAATCAACACCTCATAGTGCGGAGACTCCGTGGGATCAAACAAAAGATGCCCCAGGTCATCAAACAAGAGGTGCCCCGGGTCATAGTGCGGCACCGGGGGCAATTGTGCCCGCCGCTGCGTGGCGGGGTTGGACACGTGCATCCCACGCCGGTCTTGATAAAGCAGGAGGCCATTGCGATGGTCCAGGATGTTGGTGAAGCTCCAGAGGTACGGGTCGTGGTGAGGACGATACAAGTCGAGCTTCTCGAAGATCTCGGGCTGCGCGGAGGGGCGGGAGAGGAAGGCCGGGAAATCAAGATCATGGTACCTGAGGAAGATGCCGCGCACCGTGTGTGGCAGGAGGCATGGGAGCAACAGGCACCGGCCGTCGACGATGTCACGCCAGGTCTTGCACACGCACCGTGAGGCGGCGAGGCTACGCGGCGGGAGGCGGCGGAGCACATCTGTGAGGGTGTCCTCGGGTAGCGGCAGGCCCATCAGATCTCCTTCCATACAATCCGCAGCCACCGGAGCAAGTGGATCTAGCCGGCAGATGGATCAGTCGTTGCTTCAACTAGTTTCTCTTTTTTTCTTTTCCTCAGAAATCAGAATTGTGCGTCTGTATGGGGGACAACACAGTGCCGCCACCTTCGCATAGCTTAGCTGTAGCATTACAAATAATAATAATAATAAACTTAGCTGTAGCACGGCCCAAGGCCAGTTTGCCTGTTTTCAGCCCAGCGTGACTAGCACAGTCCACACCCGCTGAGTCAGGACGCGGCGTACATTGATTTGGTAATCGACGAGGATGAAATCAGCCATGGAACTTCCTTTCATTATGACAATCACAGGCACAGATCGAAATCTTCCTGCAGGGGTGAAAACACAAAAATCAGTCGTATTATCAATATCTATTTCTGCTGCTTGTGAAAGATAAGAAATAAAGCAACATGACAACAAAAGATTTTGACTTGAGAGAGATGGGGGCAAGCAGGCAGTGATGTGCGATTACTGAATACGAGACATGGTCATGTATTCGGACCCTAACTTGCAGCACACGACCAAAAGGCGTCGCCCATCGCTAATAACAAACTTAGTAATTAATCTCTTACGATTGGGGCGCCCAAAAGATTAGGAATCGGCCAACTGAAAACTATAGCTGCTCTGAAAGCAGAAGCTAGCTACCTGACCGAAATCTGACAACAGGGAACGGGCTCTGAACTGAAGGAGAGACCATCTCCAAAATGAAATGTTACGGGATCGACCAGGCCGTCCTCGTTCACTAAATTCGTTTATTGAATTTCCAGCTGCGGATGATGGTCGATCAGTTCACACAGCTAATTTTGTTCGTTGAGATTCAGAAACACAGAGGAACGAAAGCAAAAACAGAACAGATCGTGGAACTCAAGCCTGGCAAACAAGTAACAGCGACAGAGAGGAGCGGAAGCAAAAACAAATGTACACTAAATCAGTTCATTTATTGACTTTATTACATCCATGAAAATAGATGATGATTATGACGACCAAGTATGTCGGGTCACACAGCTAATTTCATTCGATCTTCAGATTCAGTTCAGAAACAGAGACAGGAAAATTCAGATTCAGAGGAACAGGAACGGGCTCAGGCAGCAGCATCAAAATGGTGTCCCTTGGGCCAGATGACCAAGCGGAGAGCTTTCTCCGCGTCTTCAGGTGTCAGGATGTTGCACGTCTCCATGTCCCGTGTGATCTTCCAGTCGCAAGAAAGGCTCCGGACATCTTGGCCCAGATCATGAGTAGGCATGTCTCGTCCTTGTTCAGCCGGGCACCCTTTTGGATCGTCGAGTAAACCCGATTGAACCTGGCAGATCTGCGATTATGACACAGAGCCTGGCCAGGCTCACCCCGAGCTTGGCATTGGTGTCGCTGTGGCTGGACAACTTGTACATGGACAGGTTCCTAACCGATTCGAGGACGGCCAGGGTGCCCATGTCGTTGTCGTAGTTGATCAACTTTTTGTGGCCGCCAATGAGACCACCGTAGGTCTCGGTGAGCGGCTTGAGAAGAAGGGTGGATCCCGGCACGATATTCTGGAAATTCTTGAAGGAGAACCATGTCCCCTCACTGTTGTTGAAGGCGGTGAGGTAAATGTTGTCGTTCCTCACCGCCAACGTGGTGTCCTCGTGGTTGGTGCTTCCGGTGAGCCGGAGAAGAATCCATCGCGGCGGCGGGTTGGTCGTCCCCGTCTGCTCGACCATGACCGGGATGTTGCGCACCTCCCGGCTGGTCTTGAGCAGGTCATGGAGAGACTTCTGGAACTCCGTGTAGCTGTCCTTGGACGGGTTGAAGGTGACCGTCAACGCGGACTGCGGAGGCCACTCCCCGGGGACAGCCGCCGGTGGTGGAGGGCCAGCCGGGGCAGGGACCCGTCCGCCACGGCCCGGCGCAGGAGGAACCCGTCCGCCACGGCCCGGCGCAGGAGGAACCCGTCCGCCGCGGCCCGGCGCTGGAGGAACTCGTCCGCCCCGGCCCGGCGCAGGAGACTCGTCCCCCGCCGGCGCTGGAGTCTTCCTCCCTCCGCCTTGAGGGTCGCTGGACGCCGACGCCAATGCGGCAGCAGGGAATGAAGCACCTAGGATGGCACGGCAGGCAGGTCAGTAAAATGACGTGACAAGGACGAGCAAAGAAAGAAATGTTCGAGGATGGAGAGAGTTCCGTCACGTGATGACTCACCAAAGTCCTCGGACGCCGCGACCGCGCCATGGACGCGCCAGTAGTCCGGCAGCGGAGGAGCGTGGCGACCGTCGCCATCAGCCGGAGGTGGTGGGAGCGAGGTCCAGGTCTCGTGTCCCTCTGCAGGCAGAAGCTGAACCGCTGCCTCGTCGGCCGCAGCGGCACGGAGCACGGCTCCCAGCACGCATAGTGCCAGGATCAGTGGCTTGGCGCTGAACGCCATGGGAGTGTCAGTGTCGTTGGATCAGTTCAGTGGGTGTGCGAGCGCTTAGTGGCTAGGATGGCGCTGCTTTTATAGAGACGGACGGACTGGCTATATATGGCTGATGCGGATTGCATTGGGAGTGTTCGATCGATCCGCATGTGCAGAGCTGGCTTCGTTCATGGCTAGAGGGGATCAACGACCTTGCGTTGGCTAGTCGCTCTTGCATTTCGTGTCTCAATGGACCGGCAAAGACCTGTCGATCGATTGGTAACGCGCGCGCGCGGCAAGGACAAGACGGCGGCAACCGCCTGCCGAGCTCATCTGGGTACGCATAATTAGACGCCAGCCACTATTACTGTTTTGTCTGTGCATTTTGTTGCCCAGGCACCGTGGCGGTTATCCATGAACGCCAGCTTCTGCTGCTGATAAAATCTCTATCCGCTGCTGAACGATCAATCAGATCGTTTCGGTGCTTACTTCTGATTATCGATCGATGAGCCTGCACGTACGTCGCATGTGCTCAAACAGGCTAGTACCAAAACCATGCTTGCGCATCTTCCCTTGGCTACCACGTACCAGCAGTACCGTTGGCTACTCGCTCTTGTCCATGAGCCTGTACCTGCCCCCGTGGCGCGCTTGTCCATGCATGGATGGGAGACTGCTTTTCCCACAACAGGCTGCGGTCGCTTGCATTATCTGGTCCGCACAGTACCGCCTACTGCTTTGAGATTTGTACTGTCAACAGTATCGGCAGCCGTGACCGTCAGCTACGCCGTCACGGGATTCTTTTCACGTGAACCTCTCTCTCTCTCCACAAGGAACCGAAGATATCAATGGCGGGTCAGGAAACCGGCCGACCTCAGGTCAGGAAACCAGCCGACCTCGACTAATCCAACCACAAAATCTGCCTCTGTTCCTCTACACTGCAGTAGACCCAATAACCGCATGGGTTCTTCCTCGCGAAGCTCGTTCCTCTCTCCATCCGCTTCGTTGCCTCCCAATAACCAAGACATGGTTCAGATCCTGCAGCAAACATCTATGCATGTGGTTCTTTCGCAAGGATTTCGTCACCTGGGAGAGGAGCACTTCACCGGATTGAGGTAAGAACCCTATATCGCAAAATCAGTGATTCTTTCATATTATTGCACATATACATGTATAAATTGTTAGGTCATGCTTCGGAAACATATGAATGGATATTCTGTACTGTCAGCGTATTAAATTAATGTGTATTGGAATTGATTCTTCAAGCATTTGGAACTCTTTTTTTAAAAAAATTCGAATAACTCAAAAACAGATTCAATGTCTTTAGTAGAGAATTAATTTTTGGACATATATGTATGTGTCTAATATCTACTCCCCTTGTTCTTGTTTTCTTTACTTTCGGACATCAAAGTGTAGTTAGTTCTTTACCAGTTGACATTTGGTCTACTTACTACTTGTCTGTTAGTGTTTTCATCTGTATCCCATCTTTCTCACGATGCCTTCTCTGTTCACTCACTTAATTTTGATACAAAATAATTTGTTTTGCAGATATTTTCTTGAACCACGCCTATAGAAAGTAAGTGTTTGGTCGAAAGGATAACAAAGGTGTGCCATTTCCTGCCCAAGTTTCACAACTGCAGTTCACTAATTTGTTTTGGCTTGTGCATTGTGAATTTGTGATGATGGTGCTGTAAACCCTGTTTTTACTATGATTTATATCCTTATGATGCGCCAGTGTCTTCTGCTGCTAATGCATCTACGCAATAAGATAGCATATATGCTGTTTAGTTGTAAGTTATAGCTATTTAGTCATAATGTTAAAATCTGTTTCCTTGAAAATGGCCATGTTGAGTAGTGTGATTTGCTACTCTCTTCAAGTGTCTTTCGTACTTGTAAATGAATGAAAGTACAGTATGCTGATTGAACAGACTCTTGAGAGATTTAACTCATTGGAACATAATGTGACATTTATAAATTAACAACTATGCTGCTACTATGCTAATGAAAAGGGTTGGTACATTTAGGAGTACAACTATAATGTACGCTATGCTAGCGTATAGTTTTAATATCGCAGCTTGAGTGTTTGCGTCATTCCAAAATCTATTAAGAGAAGCTAGTGCTGATGCTTTATGTGTGTCTACTGGTGCTTTTTTTTTCAGAAGGGCTTCTCGGTAGTCATGGATTGAACAACAATGTTAGAATTTTTTAAGAATTATGGAAAATGATGTACTTGAAGTGGGTGATCAAGGGAATTAGAGCCTATATGATGAGCATACAAAGGAGGTATGTACCTAACAATAAAGGTGGCAGATCTTATTCAGTTGCTCCTTTTTCTCCCTGTGTGCTTCACATTACACAAGTGCACCATCTCTCTGGATCTAGATGAGAAACACTCATCTTGTCGGCATTTTTGGAGGCAGTGATTGCTTCAGTGGTGCAGCCTTGGATGCTGCGCTTTGATATCAAAGGTGAGGAATCGGATGCTTCCCCAGTTTTCATTTCTCGGTACTTTTGACTGAATGATCCATGCTAAGCTTGTTTTATTCAACTTTTCTAACTATTGTAAAAGATGTTTAATTTTTTTCTTTACATCTTGATTGCTTGAGAAAAAATGGGTTTAACTTTCGTGCATCTATTGCGTTATTACTCTACATGGCAACAAAATGCATTTAAGGTCATCAATTTCGGTTGTGCTATGGCACTATTGCAGCATGACAGTGGGCGCAACCTTTTGTTTTATTGCAAATTTTCTTTCCTAATATGTGTAATGTGAAGACAGGTAGCCGTTGCCAGCAGATGAGAAGAAAAACAAGAGCTTCCAGTCATGAAATAGGTAGAGTTCCTCATCAGAAGCCTGAGGCACCCAACATGAACCCACAGTGTGACTGATCTTGACGATTTGATTAACCTGATGTGGTCAACAAAGGGAGCGTAAATCTGGACCTTTTGAGATGTGAAGACAAGACTTAAAAGTCCCATCATATTTCATTCCATCAAAGAAAAGCATAACTAAGCTGATTTAATTTATTAGTCAGTCGATGTGGCCGACTGAGCCGAAGAGGGTATATTGTGTACCTATGCTTATAGCTTTCTTTAATGAATATACTAATACTGAATTATGTTGATAACTTCCATTTAGTGAATATACACATACTAAATTATATGATTTCTAGCTTGTTAAGCTACCGTGGATTCATCTGTTGATTCGGTCAAAATTCTGACAAGTACGACGTAGTTGGAGTTGAGAAGTAAATTATGCCTGGAACCACAATATATGTTGTGCATTATACTTCAATTAGACATGCTTCTTCTGGCTAATGGATATTGTTGTTACCAAATTATCATAATACTTAAATGGCAAAGATTGTTTTCTTTGAAGATGTTAGTTTCATTTATTTCTAGGATTTACTTTCCAAACCAGTGAAACGGAATAAGGAAATTCAGGCAGGCAAACAATTGAATCGATTCCGAGATCCATCGGGCAAGTTCAGAACAGAGAAGGCAAACAGACTTTCACTGCCAACAAACAAAACACTACTCCTTGTACTCATTCTCAAGCAAACTACTGTTATATAGACCCTCAGCTTCACGATTTAGGACAAATTTAACAAAAATGGGAGGCAGCTGACAGATAACACTATTACATAGGCCAAGCATGCGCAAACAGGTTTCTATTTACAACAAAAGTGCAAATTACTAGACAAAAAAAAAAGGGCAAGCCGGAATGTAGTCATTCCATTATCCAAAAAATTGCAAATTGCTGAAGCAAATCCTTCCAAATCTAGAGATGACATTTCTTAAAACAGTAACGTAAGAACATGGTGAAGATAAAAAAATGCAGAATAAAAAAAAAATCCAAAAGGGTGATAATATCGAACGACTACCAAATAGCTGAACAAATGACAATTGCAATCAGTCTTGTCAACACACTCAACAATTGTTCAGCCACACTCACAAAAGAGTTGGGGCATAACTGTTTGGTGAAGATTCAGGACAACTATAAGATAATTGTGTGTTCAACAACTGCTTGACGAGCTTCAATGGTCCAATCTTTGTTTCCTTTGTGTTGCTTCACCAAATCATCCTCCAACAGTTCAATCTTAGAATCCTTTTCAGTAAACCTCTGCATTGGGCGAACTCATCTTGCAAAGCAGTGATTGTGGAAGAGTGGGAGTAAAATACCATGTCCTCTGCAAATCTGTACAACAAATCTGCTCAAATCCAAAGTTGACAAACCTGAAAAAATAATATTGTAAGAACATGGTAACAGAGAGATGCACAACAAGAAATACAAGAGCTAGGCACGAGCTTTTGTTCCTTTTCAATTAAGTTTGTTAGAAAGGGAGGCAAACAATGTGGCACACTGCTGTGCTAAAATGCCTTCACTAGTTAATCGTGTATGTTCCTGAACTGAACTGCTCCTCCCCTGGAATGGCTAATGGGGGAAGCGGTCAAGGATTGTAACCTTGCCTCAAATGCTTAATAAAGTTTGCTTTTAAAAAACAACTGAAATAAGGAGAGGACTACCAAATGACATACGGTGACTGATTGCGACCAGTGCTAACAAGTAACAACATGATAATTAAGCTTGGGGGCAGCTCTGTTGGGTCACGATTGAGCATCAACGCAGGATTATTGGGTGGAATCCGGAGAAGTTGCTCATAATGCAGAAATGGAAGGGATACATGTAAATAGCTCGCGATAATGGTGTCAGATGTGCTGCTGGAGAGCATGGCGGAGCGCAGGGAGGGGTGAGAGCGCACCAGAGTGGGTGGGGGCACCGATGTCAAGGTTCTGGAGGCGGAAGGCGGCAATGCTCCGGCCGGAAGGGAAGAGGAAGCAACGGGAGGGTTGTCAAATTGCGTGGGCGAGGACAACGGTGAGGGGCGCACGGCGTTCAGGGGCTAACCGGCGGCGGCGTTCGGGGTTGCTCTGAAGAAGAAGGAATGGTATGGGATTGGAAAGGTGAGGGTCAGGAGGCGAGGGCGAGGGCGAGGGACGGATTCGCGGGGAAGACAGCACCGGAGTTCACAGGGGGCAGGCGTACGGAGGCGGTGAAGCAGAAGCAATGGCAGGGATGGATGCGATGGAGCCATGGAGGTCGCGAGGTTGAAGAGCAAACGGGATGGGTGGCTGGTCGCTTGGTCTCAAGGTGAAGTGACGGCTGACGGTCCATCTCCGTGACTTGACGCGGGCCGCGGCAAACATTGGTGTTGACCGGCACACATCTCAAAGAGCCTGCATTGCGCCGCGCCGTTGAGATAGCGTAAGCGACCGCAGGCCGTTGTGGCATCGAATATCTGCATGGATCTGGAGGACCGGCAAACACAAGCGGGGCTTCTCGATTGGTTACGCGGCAAAGACAAGCGATTCTCTGGTAACGTACGTGTATTAGACGCCATGCAGTATTACTGTTTTAATTTGTCTGTCTATTTCTTGCCCAGGCACATTGGCGGTTATTAAGCCCGTTCATGGAAGCCAGCTGCTGGTGCCTTGCCCATCTGAGCGAGAACTGATGCGGACACTATCGCTGATAATCACGACATTTTCTTAGGCAGACACGCCAGCAGTAATAGCTAGGCATCAATGTTCAATTCCTCTTCTAACTCGATCGATCAGCGCATTATTACAAGTCGACCCACCTCTCTGTGGGGGAAAATAGTGTTAATTAGATTCATGCCATTGAACTTTTACATGATTTGAAATATGCCACTAAACTTCATGAAACCCGGTAGGTGTCATTATAATTTTACTTCAATTAGAACCATGCCACTGATATACGTATTTCACTAGTATTTTTTATATATTAGACAAAAATGCCCCTGTTAGAGATAGCCTAACCCTACCCAAATGCCACCCAAAGTGTGCGCCGCCGCCGCTCCCGCGCCCCATCCCCTTCCACTTCCTTCCTCATTTTTCTTCAGCGATCTTCCTCCCTGTCTCCAGCTGCTCCCCGGATGATTTCCTAACTCCGTTGATCGGAATATATCAAATCCTTCCCCACATCCATGGAGCAGAGCAGCGACAGCGAGGTCGCTGCAGCCACGCGCGAAGGCCCCCGACATTGGCGCCGGTGGCGAGGACCTCCTCAGCACGCTCCCCGATGACGTCCTGGTCCTTATCCTGCTCCGCCTCAACACCGGGGCCGCCGCGCGACCAACATCCTCTCCCGACATCGGCGCCCCATTTGGACACTCCAACCGAGCTCGGTTCAGCTCCGTCCACCATCTCGACGGCGATCGCCTTCGCATCATCCTCTCTCGCCGTTGAGCTGCGGATGAAGCTTAAGGCCATCGGTGATGACGAGGTGAACAACTCTCGCCCGAGTGTGCCAAGGAAGAAAACGGGGTTAGTATTGTCCAGATTTTTACATAGTGGCATAGTTCGAATTATGCTAAATTTGCAATGGTACCCACGAGGTTTCATGAAATTCAGTGGCATTTTTCAAATCCAGCAAAAGTATAATGGCATCAAGCTAATTAACCCAAAAAAATACTACTCCCTTACTAAATTGTTGTCGCCGTTGACTTTTTTTAAAAGTTTGACCATTTGTCTTATTCAAATAAAGTTTAACAAATGTCATATATTTTGTTGGAATATGATTTATCACTAAAGAAACTTAAAATGTAGCATATTACTTTTTGTATTTGAAGAAATTTTTTGAATAAGACGAATGATCAAACGTCAAAAAAAGTCAATGGCGACAACAATTTAGTAAAGGAGAGAGTACGTGACAACCACCTCCGATCCTGATGAGAGGAGAAGTACATAGCCAGCAGCATGACCCGATCGGAAATAATTCTGAATATATGAGCACCTGGCCGGGTTTTGCTCATTTCAGCCTGTAGTATTTATTAAGCTTTACTGGTATATTGCAAACAAGTAATGAGCACTTCGTTTTCTTTTTCTTGTATGCGTTGCATCGTGTGCATTATGCTTTTGCCTTCCCTGTCTGTCATCATGTGCGACGATCGATGATGATCTGAACTGTGCGCGATCAACTCGTGAGGACCCATGGATCTGTGCCTGCTGGGCAGCTACTGATCACGAAGACGAAAGCGTTGTAGGTTGCCACCCGGAAATTAAGTTAATTCTCCAGTAGCAATTCCGCTTCGGTTTGCCACCATTACAAGTCTCAGCGCTTGTCCTTTTATTATTTTCAGTTGCAGAAAAATACAAGCTCTAAGCCTCATCAGGCGCGGCGCGACGAACCGCCACATGATAAGATATACTAGTAGTACAATTACAAGTACTCCCGGTTCGGCTGTGCTAATAAATTCAACGCGGCTGCACGCTAGCTCAACGTCAAAGGAAGGACATAGCTAGGCAGACACGCCTGTAATAGCTAGGTATCAATGCACATAACCCGGGTGCGTGCTCACATTTTCTTAGGCACACACGCCAGTAATAGCTAGGCTAGGCCTAGGCACTTCTCCGCTATTTGTCGCACGGGACAGCTGCTTGGCGGTTAACATGTGCACGCCGGTGCGCTGGCGTCTTCTGTCGATCAGCGATCGGTTTTAGTTCAGATGCAAGGTCCTACACGCTACTACGTACTGCGGGCCTCGACGGACTTCGCCGCGGCCGGGTTGCCGGTGAAGTCGGGAGGGATACACACGCAGGGGCCGAGCTGTGTCGTCGTGGAATGACCTGGACGCAAGGGTCGGGTCTCGCCAACAATGCGCGCACCATGTCTCATATGCTTCGGCTTCGCACGCGGTTCTGGCCGCAATTAACCCAACGGGTCAGTTGCAACGGCGTGCCATATCTGCCAATGATAAGTTTACTGCCACACGCCATCTGCCAACGACGGCAAGCCTTGCCCATCTCGGGGTGGCTCCGGAAGCAGATAACCAGGTGCTCCCAGTTTCTTAGGAAGACGCCAGCAATAGCTAGGCACCATTGATTTATCGGGCAGCATGGTTGTTGACCTTCATGCACCCGAGGTGCTGGTGCTAATCCATGCATATACTATACATCACACAGCTGTGTCGATGTTGGTTTGCTGCTAAGCCATATAGCTTGCTTGTCCACGCTACTACTAGATCATCAGATCGACTTACACTTACTACGCTTGGCCGCGTCGTTCCGTGGAACACGCACGTACGCTTAGATGATGACCTGCTGGGTGCAGGCACGTCACAGGATGACAAGCTTGCTGGAACTGGAACGCGGGAAAAGCTACTAGTAGTGATCTAGTACAAGATATCTCAAAGGAGTTCTCTTCAAATCAAAATTTAAAAAAAAACAAGATATCTCAAGGGAGCCCAATGTACGCATCCAGCTGGACCCGACACGGCGCGAGAGTGTCCAAACGGGTGCCACGGTTCTGAATAGGGGTGAAAACGGTGAGGATAATTTCCAAATCCGATCCGATCTGAAACCGTTATTTGAGGTTGTGGCGGAGTATTTGAGGGTTTTTTGCCGGATATGGATAATCCGAATCCGATCTCAGACGGATGTAGGATAGGTAAGGGTATTGATAAAATCGACGGATAAAGATTATCCGATAATTATAAATGGATTATTCGATGCTCATAATAGGATTATCCGATAATACTTTTGGCTACAAAAATACACCACCTAATGCTATAAGCCTACAAGGCTACAACCCAACCGGCCAGTCCATTTATGTAATTATGTGAATCGCGGGCCATAATAATACTTTGCTATATATATTATTTTATTTTATACACTTTTTGCGTATAATACGGATCGGGTTGTGTGGTATTTTGCTTGACTGAAATCAATTCTTTACACATGCTCTGCATATATTTTGAAAATTTTTAATAAGCATATATTTCTTTAGTGAAAGATGTATTATATCCGCTAATTTTAAGTCCGCTTCCGATCCGTCTCCGCCCCGAATCCGTACCATCTCCGACTTCCGAAAAAATCCGTATTTGAATCTGTCGGTGTGTGAGTACACCTCCAAATGGGGGCCTGTCAAGGCTCCCTTGGGTTAGGCTCGGGGAAGAACGGATATGCTCCCGCGTTAGCGTGGATGATCCAAATGAGCAAGAACAAGGGATTTATCCAGGTTCGGGCCGCGAAGTGCGTAATACCCTACGTCCCGCCTTTTTTATGTGTTAAAAGGAACCTTCTATTACATGGGGGTATCCCCTCCTTTTATAGGGCAAGGAGGGGAGTACTATGCAAGTACCCGGGGGTACCCGGACACCCGATGGGGGTCCGGTCCCTCCTCGCATGTTCCGACACGATCCCGACATAAATCCGTTGCGATCTTTGTCTCTTGGTTCGCGTTCCCAATCTCTCCCTTCCTATTGGCCGAGAGCCCTCCCGGCACCGTAGCTACGCGGCTTCCCGAGGCGCGGCGCACGGGGAAGGCGCGCGCACGTCTAGTCGGGCCGCGGCGTCGCCGAAGGCCATCGAGTGCCGCATTAACTCCGGTAGTTGGGGCGCCGGAGGAAACTACCGCGAAGCTTCGTCCTCCCTCCGGCGCTCCCACTCCTCCGGCTTCCGCGGGACTCGTGGGCTTCGTGGCTTCGTGGACTCCGTGGCTTCGTGGACTTCATGGCTTCGTGGGCCTCATCTTCGTTTGTGGGCCGAAAGTAGCCCGTACGCGGTTAGGGGGACCCCCAATCCCCCTACACCGACAGAGCCCCCGGCCCCGGCCGCCGACCCGCGGGGTCGGAGCAGGGATTGGGGCCACCCGTCGCTGCCCCGTGAGGCTTGGGTAGCTCCGGGCGCGGCTTTCGTAAGGGCGAAACCGCTTGGGCTACCGGGGCACGATCGCCCCGGGCGTCGCGTCGCTTCGGTTCGCGTGCCGTGGGCCCGCCCGGCGTCCGCGCTCAAGTAGTGGGAGGGCCGGCTGCTCGGGGCACGTCTCCCACTTCGCCCTTGCCTCCCGTCTTCTCGCCTTCTCTCGCCGCCGCGCTCCCCTTCGCCTTCTTCTTCGCCGATCCGCGCCGCCGCTTCCGTCACCGTCGTCGCGCGCCGTCAAGATGGGCCGCGGAAGATCCTCCCCCGCCGCAGCAGCTCTCGCGCGCGCCGCCGTCGGCGGACGCCCGCCAACGGCGCAGCTTGCCCGACGCCGTGGTTGACATGTCGCGGCTTTCGCCCTTCCTTCCGGTGGACGGTGATAGGGCCGTTCGCGTCGGGGGCCTTTGCCGCCGCCGACCGGAGGGCTGGAGATCCTCCACTTCGTGACCTTCGTCGTCGCCGGCGCCGTTCCCCCGCCTTCTCCGATTTCTTCCCGGAGGTGCTTCGGGAATATGGGATCCGCATGGCGCACCTCACGCCGAACGCGGTCGCGGCGCCGGCCGTGTTCGCCCATCTCTCGCGAGGGATTTGTGGGGGTGCAGCCGTGCTTCCCCATCTTCCAGCCGCTACTTCAAGATGACGCTCACCAATGCCTCGGAGGTGATCGGGTGCGTCCGGCCGACCGCCCGGCCCGACAGCGGGTACATAGAGTACTCGCCCGGCAGCAAGGTGGAGGCGTGGAAGAGGGCTTGGTTCACGGTGCCGTACGAGAAGGATCTTCGCCGCCTCCGCGTCCCGCCGGTCCCAGCCCAAGCACTTGGCCGTCCGGGGACGCCGTGCCCCGACTTCCCGAGGGCATGATGCCCGTGGTCGACCGGATCGCGGCGCTCGCCGCGGCCGGTCCGACTTCGCGCGGGGTGGTGCACGACTTCCTCGAGCGCAACATCGCGCCCTTCGCCGGAGATCGGTCCCGTCGTGGCTGTACCGGACTTCAACTTCGCCGGCCGCACGCGCACGGGGGCGGGCTCCGACCTGCCCGAGGCCGCGGGCGCTCGCCTACTCGACGCCGACCGGAAGAAGTGGCCCGCCTCCTTCACGTACCCGAAGGTGCCGAGCCCCTCCATCGGTCGGCGAACAAGCGCGCCGTCCTTGACAAAGATGCCCCGACCGGGGCCGCTCGGGTTTCTCAACGCGAACCCGACTCCCGCCTCGGCCTCCGGTACCCGGGTCGCACCTTCCTCCGACCCGGTGCGACGGCCGCCCTCGGAGGTGCCTCCGGGCTCCGGCGGCAGCCCCGGCGCTGCGAGGCCCGCTCCGAGCGCGCGGGACAAAGGCAAGGGAAAAGGTCCCCGTCGCCTTCCTCCTCCGACTCTTCCGGCCCGCCTCCGCACCACGAAAGCGGGCCCGGCAGGCTTCGCCGGCGCCGCTGACGGGGCCGCCCGCAGAGAGGTCTCCCGTAGCCGCACCGGTGCAAACGGCCGGGTGGACACGCGACGGTAGGTGTGCTTGGTATGGTGCACTTCGTCTCATCGTAGGCCGATGGTTGCGAGGTGCGTTCCGATTTGCATTGTCTCGCAGGATCGTCCGGATCGAGCTGGACCCGGACTTGGTCCCTTTGGATCCCAAGGCGGCCGGTGCGGCTCCGGTGGCCGGGGCGGAGGATGACACGGGAGGGGCGACGGACGCCCCGAAGAGGTGGCCGCCGGTGCCCCCGAGGAAGGGGTTGCGGACAGTCCCGCGGGAGGTGGCCGCGGGTGTCGCCGGAGAGGAGGCCGCGGGTGCTCCCGAGGAGGTGGCCGCGGATGCCACCGAGGAGGAGGCAGCGGGTGCCTCCGCCGGCGAGGAGGATGCGGGCGCCTCGCCGGAGAGGAGACCGCGGGTACCTCCGCCGGTGCCGACTTCGGCCGGTGTCGCCTTCTCCCGCCGTGGACGTGCCGGTGCCTTCCCGATCGGCGCCGCCGAGCGTCCGCCACGCCCTTCCACCCCGCGGCCGGGTGCCGCCGCCGCCAGCCCTATAGTGCCGGAGGGGAATGACTCCCTCCGCGCGTCCGGTCGGAGCCGGGCACGGTGGTCGGCGGAGACACCTCGTCGACCGCCGCCGCCGGTAGGGCCGCGGCGCGCTGGACGCGGCCGGAGCGGGTCACCTTCGGGTCGCTCCGGCGGCACGGGTCGCCACGAGATTGGCGATGTGATCGGGGAGGCCACCCGGTCGCTTCTTGCCATGAAGGCGGCCGTGGAGGAGGCGGACGCGTCCCCGGAGGATCGGGAGGCCGCGCCGGCCGAGCGCGAGGCGGAGGTGGCGAGGCGCGGCGGTCCTCGGAGACGGCGGTGAAGCCGGCCCAGCAGCAATATCAGCGCCGTATGGAAGAAGTTCAGCATGAGCTGGACCAAGCTGCCGGGATCGGCGACCGTGCCGCCGAGAAGCCGCGTGACGCGAAGGCCCGCGAGGCCGAAAGCGTGAATCGTCTCCAAAGCGTCCCGGAGCGGGAGCGCGCCGTGCAGCCTTCGCGGCGCGCAGCCGGAGGAGGCGGAGGCCCACATGGACCTCCGCGAAGCGGCCGTAACCCGCCGGGAGGTGACCGCGGCGGCCCGCGAGGAGGAGCCGAAGGAGCGGGCCGCCGCGCTTGCCCTTCGGAGGCTGCGCCGGGCGAACGGGAGCGGGCCGTCGGAGCGGCCGAGGCGCGGGTGCAGCGCACCGGTGATTCCTTGGTCGCCCGGAGGCGGCGCTTCGGGGCGCGAGGGCGCCCGGCTTCCCGGGAGGAGCAGGTCCGGCTTCGTGAGGACGAGGCCGCCGTCCGCAGGGAAGCCTTGAGACGGAGGCGGCCCGTCTCGCTCGGGTCGAGGAGCAGGTCCGCGGCCTCGCCGACGGGCTAGCGCATCGCGTCCGCGAGGAGGCTCTCGCAGAGGCCCGAAGGCCTTCGCCGTCGAGCCGAAGGCGATGGAGAAGAGCCGGGATGAGTACCGCCGGCAAGCCGAGCGGTTGGAGGCCCGGCCGAAGAAGTCGGGTCGCGGCTCTTCCGCCGCAGCCGATGGTGATGACCTCCGGCGGCAACTCGCGGAGGCGCAGCTCCCGCCTCGAGGAGTCCGAGCTTCGGCGTGTTGAGCCGAGCGAGCGGCGACCGAGCCGGCCACGGCGGCGCGGACGCAAGCGGAGATCGCCGCCGAGGTGCACCGGGCCGTTTCGTCGGCGTTATTCCGTGCGGGTCCGCCTCGTCTTCCGGAGCCTCTTGACCGCGGCCCGAGTGGGTATGCGTACGCCATGCGGGGGTGGTTGACTCTCCGAGCAGCCCGAATACCCGGTGGCGGAGGTCCCGGAGGATGAGGGGCGGCAAACCATAGCCGCGGCCCCGGAGGAGGTGCCGGCGAACGCCCGGTCCTTGTGCCCGGTTCCCGCCGCTAGCCGTGGTGAACGGCGATGTCCCCGCGGGCGAGCATGCCATGGCTAAGGCGCAAGCTCATGCCGTCGCGCGCGCCTTCGCGGAGAGCTTCAAACGCGGCTAAGTGCCGGCTTCCTCCGCCTCGCGTGTGGTTTCCCGGCGCCCGTGCCCCCTTTTGTGTTGTTGTTTTTTTTTTTTTTGTCAAACCTATGTCCCCGTATGTACAGCAAGTAGTTCAAGTTTAACTTATCGTTGTGAATGGATAGCTTAAACCCACCGTTCCGTTTGTTCCGTGCGAATGTCCGCGTGCGCCGTGTAGTCGTAGGCCGTTCGGCACTTCGCAGCTGACGCTTTTAGCGCGACTCGAGGCGCACGATTCTCAATCGGACGCAGCCTTCCGGCTTCCGACTAAGTCGCAGACCTTCATTACCCATCGGGGAGGGGAACGAGGACTTCAATATGCATGACGGCAATCCCGCGAGAGGTAAGAAAGGAAGCGACTAGGCGCTGTTTTTGTTCAAAACACGTTAGTACAAGTGCCTTGGCGATCGTGGCCGTGGCGATAGGACTTCCGGTACTATCCGGGACCATTGGCTACGTAATATTCTAAGGGTAGAATTTCTTTAGGTGCTCAACGTTCCAAGCGCTTGGTTCCGGTACCCGTCCTCCGACTCCGCACGAACGGATCCCGGCGATCGACGGCGGTGACGAGGAAGGGCCCTTCCCACATGGGAGTTAGCTTGTCCTTGCCTTCACGCGTCCGAGCCCGTCGGAGGACGAGGTCTCCCGTTTGCAACTCCCGGGACGCACGCGCCGCCGGTGGTAGCGGCGCAAGCCCCGGAGGTACCTCGCGCTTCGCAGCAGTACTCGGCGTCTTGCCTCCTCGAGGAGGTCGATGTCGTCGTGCCGCCGGTGTTTTGGTCGCCTTCGTCGAATGCGGCGACTTGGGGGCTATTGAACCGGATCTCCGTGGGTAGCACCGCCTCCGCACCGTACACGAGGAAAAAGGCGTTTCGCCCGTGGCTCGACTCGCCGTGGTGCGCAGGGACCAGAGCACGGATTGGATCTCGCTACCCACTTGGAGCCCTTCTTCTTCAACGGGTCAAATGATCTTGTTTTTAAACCCTTGAGGATTTCTCCATTGGCGCGTTCGACTTGGCCGTTGCTCCGTGGGTGGGCTCTTGAGGCAAAGCGGATCCGGGTGCCGAGGGAGTCGCGGTATGCTCGCGAATGCGTGGCTCGTGAACCGAGTCCCGTTGTCGCTGATGATCCGCCGCGGCACTCCGAATCTTGCAATGACATTTTTCATGAATTTGACCGCTGAGTTTTGGTCTATCTTTGTCACCGCCTCCGCTTCTACCCACTTCGTGAACTTGTCGATGGCCACATATAGCCACCTGTACCCACCCGGGCAGTCGGAAATGGCCCTACAATGTCCGGACCCCAAACCGCGAACGGCCAGGATAAGGGAATTGTTTGAAGGGCTTGAGCGGGCAGGTGCGTCCGCTTGGCGTGAAACCGGCATGCCTTGCATTGTTGCACCAGCCTGGTGGCGTCCCGGAGGGCCGTCGGCCGCAGTAACCCTGCCGAAAGGCTTTCCCGACCAGCGTGCGGGGAGCGTGGTGGCTGCCGCACTCGCCCTCGTGGATCTCAACGAGTATGTCGTTGCCTTCTTCCATCTTTACGCACTTCGGCAGAACACCATTGGCACCGCGCTTGTGCAGCCTCGTCGTCGACAACGGCGTATCGCTTGGCTTGGCGGGCTAGGCGTTCCGCGTCCGTGTCGTCTTCCGGAAGGATGTCGTCCCGCAGAACCCGAGGATGTCGTCCATCCAGCAGGTGTCCCGCGGCTCGTTGGCAAGCACTTCTTCGCTATTCTCGCGTGTGCCGCAGATCCCGCGGGTGCGCTTGCGCTTTGTTGTTGCTGTCTCGGAGCTCGGTCGGCGTCGAGGCCGAAGGGGATGACAGGATCTCCATGAACGTCCCGGTGGGGTTGGAGCTCGAGTGGAGGCCACCCGGGATAGCTCGTCGGCAATGTGATTGTCGCCCGAGGTACGTGAAGCACCTCGAGGCCGTTGAACTTCTTTTCCATCCGCCTAACCGCCGCAAGGTATGCAGCCATCTCGCGGGTCGTTGCATTGGTACTCCTTGGATACCCGGTTGACGACAAGTTGCGAGTCTCCCTTGGCGAGGAGGCGCGTGACCCCGAGGTCGGCCGCAATCCGCAACCCCGCCAGGAGAGCTTCGTATTCTGCCATGTTGTTGGTGCACCGGAAGTGTAGCTGGACCGCGTAGCGCAGCTCGTCGCCGGTTGGTGACAGCGAGCAGCACCCTCGCTCCCGCACCGTTGAGGGTGAGGGAACCGTCGAAGAACAACGTCCGCAGTCGCCAGGTGCGTCGTACGGCCGCACCCGGTGCTAAGCTCTTCCCGCTCGATCTCCGGGGTGGGTGTCCACTCGCCGATGAACTCAGCAAGAGCCCGGCTCTTGATGATGTGTGTGCCGAGGAAGGACAAGTCGAACTCGCCTAGCTCCACGGCCCACTTGGCCACTCGCCCGGCCGCTTCCCTCGTTGCGCAATATGGTCTCCAACGGTGCCGTAGTCACCACCCGGACGGGATGGCCCCGAAAGTAGTGTCGCAGCTTTCGGGACGCGATAAGTACCGTGTAGAGCATCTTCCGGTACCGCGGGTACCGGGTCTTGGTGTCCCGCAAAACCTCGCCGATGAAATACACCGGCGCCGAACGCGCCGGCGCAGTGGCTCGGCCTCCCGGGCACGGGCCCCAGCTCGCTCTCGCTCGTCGTGGTAGTCGGGGCCAAAGCCCCCGGTGACGTAGTGTCGGTGCAAGCTGTCGTCGTCGGCGTGGTTGGTGCGGATCCCGCCCCGCCCTCAATGCGAGACATGGTCGGAGCCGGAGCCCCGGCGGGGTGGGATCAACGCCTCCATCCTTGTCTTTCCGGTCGTGGTCCCGGCTTCGCCCAAATCATGCGACAAGGTCGGAGCCGGAGCCCCCGGCGAAGCCGGAGAGCCACGCCGTCCGCAGATAGTTGTCGTGCTCGGGGCCCGCCTCGGTGCTCGTTGACGGTCCTTATGGTCCAATTTTACCGTCAACATGTTGCATCTTTTTGAATCAAACACCATCACCAAGAATAGACATAGGGATTATTTCTAACAAATTCCACTAGTCTTGGTGAAATTATGAATGCAGGTGCAATTCATATGAAAACAGGGGAAAACATGCACGAAACATGGACTTTGCAATCGACGGATTTTCCCTGACTAAAGAATATAGTCCAAAAGCCCAAAACCACAAAACAGAGCCTCAACATCAAACCAAGCAAGTGGATTGGGCCAAGTACACAGCCAGGGGAAGGCACCGGAGAAGAATCAAGCCCAGGGGAGTCCAGGCCGGCTCGGCCGAACCACCCTAGTGGGTTCGGCCGAACCGACAGTGGGCCCCCCGGCCCATCTTTCTCTCGGCGGTTTGTCACCGACGTCCGGAGGTCGGTTCCACCCGCAATTAATGCCACCGACGTCCTGGAACCGCCTCCAAGTTGCCGACCTTCCAAGGCTATAAATAAAGGGCTACACCCCCTCTCTCAACACACCACCAACATCAAGATACAAGACAAAACTCTCATCCTTAGGCCAAGGGCCTCTTGTATTTTAGTAGAATAGGAGAGAGGGCAAGGAAGAGGAAGGAGTGTTCCTCCCTTTTGTAAAGTGGAGTAGTATTTCCTTTTCTTTTACCTTGGCGTGTAAACACTCTTTTTGGTGATTTATACGTGGTGATCTACTTATCTATCGTGACATATCTTTGTGTTAGACGTAATTCTTGTTATACTTGTTTACGGGATCATCGCTCGCAAGAAGTACTCTAGCTTTCCGAACTCGGCTCTAGGCCGAGGCTAGAGTAGTGGTCAATAGCATAGACGTGGTGTCTAGGGCCGGAGATCGCCTTTGTTTGCTGTGTGCCCCACGGTTTGTAGAGGTAGGTGGCAGGAAGTGACAGCCCTGTCATCCAAAGGAACCCTCCACGTTCGGGTACATAGTAGAGCTTTCGAGACCGGAGTGGCTTGGCGGACCAAGCCTAAGACGGTGCCCGAAGTAAACAAGTCTAGCTTGCGTTCGTCTACCTTTAAAGGATAAATAGATAAGAGTCACCCTCTCGACCCTATTTTGCTACGTTGTCTTGGTTGTCCTTGGGTAAACTAACCTTGTTGCAGAAATACTCGTTCCCTCGCGGATATAAATACGATACCTTGGAATACTCCCGGTGAAGTGCTACAACGGTATTCCGTGCGCTTGCGGATTCATTCGTGACGTAAGAAATACCAACAAGCATTTCTGGCGCCGTTGCCTGGGAACGGTTGTTATCTTTGTAACGAATCAGGTTTGCCCTCGTAATCTATCTTACTTACCGTTCTGTTTTTATTTATTTTTCTTACATTCAAAATTTCACAAAAACATATCATGGAGTCACACCCAACCATCCAATCTTTCTCCACTCCACGGGGTGAACTCTTAGAGCCACCATCATCATCACAACCTATTTCTTCACCTGGCTATGAGTTCTCCCCGATTACATTTCGATGATTAGAGGTTTATCCTTTTCGGGTCTTAAACATGAAAATCCTTATGAACACTTGCGAGAGTTTGAACATTTGTGTTCATGCCGATTGATCCATGGCATGACACAAGAAACATTGAAGTGGAAGTTGTTTCCCTTCTCTCTCAATGAGAAGGCGAAGCAATGGTACACTTACACCGCTAAGAGAGTGAACGGTGATTGGAAAGAATTGCGAGACAAATTTTGTCTAGCATTCTTCCCCGTATCTCGTATCACTTCTCTACGAGCGGAAATAATAGGCTTTCGACAAGAAGAAAAGGAAACCTTAAGTGCGTCATGGATTCGGTTCTGTTCTCTAACGGACTCCGACCAGAATTATTGCTCCCCGAACCCGTTTTATTACAACACTTTTATTCGGGATTGAGCAACGATACCGCACTTTATCTTGACACGGCCGCGGGTGGATCTTTTTCTCATAAGACCATAGCGGAAGCACACGAACTTTTGGATCGAATTGTGGAAAACACACCTTTTTCCGCCGACTTACTCGTAGAGCCGGAGTCGAAGATGAGGAACTCGTTGTGCAAGAGACACAACACTTGGTGCCCATGATGGAGCACCTAGCACTCGAGTCCTCATCTAACACAAGAACAATGATAGAGGAAGATGAACCTCTTGATTTCCCATTTGAGTTCAAGGAAGAAATTTTTGAAGATTTTGGAAACACCTTGAACTACTCCTATCAAAAGAAACCAAGACTCCTCGCACCAACCCCGAACCTATTGAAAAATCTCTTCTCTTAAAAACTGTTCGGAAGTTGACAAGCAATTATGAGCGATGAATGGTTGATGGAAAACGAACTTTCTTCTGAAGTTCTTCGACTTGATCATCCTAGATCAACCATTCGTGGCTCAATTCGGGGAGTAATGGTAGATGTTCCCTATAATCCTCTAGTAGGTGCCAACATCATGTCCAAATCTTTTGCTTCAACTTTATTTGGAAACGAGACATGGGCACCTTCCGACAAACTCCTTAAAGCCCCACCGGGGCAATTTTTTGAGAGTTTGGGGATCATTAGAGATGTTTGCATTAAGCGTAATGAAGCAGCAGGTTTCCTTGGACTTTCACGTTTCTGAATCCCGG
Source organism: Chloris gayana (assembly GCA_031894775.1). Lineage (NCBI taxonomy): Eukaryota > Viridiplantae > Streptophyta > Magnoliopsida > Poales > Poaceae > Chloris > Chloris gayana. The sequence continues at coordinate 259,134 of JAUNZO010001315.1, forward strand.
ATTTCGATGTTTTGGTCTGGTCATCCCATAGAAAAGCTTTTCTTAGGGATATCACCTTCAGGAACCTTAGACTTCACCCTCGGCAAGAAAACTTTTTCTCTTCCTATCATTCATGCACAAAACTCTTTTGCCGAGGAGCCGCTGGTGGAAGAAGAATGCATGGAGGAGGTTATGGCAATTTTTCCTCATGAAAACCCCGAATCATCCTTGGATGAAGATGCTCTTGATTTCATTTTAGAAGAGGATGATTCGGCGGAAACTTTTGAGCTGCCCGAAACTTTTACACCTACGCCACCTCCCGTAGAGCTCAAAACTCTTCCACCAGGCTTGCGCTACGTTTTTCTTCACGGAAATCCCGAAACCCCCGTCATCATAAGTGACAAGCTTTCGGAAGAGGAAACTGCAAAACTCTTAGCCGTGCTAGAAAAACATCACTCCGTTTTTGGGTACTCGCTTGGAGACCTCAAGGGAATCAGCCTCGCTCTTTGCACCCATCGCATTCCCATAGACCCCGATAGTACACCATCTAGGGAACCTCAAAGGAGGTTGAACAATGCGATGCGGGAGGTCGTTAAAAAGGAGGTCTTAAAACTTTTACATGCCGGCATTATCTATCCCTGTTCCACACAGCGAGTGGGTGAGTCCAAGTGCAGGTCGTACCCAAGAAAGGAGGAATGACGGTCGTCCATAATGACAAAAATGAGTTGATCCCTCAACGCACCGTCACGGGATGGAGGATGTGCATAGATTACCGAAAACTTAACAAGGCTACAAAGAAGGATCATTTTCCGCTGCCCTTCATCGATGAGATGTTGGAACGGCCGGCAAATAATTCTTTCTTTTGTTTCCTTGATGGGTATTCAGGATATCATCAAATCCCCATCCATCCCGACGATCAAAGTAAAACCACTTTCACATGCCCCTATGGAACTTACGCCTATCGACGAATGTCTTTTGGGCTTTGCAATGCACCTGCTTCTTTTCAACGTTGCATGATGTCTATCTTTTCCGACATGATCGAAGAGATTATGGAAGTATTCATGGATGATTTCTCTCGTTTATGGAAAAACCTTCGATCATTGTTTAGAAAATTTAGACAAAGTCTTGCAACGTTGTCAAGGAAATGATTTAGTGCTCAATTGGGAGAAATGCCATTTCGTGGTTAGAGAAGGCATAGTTCTGGGGCATTTGATTTCTCGAAAGGGGGATAGAGGTGGACAAAGCTAAATTAGAAGTTATAGAAAAGCTTCCACCTCCCGTGAATGTTAGGGGCATTCGCAGCTTTCTCGGGACATGCGGGGTTCTATCGTCGGTTTATCAAAGATTTCTCTCAAATTGCTAGACCCCTTACAAATCTGCTTGCGAAGGATGCACCCTTTGAGTTTATCGATGAATGCATGATCGCTTTCACTACCCTTAAGAATGCACTCATCTCGCGCCAATTATCCAACCCCCCGATTGGACGCTGCCTTTTGAGATAATGTGTGATGCTAGTGATTTTGTCGTGGGGGCTGTTCTTGGCCAAACTAGAGATAAAAAGCATCATGCAATCTCCTATGCAAGCAAAACCTTGACCGGAGCTCGCTTAAATTACACTACCACCGAAAAAGAGCTCCTTGTCGTTGTTTTTGCTTTTGATAAGTTTAGATCCTACTTGACCGGAGCAAAAGTCATTGTTTACACCGATCATGCCGCTTTAAAGTTTTTGCTCAATAAGAAGGATGCTAAACCTCGTTTGATACGATGGGTTCTTCTACTCCAAGAGTTTGATGTAGAAATCCGTGATAAGAAAGGAGTAGAAAATTCCGTGGCGCATCATTTGTCGCGTATACAATTCACTAACCCGCAGGAATTACCCATCAATGATTTCCTACGCGATGACATGCTGCTCCTAGTGAGGGACTCACATCCATGGTACGCCGACATTGTGAACTTCATGGCAACGGGGTACGTACCACCCGGAAAGAGCAAGAAACGACTCATCTATGAGAGTCGCCGTCACTTATGGGAAGAGCCCTTCCTTTACCGTGTCTCGCGCCGATGGATTGCTAAGGCGATGTGTGCCCATACCCGAGAGCACACGAATCATTGAGAAGTGCCATGCATCGCCATACTGGGGACACTACGACGTGTTTCGTACACAGTGCCAAGATATGGCAAAGTGGCTTCTTTTGGCCAGCCATGTACGAAGACACAAAGGAATTTGTCGAGCGATGCCCGTAATGTCAAAAAGTTGGAGGCATCACGGCAAGAGATGCAATGCCCCTCAATTACAATTTACAAGTCGAGCTCTTCGACGTATGGGGCATTGACTTCATGGGACCGTTCACCAAGTCACATGACTCGCGAATACATCTTGGTGGCGGTAGACTACGTGTCTAAGTGGGTGGAAGCAATGCCTTGCAGGGCCGCAAATGCCAAGCATGCTCGCCGGATGTTCCACGAAATTATCTTCCCAAGGTTTGGAACACCGAAGCTAGTGATAAGCGACTGAGGGTCTCACTTCATTGATAAGACCTTCCGAAGCTTCCTAAGAGAACTTGGCTCAAGGCATAATATCGCTACTCCATACCACCCTCAAACCAAGGGCAGGCCGAGACCTCAAACAAGCAAATCAAGCGGATCCCGCAAAAGACCGTAACAGTAAATGGGGAAGGGATGGAAGGACAAGCTACCCGATGCACTATGGGCATACCGTACAAGCATACAAGACACCCATAGGCATGTCCCCATACCAGCTCGTGTACGGGAAAACATGTCATTTACCCGTCGAGATGGAACACCGAGCGTATTGGGCCATCCGGAAATGGAACATGGACTTTAATGGTGCCGACGCAAAAGAAAATGGAGATAGCTGAGTTAGAAGAATGGAGAGACAAAGCTTACCACAACTCAGCTATATACAAAGAAAGGACAAAAAGGTGGCACGACAAAAAGATAAAGATAAAGGTATTTAAGGTTGGAGATAAGGTCTTGCTATTCAATTCACTGGTGAAACTCTTCGGGCATGGAAAATTAAGAAGTAAATGGGACGGACCATACACGGTTATTGACACCTCGTCACATGGAGCAATCACACTTCAAGACGACGAAGGTAAAATATTTAAGGTAAATGGTCAGCGCCTTAAAATTTATTTCGAGCCCGATAAAGATAAAGAATTTGATGTCATGCACTTGATTAATTTAAATTTTCTCTCATGATAGCTCTTTCTTATCTATATCCCGTAGTATCTCTTTCCCCGAAATAATTTTAGCAAGCAATCAACCGTAAAAAGAAGGGGACCAGAGGGGCCCACTACAGCTCGGCCGAACCCCCTTGTCGGTTCGGCCGAACCAAGACAGACTCCCAAACGGTCACTTTTTTCTTTCATCTTTTGTCTCCAACGGTCACAAGATCAAATCTCCCCGCTTAGTGCCTTCCATGCTGCGGGAAAAATCAAATTAATTCTTTCCATGCTTTTATCTATAAATGAAGGTGTTTTCTTTCATCTTTCCCTTGCACCTTTCTTCCACCTTGTCCTTTTCGCACAAAAAAAAGCTTTTGCCCAAGCACCATGGACAGTAGCATCCCAAGCCTCGACGTCTCCGTCACCACCAGCGAGCTTTGCCGCCAAGTCGGCCTCGAAGACATCCTTGATCATGTCTCCATTCCCGCCGAGCAAGCCTTGATGATCCATGATCTACCGCTCGCTATTGAACCTCCACCCACAGCAGCAAGAACACCCTCCAAGAGCTCTCCCGCTGCTGTGGCACCTCGCCAAAAGAAGGGGAAATCTACCCCCAAGAAGAAGAACGCCGACGCCGCCGACAACGCTCTCCCTCCCGGAGAGAAGTACGTCGGCACCCTCGCTACCAAGAGCGGGCAGGTGGTGCACCATCAATATGAGGGGCGCAACCTGCCTAGCCCCATCAAGAAGCCCGGCGAGAGGTTCAAGATCAAGGGAATCCGCGGTGGCGGAAAGCAGCTCATCCCGCCGCTCACCTCGGCGGAAAGAGAGACGCCCGCGAATCCGTGGGCGACACTCCTCCTAAAAGGATAAGGAGGCGTCTCTCTCCCTCTCCCATCAAGAGGGCAGGGGGAATGTATGAAAGCGAGGAGGAGAAAACTCCTAAAAAAAGCCCCTACCAAATCCTCCTCGCTAAACACGTTGATCTCCGCGAAGCCCATGAACGCCTACGTGATAATGTCGCGGAGATCAAAGACGCTATTGAAGACTTGAAGGATGCCCGAGCGAGCCATCGCCGCAGCACCAACTCCAAGATCAAGCGTCTCTTCAAGGACGCGGGGAAGGAGGACGAATACGACGTTTAAAATGAACCTTCCCGCGTTCATCATTTCCCGCATGCACTTTTTTATCATTTTTTTCAATTCCTCAAGATTGTAATGCGCTCGCTCTTTTAAATTTTTAATCATATTAGTGCTCCCGGTCTTCCCTTACCGGTAGAGCAAGTTTTGTTTCGAAATATCTTTGTCTATTTTGAAGAAAACAGGCAAAAAGGCAAGTGTGGGGGGACATCGCGGAAAGCAAAGACAAACACATGCGTAGCGCGCAGAAACATCACGAGGAAAACAACACAAACACAACCTCGCGAAACAGAGCACCGGGGGCCCAGGCCGGCTCGGCCGAACCCACAAGGGTGGTTCGGCCGAACCTCGGTGGGTCCCACTCAGCCCCGCTTCCTCGTGGCACTTGAGTTTGTTTCCCACACTTCCTTTTCGCCTACTTTATTTGTCAAGTTCATTCCGAGACGCGAAAAACAATTACCAAAACTTGACCAACTAAAACTTGGGAAGATTTCTTTTGAATACCTTTTCCCAAGTCTCTCCCTAATGCTCTCATGATGATCTTGCACACTTTTTATTACTCGCTTCATCACCACTTGCCCGTGAACAAATAATCAAATCCATAGGACCCATGTTTTTCTAGATTATTGGCAAGTGTGATATGGCTCGACGAAATGATCTTATGCTTAGCTTACCGAGTCCTTGGGAATTTTATTTCACAAAACAAAAATACCATGGCTTCATGCTCCTCTCTTGATACAAAAATTCCTACCAATGCCATATGATGATCATACCTTGCAAAACTTACATACATATGCTGCTTGTGATTGCAATGAGCTTTACCAAAATTGAGTGACCCTAGAGAGAAACTTGTCATGCTCTCTTGATCAAGATCACGTACACTCCACCAGGGCTAAACTCCTACACTAGGAGCTAGCACCCCACCAAAATAAAGACACTCCTCGTTTGCACCTCTTTTTACCTCTCCCTCTCTCTCAATCACGCATAAACGAGACATGGCTATGTAAAAGCTCACACGAGATGAGCAATGAAAAGAAAGCTCACAAAGATGAGCAATGAAAAAGAGAGAAGAAAAGAGATGCTCAAGCATAGAGCAAGAAAAGAAAAGAAAGAAAATAAAAAGATAGCCATGTCTCGAAAATGCAAAATAAAGAGAGGCCAATTGCAATAGGAGTTGTCACTTTTTCATATCCATACACACACGCACTTCTTGATCAAGGTTACATGACTTGGCTTCTCCATGGATCCTTTCTTTTGGCTTAGCAATATTTGTGATACAAGTATGCCTCTCTCATTCCCTACCGAGCTCCACATACAAGCCTAAGAAGTAGGAAAAAGAGAGGCAACACAATGCCTTGGTGAGGAAAAACACTTTTTGAGCGATTCAAGAGAATCGAAGAGGAGCGGGAGTCATGTTGTTTATTTTCAAAACTTTCAAAAACCCAAGGTGCTTAGTGAGCAAAAGTATAGTGACTTGAGTCATGAGCTGTTCCACTTATCAATCATCCAAGAATGCATGTTAGCCACCGTCATGTTCACAAGTAAAACGGTGTGGCTTGTAATAACATGTGTGCAGGTCTCTAAGGGGAGAGATCTCTCAACTTACGCTCCCACCTTTACTCGAGGACGAGCAAAGAGCTAAGTGTGGGGGTCTTGTTGACGGTCCTTATGGTCCAATTTTACCGTCAACATGTTGCATCTTTTTGAATCAAACACCATCACCAAGAATAGACATAGGGATTATTTCTAACAAATTCCACTAGTCTTGGTGAAATTATGAATGCAAGTGCAATTCATATGAAAACAGGGGAAAACATGCACGAAACATGGACTTTGCAATCGACGGATTTTCCCGGACTAAAGAATATAGTCCAAAAGCCCAAAACCACAAAACAGAGCCTCAACATCAAACCAAGCAAGTGGATTGGGCCAAGACACAGCCTGGGGAAGGCACCGGAGAAGAATCAAGCCCAGGGAGTCCAGGCCGGCTCGGCCGAACCACCCTAGTGGGTTCGGCCGAACCGACAGTGGGCCCCCCGGCCCATCTTTCTCTCGGCGGTTTGTCACCGACGTCCGGAGGTCGGTTCCACCTGTAATTAATGCCACCGACGTCCGGAACCGCCTCCAAGTTGCCGACCTTCCAAGGCTATAAATAAAGGGCTACACCCCCTCTCTCAACACACCACCAACATCAAGATACAAGACAAAACTCTCATCCTTAGGCCAAGGGCCTCTTGTATTTTAGTAGAATAGGAGAGAGGGCAAGGAAGAGGAAGGAGTGTTCCTCCCTTTTGTAAAGTGGAGTAGTATTTCCTTTTCTTTTACCTTGGCGTGTAAACACTCTTTTTGGTGATTTATACGTGGTGATCTACTTATCTATCGTGACATATCTTTGTGTTAGACGTAATTCTTGTTATACTTGTTTACGGGATCATCGCTTCGCAAGAAGTACTCTAGCTTTCGAACTCGGCTCTAGGCCGAGGCTAGAGTAGTGGTCAATAGCATAGACGTGGTGTCTAGGGCCGGAGATCGCCTTTGTTTGCTGTGTGCCCCACGGTTTGTAGAGGTAGGTGGCAGGAAGTGACAGCCCTGTCATCCAAAGGAACCCTCCACGTTCGGGTACATAGCAGAGCTTTGAGACCGGAGTGGCTTGGCGGACCAAGCCTAAGACGGTGCCCGAAGTAAACAAGTCTAGCTTGCGTTCGTCTACCTTTAAAGGATAAATAGATAAGAGTCACCCTCTCGACCCTATTTTGCTACGTTGTCTTGGTTGTCCTTGGGTAAACTAACCTTGTTGCGAAATACTCGTTCCTCGCGGATATAAATACGATACCTTGGAATACTCCCGGTGAAGTGCTACAACGGTATTCCGTGCGCTTGCGGATTCATTCGTGACGTAAGAAATACCAACGAGTGCCCCACCCGGCAGGCTGGAGCGGCCGCATCGCGCGCCCCGTCGTGAGCGAGAGCGTCCGCAGCACCCGGTGCTCCGAAGCACTCGCGAGCTGGTCGCGGGTGGAGCCCCCGGTCCGGTTGGTCCGCCGCCTTCGAGCCGTCAAGGCACCCGCGCTTGCTGGTTCGTCGAGAACCGCGAGGTGCTCGCTCCAGCCCGCTCGACCACCAGGGCCGCACCGACCACCCGCGGGTTAGCCGCTATGTACGAGAGCAGCGGCTCACCCGGTTCCGGGCGACTAAAACGGGCGCGGAGGACAGGTAGCGCTTGAGGTCTTGTAAAGCTTCGTCGCCTTCCCGGGTCCACTCGAATTTGTCCGTCCTCTTCATCGCCTTGAACAGCGGGAGAGCGCGTTCGCCTAGGCGTGAAATGAATCGGCCAAGGGCCGCCATGCTCCCGGCCAGGCGTTGCACGTCCTTGAGCCGCCTCGGAGGGCGGATTTCTTCGATGGCCCGGATCTTCTCCGGGTTTGCTTCGATCCCGCGGTGCGAGACCAGGAAGCCGAGTAGCTTCCCGCCGGTACGCCGAAGACGCACTTCTCCGGATTGAGCTTCACCCGGTTGCGGCGCAGGTTGGAGAAGGTCTCCTCTAAGTCGAACAGAGAGACGGTGCCTTGCGGCTCTTAATGACCAAGTCGTCGACGTACGCCTCCACGTTCCTCCCGATTTGCGAGTCCAGTGGTTAAGCGCATGGCCCGTTGGAACGTGGGGCCCGCGTTTTGAGGCCGAAAGGCATGCTCACGTAGCAAAAGCTCCCTCGCGGGAGTCATGAAAGCAGTCTTCTCCTCATCCTCCTTAGCCATACAGATTTGGTGGTACCCGGAGTACGCATCTAACATGCAAAGCAGGTCGCAGCCGCCGTGGAATCTACTACGTAATCTATCCGAGGCAACGGGAACGGATCCTTCGGGCAAGCCTTGTTCAGGTCGGTGTAGTCCACGCACATCCGCATCTTGCCGTTATTCTTGGGCACAACCACCGGGTTGGCGAGCCACGTCGGGTGCGTGACTTCCCGGATGAACTTGGCCTCTAAAAGCCTCTTGACTTCGGCCCGGATGAAGTCCTCGCGCTCGGGGCTTGGCGCCTCGCCCGTTGCTTCACAGGTCTTGCGGCGGGGTTGACCTTGAGTTGGTGCTCAATCACCCTCCTAGGTATGCCCGGCATGTCCGAAGGGTGCCAGGCAAAGATGTCGCTGTTTGCTTGGAGGAAGGTGATGAGCGCGAGTTCCTATTTCGGGTCGAGGTCACCACCGATGGTGGTGGTCTTGTCCTCCGAGCCCCCGAGTGAGATCTTCGGTAGACACCTTTTCCGGAGCCGAAAGCTTCGCCCGTTTGGGGCCGGATCGCGCAGCGGGCTTCTCCAGGACGTCGCGCGCTCTCTTCGTGCCGGTATCCTCTTCTGCCGCCATCTCGGCCGCCAAGATGTCCTCGAGGCAAGCCATTGCCTTGACAAGCATCCGCCCTCTCCACGATGACACCCTTCGGGCCCGGCATCTTCGGCGTGAGGAACGCGTGATGCGGGATAGCCATGAACCGGTTGATGCCAGGTCTCCCAATGATGGCGTTGTAGGGGAGGCCGATGTCCGCGACGTCGAAGAGGAGCTTCTCCGTGCGGAAGTTGTCCCGGGTACCGAAGGTGACCGGAGCTCAATCCTACCCAAGGGGCGGGAGCTACCCGGAGCACTCCGACGAAAGGGCGCGAGGGCCGCAGCTCGGCGCGTGCCCACCGCAGGGAATCGTAGACCTTTGGGGTGATGAGGTTGAGGCTCGCGCCTCCGTCGATGAGGGTGCGTCCCACCTTCTTGTTGCAGATGGTGGGCGACACGACCAGGGGGATCTTCCCCTTGGTGTTGTCCGGACCCACCATGTCGCTCTTGTCGAAGGTGATGGGGACGTCAGCCCACTTCAGCAGGGGAGCCGCGGCCTTGCCTTCGGTGATCGCGAGGACCTCGCGGCGAAAGCGCTTGGCCTCACCTTTGGACGCGAAGCTCGAGGAGCCTCCGCTAATCACGGCGATGGAGTCGTCCGCGCTCCGGTACGCCTCGACTTCCTCTTTCTCCTCCTCTTTCTCCTTTTCGGCCTTCTCGCCGCCCGCCGCTCGTCGCGCCGCTTGATGCTCGCTCGGATGTAGCGGCACTCCGACCGGTCGTGGTCGTTGGTGCGGTGGAAGTAGCACGCGAAGGTTCCCGGGTTTTAGCCGGCGACTTGCCGCACCCGCGGGGGTGGGCGCCGCGCCCCGGGGACGGGACTCCCGCCGCGGCCACTTCTTCCGCCTTGCGCTTGCGCGCGAGGTTCTTCTTCTCGCTTCTTGGAGAGGGTGCCCCCGCACTTGGGAGAGGAGGTACCCGGTTGGATTTCGCCGGTGGGTCGTGCCACGCTTGGGCCTCCCGGCGACGGCGCACCTGTCGGCCAGCTGGAAGAGGTCCGTGACCGTCTCCGGCCGGTGTACGCCCACTCGCCCAGGATATCCTTGTCTCGGACGCCGTGGCGTAAGGCGGAGAGCACCCGGGAGGGGTCGATGCGCGGGATGGTGTTGCGGACTCGACCGAAGCGCCGCATGAACGCCCGCAGCCGTCTCGCCCGCTTCTGGACGATGCGGTCCAGGTCGATCCGGCTCCCGGACGCTTCGCCGTTCCTTGGAAGTTGGCCATGAACTCCCAGCACAAACTCTTCCGAGATCCGATAGACTCCGGTGCCAGGTTCATGAACCATGACCGAGCCGAGTCCTTGAGGGCCAGGTGGAAGTAGTTGGCCATGATGTCTTCCGAGCCACCGGCGGCCTTGACCGCGGTGGAGTAGATCCGTAAGAACTCGTCGGGAGGAGCAGTGCCGTCGTACCTCTCTGGGAGGTCCGGCGGAACTTGCCGGGCCACGTGACGTCGCGCGAGCGCCTTGAGAGGGCCGCGCAACCCCGAGGAAAGAAGGGTCGAGCTCCTTTCTCTTGCGCTTGGGTTGGCGCTCCGGGGACGTCTCCGCTTCCGGCCGTCGCGGTCGTGGGCGGAGGTGCGCTCACGTTCGCGTCCCGCCGCGCGAACGCTCGATGCCGACGCGTGCATCCTCCCCTCGCGGCGGCGTCTCGCCGAGGTCGTTGCGCAGTCACGGTGCCCCCGCCCTCGTGGGGAGTGGACGGAGAGCGAAGCCACCGGCGGTCGCGCGTCCTTGGCGCGGTTGGCGCGGCGGTCGTTGTCGGCCGGCGGCCGCCGCGGCCGGCGTGACGGTCCCGCTTGGCGCTTGGCCTCGCGCCGTATCCAGGAGTTTACCCACTCCGGTGAGCCACTCCCTTGCTTGCTCTCCCCGCCGCCCCGCCGGCGGGTTGTTGAGCATGGTCTTCACGGCGGTTAGGGGTCATCCCCCTCTTCTTCCCGGAAGAGGCGACGCGCAGCTGGCACGCTCGGACGCGAGCGGCGTGACGGCTTGGGCGTCGCGGTCGGCGCCGCGCCGGCCCTCTCGCAGCACGCTCGGCCGCCGATGCGCCGGACGATTGTCGTGGGCGAGCGGCCCGCATGACGACGGCCGCGGCGACGGCGCCCGGTGGACGCCTCGGCCGGAGACGCTATCCTCCGTTCGCGGCGTGCTCGCGGACCTCCGCATGGTGCGAAGCAAGATTTCGCGGCGCGAAGCGAGATCTACGACCTTCCCCTTCCTCGGCGCGCCAAATGTCGGTGTGTGAGTACACCTCCAAATGGGGGCCTCGTCAAGGCTCCCTTGGGTTAGGCTCGGGGAAGAACGGATATGCTCCCGCGTTAGCGTGGATGATCCAAATGAGCAAGAACAAGGGATTTATCCAGGTTCGGGCCGCGAAGTGCGTAATACCCTACGTCCCGCCTTTTTTATGTGTTAAAAGGAACCTTCTATTACATGGGGGTATCCCCTCCTTTTATAGGGCAAGGAGGGGAGTACTATGCAAGTACTCGGGGGTACCCGGACACCCGATGGGGGTCCGGTCCCTCCTCGCATGTTCCGACACGATCCCGACATAAATCCGTTGCGATCTTTGTCTCTTGGTTCGCGTTCCCAATCTCTCCCTTCCTATTGGCCGAGAGCCCTCCCGGCACCGTAGCTACGCGGCTTCCCGAGGCGCGGCGCACGGGGAAGGCGCGCGCACGTCTAGTCGGGCCGCGGCGTCGCCGAAGGCCATCGAGTGCCGCATTAACTCCGGGTAGTTGGGGCGCCGGAGGAAACTACCGCGAAGCTTCGTCCTCCCTCCGGCGCTCCCACTCCTCCGGCTTCCGCGGGACTCGTGGGCTTCGTGGCTTCGTGGACTCCGTGGCTTCGTGGACTTCATGGCTTCGTGGGCCTCATCTTCGTTTGTGGGCCGAAAGTAGCCCGTACGCGGTTAGGGGGACCCCCAATCCCCTACACCGACGGAATCTATATCCTTATATTATCCGCACCGCTCCGAATCCGATAAACAAATAAGGATTAGGATATGGAAAAGACATTATCCGATCTGATCCGATCCAATCCGCTCCGCTTTCATCTCTAGTTCCGAACGGTACGGGCGAAAAAGCATGGCCCACGTTAACTATCAATACAGTACGTTTGATAAAAAAAAATTCCCTACGGCCGAAAGAACCGCATTAACCGTGCCGGGCCGAGCCATCAGCCACGGAAGCGACGGCACGACGCTCCGGACATGAATGAAATACAACGCGCCGTGACGTGATTAGAGAGGCCAAAATTTTCGAGATTCGTCCTGGACCGACCCAGTTAATCGGCCCATTTTGTCTAAAAAATAAAATTAATCGGCCCATTTTGAGTTCTGCGCTAAGCAACCGCTAACTCCTCTCTAAAAAAAAGCAGCTGCTAATCGGAGAAGGCGGTGTTTCTAATCTCTACTACTTAAAAATCCCTACTGTTTTTATCTCGCCGCGACCTTCGTCCGTCACTCGTGATCTACGTCCGCACCTGCGAAAAAAAGGCGCTCCAAAATTTATACACCGTGCCATCCCGTCGCGCACCCAACCCCGTTCCCCAACCGCGCACGGGAACTTCGTCCGCCGCGACACCGAGCCGCCTCGCGATCCCCGGCGCCGCCGTCTCGCTCCACCCGCGACACCACCAGCACAAGCCGCATGCGCCGCTGCTCCACCTGCGATCCCCGCCGCCGCCGCCGCCTGCGACCGTAGGCGCCGCCGCCGCCGCCGCCGTCTGCGACCGTAGGCGCCGCCGCCGCCACCTGCTCCCCTAGCCTCCCGTCGCCGGCGACCCCAACCGCCGACGCGCACCCCCAGCAACCGCCGTCGCCGCCTGCAACCCTAGCAACCGCCGACGCCCGCAACCCTAGCAACCGCCGCCGCTGCTGCACTCCTAGCAGCCGCCGCGGCTGCAACCCTGCGATCCCTGGACGCCCGACCTCTCTCCCGTCTACCGGCCGCCGCGCGTTCGATCCTCGGAGTTCATTGCAGGTTAGCTCTCCCCCTCTTTTTCTCTCTCTCTGAATCTTGTTGTAGAAAAAAAGTGCCTTTTAGACTTGCTCATTTGTTTGTGATTACTTGCGCAGCATTGCTAAAAGAAGATACGTTAAATGTGAACTGATTTTGTTCAATGTATTTTATTTTGTAAATTATAACTAAGCTTTGAACCTTCTCTGAAACATAACTCATTCGAAAAAGAAATGTCCTTTTCCTATCTTCTGTTGGTAATATTGTTTTAGATAATGTTTTGCTGGAAATATTTGTTCAGAATAAAAAATCTAGGACTTCAGAGGGAAAGCTAAATTTTTTGTGTCATATCATAATATAATAGGAGAAGCAAAAATCCTCTTTACACAGAAAATGCTTGGATAAGCTGCATAATTTTTTATTCCACTGCTTGGATAAGCTGCACAATTTTTTAGGTTTTCATTTGACAGAAATAATACTTTTCATAGGCAGTATATACATTCAATGAAAATTTCTTGTTCATACTGTCATGATTAGAATTGTATTACCACAAATTTACAATACCAAGTTATGAATAGGATTTCCATCTACCACTCAATGATAAATGAACAACAATTACATAATATTGCGTTCTTACGAATATTCCGTGTTGTTACTACTTTTTTCTTCTAATATATAGTCGACAGGAAAGATCCTGATGAATTGTGATAATTGCACATATCCAGTTCAGTATATTGATTTAGGTGTCTAATAACTCAAATCATGATAAGGGATTTTCTCTTTTTCACTGATTTTGAAATGTGATTAGCTAACTACATAGTACATACTGATTGAACAATTTTATAAATTTAATATCAATTCAGTTTATGATTCAAAATGAGCACGTGCTTCTCAGGGTGGAAAATGTACTACTTGTGTTATTGACAAAAACAACTAATTTGCGAGGGCAGAGGAGCACCACCCCTGGCCGGACCTCGATGCTCGGCGCCCCTCCGGCCCTCCCGATCTCCTCCCATCCGGTAGGTACTTCACCTTCTCTTCCTCCTACAACTGCCCCTCTGCCCCATGACGTGAAGTAGCTTAGTTTGATGATGCCAACCGTGTGTTTCTCCTGTAGCTTTGAGAGTAAAGAATCTATATTTTTCCATACTGAAATTTTGAGATTGTCTAATTCAGAACAGCTAAAATTTTGAGGTCAAAGATCCTTGCCGTGTTTTGCCAGTAAAAGAATAGATGCTTAGACAGTTATACATATCGGTTGTCTCATACTCTGTTTTGTTTCATACAGGGTGTGTCCACCTGTTCATGTGTGTGTCCCTGCATATACAGTGCCTGTCAAGTACATCAACTAATACTCTCTTTGAGCTGCTTCTATTGATTTTGTGTTACTCATGTGCAACACCGATGCTATTTAGGAACGTGTGTTGTCTTTTCAGTAGTAATAAAGGTAGGCTTGTGCTCATGTGCAATACCGATGCTATTTAGGAATGTGTGTTGTCTTTTCAGTAGTAATAAAGGTAGGCTTGTGCATTTGATTCCTGGTTCAGTACTTGTCTTTGATTTGATCATAGTGCATTGTTTTGAATGTTGTAATTAACAGTTTTAGACAGTTTAATTACCATTTTTTATTGAGTTATGTTTGGTTTTGGTATGCTTTCATTAGTCAAGGTTGGAAGGAAAATTTTAATTTATTAGTCAAGGTTGGAAGGAAAATTTTAATTTATTATAGCTTTTCTAAGGTACATATATATCCTGTAGTACCGTACAAGCCTTTTTTCTCTCTGTGTTCAGAATGTTCAGCATTGCTCTCATTATTATTTAGTTTGGATTATTACAAAAGAGAGAGCTCACTGCCATTTTATTTTTCTCCGCAAAACTTGCCTTTTAGACTCCCTGTTTTGTTCCATCCTATTGTGCAATTTCAAGAATAAAAGTAATTATTCAACCATGTCACAAGTTGTTGATATTAATAGCATGTGAATGTGTCAAGACCATCTATTTGTTGTTTTACTCGAGGTCAGTTAGCATTTGCTTTGTAGTTCAAACTACATTTGATCATTTATGTATGTGTTACAAATGGTTTTCTCTCCCCTCGGCTCACTTGAAATGAGCCATTTTTTGTGTGTATCAGATAACCTTCAACTCAACCGATCATCTGAATTGACAACAACGTTTTAAAGCATTTTTCTGGAATTTCTTTATTTGCTTGTCCATAATCTCTTTTCTTTTATATACAGTCTGCATAAGTTATTCAATCAGTCGATCTATGTGTGTTTATCAGTTCTTCCCAGTGACAAATGGTCTTAATCATATAGTGGTCCAGTGCTAACCTAGAGGTGTTGTGGAGCAATGCAGTTGAAAAAAACTACTTGGATACATGCCTTTACAGGGCAATGTCAAGGCTGCCTGAGGAACTAAATATGTGTCTTTTGTTTGCATGTCGCTCAGGGCACTGTCTATCTTTTCTTTGGGTGCTGTCAATCTTTCCTTTGTCACAGGTGCGTCAAACCAGATATTTAGGATGATTAAAGTAGTAGCTATTTGCAAGCCTGAATCTATTTAGTTGTCGAATGAATTTATTCCTTTGTGTTGACTGAGTTAGCATCAGTTACATATAACCAGATTGTTTCGCTTAAACAATGGGTTGTAAAAAGCAAGAACGAATATTCCCCACCTGATTATATTGATATATAAGTATATTGCCTTTCCTAGCAGATGGGATCAATCAATTCAGGGGCTTAATGAACACTGCTAGCGCATGTAATGTGACTCAACTACTGTCTACATGTATTTTTTTCGTTGATGGCATCAAGATAGCAATGTAGGTTTATCCACAACATCCAATGAGCAAACATGTAAATATCTGCTGAAAAGGAAGATTGAATTAATGAATAGGAGGCGTTAAACACTCGAGCCTGAGGTAGCTTAGGTTGAAGTATTGCATAATTTTTTTTCTAAATATTAGAGCCTAGCCAGGAAGTAAATATGATGTAAAATATGGTGTTTCATATGTTACACTTATTTAGATTTTCATTAGCCTTGGAATCAAAAGTACTTGAATGAGGCAAACTAATCACCTTTTAAATTTTCATTACACAGAACAATTCATTCAAAAACCCTTACATTGAACTTGCAAGAAATATATTTTGCACATTAATTCTATACTAGATTTACTGAAATTTCACAATAAGGTAACTCACGGGTCTGTTCACTTACAGGGTTACAGCTATATGAAGGGTATGAAGACTGAAACCAGGTTTCGCTGGTTATGTTTCTAAAATTCAAAAAAAAAATCAGCTAGGCCAACTAGATCAGTTTATCTTTTGAACTTCCTAGATAGGGCGAAGGTTGGAAGAAAAGCTCTTGTACTTGACGGAAAAAATGTAAGCAATGTTACCACAAAAGTGTTTTCCCGACAATAATAATGCACTTTGACCTGTTGCATTTCTTTTGAGATGCAGGGCTATGAGACATGCTTGGTTGTTGTTGGTCACCCATTGTTGTGCTGCACAGAAGAAGTGAAGTGAAAAGGTACACGGATAGGGAGAGATGGTTTCTAAGATTCATCAACCGTCTGCAGCTTTTACTCGATCTCCTCTACCTGTTTTTACCCTCTATCCAGTTCATTCTACATAACTAACTACTAGAGGAGATGGCATTGGCATTATAGAAAACAATAAGGGCGTATATTTCAGTATTTATCCATCCAGTTTAATGTTTCTTAAGGCCACCGGATATCAACACAACAAACATGCTACCATTGTCTACCTCAAGTTTTTTTTTGTGGGTGTGTGTGTGTTTTGCATTGGCCTTATTAGTGTTAGTTTTGTGTAAAAGATGACAAGTCACTGTGACCACTTTGTTGTTTTGTAGTGAGAAACAATACATAGTCTCTGCCCAATGCATGGGAATGTAATCTAATGCTTTACACTCTACAGATGATATGATATTCTCGTCACAACATATAAGAATGAGATCCATTGTTTCATGTCTTAAAACAATGGACATATATCATCTAGACCAGTAAATCATCAAACGAAATTGATTAATGTAGGATAATGGCTGTTGCATCTGCTATTTTTGTAAATACTATGATAATATTTTTAGTTCTTGTTGATTCATAGACATTTATAATATTTTCAGCCTCCATTGATCTAATATAACATGGACAGTTGTGCCTCCTGTATATTGATCTGATGGATGGGCATAACCTTAGTTCATGATCAGTTCTTTGAAATTCTGCCAATTTAGTTTGGATGTTTTTTCTCAAGTTCTATAGATGCGCATGATATTGAGCACCGTTGAATGTTATTTTTGATCTGTAGAACATCATGGTACTAAGCCTTTAGCAAAGCTCATGGTACCAATCATTATGATAATGCTTTTGTCTTATATGAAAATTTTATCCCGTTGCAACGCACGGGCATATAAGTAGAAAAAAAACGGAGAAGGCGGTGGCGCTGGCGCCGTCTTTTCTTCTCGTATAAACGCACACCATTCCACTGCCTGCGATTTCGTTTGCATCCAATCCCCATTCCGCGAGAGCAAACATCCCGAATTCTCTCGATCCTGATAGCCGAATTCTCTCAATCTTGGTGCCTTCTCATAGTGCTCGATCGATCCCAAAATTCCATCTCGCGCTATGGTGTTCGCTCGCTCGCTCAAGCTAGCAGGACTACGGCGTCAACAGTTGAAGCGATATTCGATCTGATCCGATATTCGAAGCCGCGTGACTACGGCGTCAACAGTTAGAAGCGACGACTGAATCGCGGCCTCAGCAAGCGGCTCCCCGGAGCCGGAGGCCGGACACCATCCGCCGGGTAGATCAGCGTGGTCGGGTCCCTGCCAATTGTTTCGAAGGAAATCCGATGGGGCTGCCGCTACCGGAAGACGCCCTCGCAGACGTGCTCCGCCGCCTCCCGCCGCGTAGCCTCGCCGCCTCGCGGTGCGTATGCAAGGCGTGGCGTGACATCGTCGACGGCCGGAGCCTGCTGCTCCCGGACCTCCTGCCGCACGCAGTCCGCGGCATCTTCCTCAAGTATTATGACCTTGATTTCCCGGCCTTCCTCTCCCACCCCTCCGCGCCGCCCGAGATCTGGGACAAGCTCGACTTGTATCGTCCTCACCCCAACCCGGACCTGTGGAGCTTCACCAACATCCTGGACCATCGCAATGGCCTATTGCTTTATAAAGACCGGTGGGGGATGCACGTGGCCAACCCCGCCACGCAGCGGCGGGCACAGCTGCCCCCGGCGCCGCGCTTTAGGCCTGATCTCTGGAGCGTGGGGCATATTTTGTTTGATCCCACGGAGTCTCCGCACTATGAGGTATTGCTTGTTCCTGTTGATCGAAGGAAAGAGGAGATGGACAGGGAGGAGATGGGGCAGCTGCCGATGGACAAGTCCGAGGAATGGCCAGCATCAATTTGGGCGTTGTGTGTGTTCTCATCACGCACATGGCAGTGGGAGGAGAGGTCTTTTGTCCGGGAAGGTGAGATCACACGGATGGTTTTTGAGGAGATTGGTGACCCGCTGTGGCGGGCCTCCAGCGCTTACTGGCGGGGTGCATTCTTCGTTCAGTTCAATGATGGCTCTGCTGTTCTAAGGTATGCACCGTATAATTCGGATGTGCTAGCACAATGCAATGGTATTGATTTGTTAATTAGATCCTAATGCTCTGTATATACTATATATGAACAGTATGATTTACAATATTTGGATAATATGATAGCAGTTGTATCTATTTGTTTCCCTGTACTATTCCACTTAGAAAAGTTGAATCAATTGCACAAAATATTAAACGTTTGTCAACAATTTGATATTTTGTAGAATATCCCTATCAAATGATAAATATCGAGTGATTGACCTGCCAGCAGGTATTGGAGATACAGAATATAATGCACCTTATCTAGGACAGTCAAGGGAAGGGGTCTGTTGTGCAACATTTGAATATTGGGGCAAGCTTCGGGTTTGGATTCTTGATGAATCGTGTGGTAAGATAGAATGGGTGTTGAAGCACCATATAGACATTGAGCACGATATATCGCGTGTAATGCGCTGTTGTGAAGATATGGAGGGACCTTGGACTTTACAGGATGCTAACAACGCTTTAGATTATGGAGAGGATGTTAACAGCAATGTTGCACACTATGAGGACGATGTTAACAGTAATGAAGATGATAGCAACAATTCTGAAGATTGTGGAGAGGATGTTAGCCACGATGAGGATGACGATAATGCACTTGTGAATTGTAAATTTGAATGGGACTCCGACAATGATAATATTATTGGAAAGGAATATGAGGTTGATAAGTCCTTCGTAGGACTTATGAGTTTCCTTGGATTTCATCCGTACAAAGACGTTGTCTTCTTGAATGTTTCACTGGACAGAGCAGTGGCTTATCACTTGAATACGTGCACAATTCAGGATTTGTGTGAAGTATGCCCCAGGCACTATTATCGTTCTTCTGCAAGCGTAATATTATCTTTTGTGTACACACCATGTTTGATAGCAGAGTTCCCTGAAAACAAATTGGAAGCCCATGCTTAAGGATAGCGTTTTTATTTTGAACTGTTGAGCCCGTAAGCATATGGAGTCCTAGATACTGCCATTTTACTCTTGTTGGAGTCTCTGTTATTGTTATTTTTTATAGTTTTGACAAGAGCATGCTATTCAATGGAGAAATGCTATTCTCCATTGAACCTTTTTATGAGCCTGAACCCACATATCCATAACCGCAGATCATGTCAGTTGGACTGGAGACATATCACTCCAGTCGGATGTATATAATTTTCCTTTGTGAAGTAAACAATGTATTATAACTCAAGATGTCCATTTATTGTTATTCAGCTTGGTATTCATCTGATGATTGTATGGTATACTATGAATGGTGTAGGAATTCTATGATAGCTTTAATGTCAATACATTACAATTAGCCTTCCGCAGTTCTATCATTCTTAGATCTTTCTACAGACTGAGTTTTACAAGTATATTGCTCTCCAGTTGAATATATTGTAGAAGGATGGAACTTGTGCCTCCACAGTCACACAGTTCGGGCTTATTCTTGTTTACTTCACAGTTAAGCTTGTTTGCATCGTGTTAAAAAAATTACGCTACTATTATCGTTGTCAACTGGATCACTAGTCAAAATAGGGTATAACGCCTGTTTTCTGATGGTTTTTCTCTCTTGTGTGCAATTTCCTTCAATCTCCCAGTCATTGTATTGTTGGCGAACCAAGGGTATGAATATGGCCAATGGCATGTGCTTCCTGCAGCAGATTCTGCTCCGCACTTGTTTTTAAGTCGTTCAACTCCTTTTTTTTCTCTGAAGCCTCGAAAATAACTTGCTTAGATTAGATGATAAGATTCAAGCACGACGTAACTCAAGGACCCATTGGCGTCGTTCCCCACGATACCCACGAATTCCACTCGAGCCAAAACTTGCTGGAACGCAAGGTAAGCGAGCTGCGTCGTGTCACCAGTCACGGCTGCCTGAACGCGGACGGGCGCCGCCACACACGGCTCCGTCGAAACGGTACACTTCTACTTTGCTGCTGACGTATCACGGAACTGGAAGCACGACGGATTGATATTCTCGGTGAGTTATTTAGAGCAGTACGGTTGAAAACGGATGAGCCAAATCGAACGCAGTAATAACACCACAATGTTTAAAATCTATAAGAGAGGCAGCCAAAGCACCCTAGTGACAAAGTTATGCAATAAGTCATTTCTAAGCTACTTAGACACATTGCCTAGAAACTGGCTAAATGTAACCTTGGCAAATTGTCTCAGATAAGACAGCGGTCAGAACGCCGCTTACACGTACTACTGTACCACAAAATGACGCTTAATCTATGGCTGCAGGCGAATACCCAGTTGGACAGTTTCATGGGTCATATATGCAAAATATCGCCTGCGCGGCGTCTAACAAGCACCTCAAGGTCAGCAGATAACCGAGGTCCTGCGGCAAGCAAAAGGGGCACCAAAACACAGTACCGGCGTAGCTAACTCTACGGCGGCACTCTCAGCTGGTGAGAGCCGAGAGCATTCCACCGCCGCTCTTCGTGGGCACGACGACCTCCCAGCCTGGGCCTTTCAGAGGCATAAGGGGGCAGCATCGGTCGCACCAGGCGGACCAGACAGGTCGCTCCGGTCCATCAGCTTCAATAGGTCGTCGTCGCTAATGTCCGTTTGGATCATCCTGTCTTCCGCGGCCTGCTCGTCCCTGAGCAGAGCAAGCAACTCAGCCTCCTGCAATCCCATGAACAATGCAAATCAGACATGATTAAACAGTGACCACCATGCGTTGCAATGAAACTTGTTTATTACTTTTTAGTTCCCGCATTGATTTAAGAAAAATTGCTACTCAATTTACTATGCTTTAGGATAGAATAATTACATCCAAGGCATTAGGCTTCGCCCTGTTTTGTTCAAACTGCCCCTTGCCAATCACCACATGCTCTAGCTTCAACTTCCCAAAAGCTTTCTTGATGATTCGTCCCTGCAATAATGACAAGATGTGTAAATGTAAATCCAATATAGAATAGCCTAGTCTGAAAATACAGATCACCAAACACACACACCTCAACAGAATGTGATGTCGCCAGTCTATACACATGCACCGGGCGTGTTTGACCAATCCGATGGCATCTATCCATTGCCTGTAGATCCATCTGAGGATTCTGGAGGATGAAACAAAAAGTCTTGTGTATTAAACTTTGAAAAGTAGCTTTGGTACATGGCTCATTGCTAAATGTACAAATGTACAAGCGGGCACCTCAGGAAAAGAATCCAAACAAGATGGCATGCAGCAATAATACATTTTTTAATTAATGAACGCGCTAGCATGGACATATTATCAGACATAGTATTACAATGTAGGTGTAACGATAGATAGAGAGTTACCCAGTCACTGTCATATAGGATACAGGTATCAGCAGAAGTAAGGTTGATACCAAGTCCACCAGCTCGAGTGCTCAGAATGAAGACACTTAAGCTGCTGTTCAAGTCGTTGAATTCTGCTATCTGGAACAGAATAATGAGCAAATGAGCTTGTGAGGAAACAACAGTGATATAAAACGACAAGCAGTATAACAGCACTACTGTTCACGGAATGACATAACATTATGTTTCTCAATTACAATTTTTCAAATATCACGACACGGAGGAGTTTGGAGGGTTGGGGGAATGGGTGGATAACTAATGCAGAAACAACAACAACAATAACAACAACAAGGTCTTCTAGTTACAAACAAGTTGGGCCAGGCTAAACAATTTGAATGGATATCCCACGATATTCTGAAATGCTGACAAGGAACAAATAGAGAACCCTTGACTAAAATTTTACTGGAAAATTATCTAGGGTTTTATATAGTAAATTCGCAGTTTAACTCAACTCAAGTGCCTTCAGAACTGTGCAAATCAACAAAGTCATGACAGCAAACGTTCTCAAGTAAAATAGTAATAAGTGTTAGAGATGATAGATCTTGCATTATCCAAAGGGCCCCTCATACACTGGGGACCACACAGCTAACATGAGCTATACATACACCTAACAATAAGTTGGTAACAACTAGCAGTTACCTGCCGCCTCCTCTCTTCCAACTTCACACTACCATCAATCCTGCAAACTCCCACGCCTTTTGAATCTAGATAATAGTCAATAAGGTCCAAAACTTTTGTCCATTGGGAGAATATTAGAACCTGCAGATATATGTCAATTAACGACAGCTGATATTAGACAGCCAAAAGGGGGCTTGTGCTAACTGTGCATGGATATCAGCCCAGCTGAAAACAAGATAGATTACAAGATGAGAAAACCACACCTTGTGCTTTCGTGAGAGTAGGGAATCTAGTAGCCTGTCTAGAAGCTGAAATTTTCCACATTGTTCTAGAAGCTTATCAACAGGTGGATACAGACCTGTAAAAATGCAAATAGACGACAATGAAAGAATATTTGGTAAACAATGTGAAATGATAGAAAATGCCAAAATGGTGCGTACTTGATGATCCGAATGCAGATTCCAGAAGATCCGGATGGCTGCAATTCTTTCTCAGCTGAACTAACAGATTATTCAGTTTTGCCCTAACACCAGGTCTCTGCAAAACTACAATTCAAAGTTTTTTTAATCAAATTGCACAGGTTATCCAGTTACACACGTACTACATGGTAATTGGTAAGTCCACAAGAATATATGGAAATGTAATACCAATATCAGATTCTTCATTCAAGTAGACGTCGAATGTTTTCTTCACCAAGTGATCTTGGATTCGCTTCTGATGTTCAGTCATGTTAGCATAGATGATTATCTCTTTCTTTCGTGGAAGCATCTGTTCTACATCCTCTTTCATCCGCCTTAAAAGAAATGGACGCAAGATGGCATGAAGCTTTGAAACAACATGTACCCTTCGTTTTTCTTCTGTTTCCTCTTGTTGTTCTTCACTTGCTTTTGCCGAGAAATCAAACCTTCAAGAAGATAGTTATCAGTGCAACAGCGGCAGAATAATCAAATATAATACATGGAACATTTCAAAGCAATGTGCACTTTGTGAGACAGAAACCCATCTATATCACTGTTGCCTGTGAGAGACATGGAGCCATTGGAGCAATCTGGTCAGTGCCAAAACACAATATAAACGAGTAAACATATACAATGGAAAATGACTATTTCGGCAGCTATGACATATGAACTCATTATATACTTCAGCAACAGACAAATTGCTACCCCAGCAATACATATAGAATATGATGTGTTTAAACAGAAGAATACTCATTGAGAAATATACTAGATTCATGGATATTATGCATACTGATGAGAATGATAATGCACCTGGGTACTTTTAACAAATTGTATTCCATAAATTACCACAAGATGATATGTTTAAGGACTAGAGAAGACCGAATGAAAGGTAACGAAAATTGCAACAGATATTTCTTGCAGTGGATAAGAAAACTAATCAGTCACATTGGAGAGTTCAAGTAAATTGTTGTTAGAGCAAATATTATACAAAAGAAACCTGATTGCAGTAAGCCACTAACAAACATAAAATTGCCCCCAGTATATGCAACACAGTTCTGAAAGTTGAGATTATGACTCAAATAGAGTGTATAAAAAGGGCAAGTGAGAAACAGCGGATAGTGGTAATTGACTCGAATCATACCATGATTCAAATTCTTGATGCGATGAGAATATATCAGGCAAAATAAAGTTCAATAGTGACCAAAGCTCTGCCAAATTATTCTGAAGAGGTGTCCCTGTCAAAAGAAGCTTATTTTCCATCGGTATGCGCCTTATCTCCCGCAATAATTTACACTTGGAATTTTTCAACCGATGTCCCTGGAGAAAGAATGTGGAACAGATATGTGAATACAAAGCACGACAAAGAAAAAATACTAATCTAGAATATGTGCTTTTCCATTACCTCGTCCACAGCGACATATTTCCATTTATGGTGAGCAAGAAACCTAGCATCTGACATGGCCATCTCATATGAAGTCACTACTATAGGAAAATCGGGGCCGACAGTTTTAGGCAGGAATTTTCTTCTTATCTCTGCCCGGGCCACTTTATCTCCATGGTAAATGACACTAGCCAGAGATGGAGTAAACCTGAAATCAAGTGCCTTAATATTAACACCAACAACAAGGAATGTGATTGAGAACATTAGATAGTTATGGGTTACCTTGAGATCTCATTCACCCAATTTGAGAGAGTGGACAGGGGAGCGATTATCATATATGGACCATGCATGCCTTTCCCTTTCAGATGAGCAAGGAATGCAATTGTTTGGATTGTTTTCCCAAGGCCCATTTGATCAGCAAGTATCCCATTCAGCCCATTCTGCCATAAAGATATTAGCCATTTGACACCCTTTATCTGGTATGACTTCAGCTTTCCACCAGTCAGTAATGGAACAAGACTGGCCTGTTCTTTCTCCCACCTTTCTTCTTCTGATAGAGCACAATCATCAGCAAGGTGTTCTTCACGAGATCTTGTAAGCATGGCTGCCACTGCCGTCTTAGCCCTCTTCTGAATAATATTTCATTTTTTGGTTGTCAGGATAGGTAAAATATTAGTTTAAAGCTTAATATAGGAACAATAATTATTTGCCAATATTTGAAATGAGGTTCATAATTATACACCATTAAATCGGTAGGCATGAATATATCCAAACAAACCATGTACGGCAATGTTTTAATACCCTGATTCTAACTGAGTATAGATAGCACCCATACTGCAGCCATCTTTGCATGCCTCTAGCCAATCATGCTTTTGTGAGTTATGAACTATAACAAGAGGATATTAGAACTTAAATGGGGCAAGCCCATCACCATCCTTAGCGTAATTCAGGCATCAAATCTTCAATACATAATAACTTATTATTAATATTGTATCATTATAGTGTATGTCAAACACATAGTCCACATGTATGATCTATCCATATAAAGACAGCAAAACAATGCATACTAGTACCAAATTACAAAAAAAAATGGTATATTACACCTGCACTCACATCATTGTACTGAGGTGCAGCATTTGCTTTTCTTTTTCGTCCACGTCCTTTCTTTGTCTCTTCTACCGGTGGCTCTTCAGGTTGAGTTTCAATGCCTTCCTGCTTAACAACCAGGCAAAACTACCAAAATCAGAAACTAGAGAGAGAAAAAACTAAAACAGAAAACAAGCACATTGTGAGACTCGTACATCAGCTATTGCATCCATCTTCTCAAGTAGAAACTCGGAAAAGAGTTGTGTCTTCGTCAGCAGCTCATCTAACTTGCTATAACGTGTTTCAGGATCAAAAGCAAGCCTTGCAGCTTCTTCCCTCTTCTTGGCCTCCTCTTCTTCCTCTGCCTGAACCCGGGCTGCCTCAAGCTGCTCTTCTTCCTTTTTCATTGCTTCTGTTATTAGGGATGCATCGCCATTCTTAGCCTCAAGATCAACTCGTAGATTTGAACTTGTATCCACAAAATCACCATCCTTCTCCTTGACAACCCCCAGTACCTCCTCTTCCTCATTCACTGTCTTGAATACAGGCAGGGACGAGCTTGCAACCACAAAATCCTCAGCCTTCTCATCTTGCTTGAATGCCTCAGTGGCAAGGGAAGCATCCCCATTATTGGCATCACAAAGTTTCTAATTGTACACAGAAACCACCAAACATCATAAACTCTGGTTAGCTCCAAGAATCGAAACATTCGGAGAACATCAGCAAGCAAAATGCTCAAATCTGCAGTCAAAGGAATCACCTCGTCTTCCAGAACGGATTTAGGAGAATCTGCCGTGGTGCCGGCGGCGACTTCTGCCTTTAACCCATTGGGCACGGCGAGGACCATTCCTGCCACCACAGGCCGCCGCCAGATCAAGCCCTGCGAAAATTTTAACATTAGCATCCCGAATCATCGATCACAAACCCTAACACCCACGTCATCGCTAATTTATTTATCATAGTAATACCGCCTCACAACATAAAGAGGCTAGAACCCTAAACCCAAAAATTAAAATCTTGCAATGTTCCTCGAAAAGAAAAGATATAGCAACTCAGAAAATTGCAGACACCAAGAGGGGAAAAAAGATCATTGACCGAAATCTCCCAAGTTTTCATTAAAAAAATCCAATAAAAATCTGAACAAAATGGCACTATTTCTCCCAAAATGTCCCTTTCCGACCTTCGAACAAAAGAAACTTGGAGAAAATCATACCTTGCAACTCCTGTTGCTCAGAGACACGGACAGATTAATCAGAATAAAAATGAGAAAGGGGAGCAACGGAATGGAAGGTGGAGAGGAACGAGACGAGGGGAATGGCCGTACTACAGTATTTTAGCAGACGGCGAGAGAGGGTTTCAAGCGGGAATGTCGTTGCAGAGAGACATACGAAATGGGCCATAGGGCTGACCTGCTTTTACGCAACTGCCACCACATTTTATACACATTCACAGTATGGGTCGCAGGTCTTTTTTCGTAATTGCCTCGTTGCGACCGTTCAAAGTTTCAAAAACTGCGCCAACCGTGTTCCCAGCTTGCGGTGACACATCTATAGCCGGACGAGCCATTTTGTACTACGAGCCCACATACAGGTCCCACATGTCAGTGAATCGATTTGATCAGCATCCGGTGTTCCAGGATTCTGGCATAAATGGGGAGCACGGGGGCCGCCTGGCCCGCCTCGAAGTTCGCAGATATGACGGCACGGCTTTTTCTCGTGTACACCCGGTCTCCTGAACATGATCCGGTGAGAACACTGAACTTTGCACCCACTATTTTGGCATTGTTTCAGTTCACAGTGGAACAGGTCTACACTGGTTGTAGGAGGAGTGATGGTGCGCGGCGTGTGCAGGTACGACGGCGCACGTTTACTGGAAAGTTTCCCTATGGGTATGGCTCAGCCGACCTCGCGTTCATCTAGAGCAATGGACATTCTGACCGTTGGAACAAAAGAAAATCCAGTTCCAGCTCGTGCCTTTGTCCAGAAATGTAAGCATTTATTGACTTTTAGAGATCATGTTTGATCACTCGTTTTATTTAAAAAATTACTAAAATTTTATTTATTTTTTAAAAATTTATTTTATTTTTAGATATATTTTAAATATGTTTTTTTATTTTTGTACTTGTAAAAATATTTTGAATAAGACGAATGGTCAAACGAGAAATCGAGAAAGTCAACAAATCCTTATATTCTTGGACGGAGGAAGTAATGAGAAACCATTACAATGTTGGTCCCTCAACTATGGTTACAAGCTCGAAAAGGTCCAATTTAGATAAAATGTTGGGGTGCTATTTTGTTAGTAAAATCATATTTTGAGAGAAAATCAATTTAAAATGAAAAGTCAAAAATAAAGTTGATGTGGCAATGCCACATGCTAATGTGGCGTTGGGTGACGAAACTGAGCTTTGACATAGTTAAGGGATTAAGTTGGCTATTTTAGTACTTAACTTTCAAAAAAAATCCAATTTAGTCACTAAACTTTGGTTAGAAGATCCAATTTTACTCCCGATTCGATGTGGATATCCATCAGCGTGTGACATGCCATGTCATGGCATGCCAACTTAATTTTAGATTTTGAATTTTCTAATTGATTGTTATCTTGAATATGAAAATATGAAATATTTTTCAATATTTCTTTTTGTGTCAATAAAATAACGTCCCAACATTTTAACTTGTTGAGTCAGCTTCACTTTTTAAAGAAGTATGAAACAGTGTATAAATGTGGTGTACCATGTGGGTAATCACATTGGATCAAGGACGAAAGTGAACCATCTAACCAAAGTTCATAAGTTAAATTGAACGACTAAGGACGAAACTAAGCTTTGAAACATAGTTAAGCGACTATCTATTTCACCTCCATTGGAAGAACCCACAGGTAAGCTGGTAGTAGTTGTTTTAGAAAAAAAAACACATAAGTTTTTTACCTGTTTCATACAGTTGTTTCAATTCTAGCCCTTCTCATCCAAAGCATACAAAAATATGGGACGTATCCCATCCCTATCAGCTCTCCACGTGCTTCAACCTTCAAAAGTTCCATTAAGGCAATCACATTAACTGAGAAAGGTCCCATTGTAACATGTCTATCGTATGCTCCTAATTTTCTATCTTACAACATTGAACAAAAGAAAGCCCCATAACAAAATAAAATTCTATCGCAACCGAGAACACAACATTTTGCAACATTCCAATTTACTCTAATGAAATAATCAACGCACACCTCATACTTTCTTTCACTGTTCCAACCATAGTAAACAAAAAACCAACCCACAAGGAGTAAGACAGTCGTCGAAGCATTATGCTAATAAGAAGACTTTCTCACGCAGATCGAGAATATTATGGTTTTTATATTGAGTTTTTGGATGTTGCAGTTGTAGTTAAATAATATATTGCAATTTGTATTTTTTTTTGAATGGTGCATTGTCTTATTTTTTACCATCTTATTCTAAATATGAAATTAAATCATGATTACTTGATGAGACATAATATGATGTCGCACTGGGACTTTGACTATAAACAATGGATAATAGCAAACTAATATATGCTCAGTTGGTTGGAATCCATGTGGTGGAATCAACTCACGAGTCCAAATGAGGTTTGACACGAGTCTTAAATTTACAACTAAATATTCTTTCACTGAGAGACGATATCCTTATAAAAAACGAGGTATTTACGGTGATCAACCCCGATCGAGCTATATGTAGGGGAGAGGAAGGGTGATGAGGAACAATCAGGGAAGGGGGAGGGGCAGGAGACTAATGGAAATGGGAAGCGTGGTGGTATGACGAATGTAGACATGAAAAGTACCATGCAGATTGAGGAGCATGAGCAGGAACTGAACAATGTTGAGACGCAAGTGGGGAAAAGGGAGAAGGCAAGACCGGGCACATATAAGAGGAGGTCGAGAGAGGACCGGAGGGAGGTTAGCAAGTCTGCAGAGCCACAGTCGGGTAAGAAGCGTAGTTATGAGGAGGATGAGGAGATGGGTGAGAAGGAGGAGAGGGATCAGAAAATGGTGAAAGTTAATAAAGCGAAAGCGGGGCTGACGGATCAGCCCTGCGATCAGCAATGAAGCTAGTGGCGTGGAATTGTCGGGGGTTGGGTAACTCCCCGGCAGTTCGGGGGCTCCGAGACCTGGTAAAGGTGGAGGAGCCGGACATTCTTTTCTTGTCGGAGACAAAATTAGATGAGAAAAGGATGCAATGTTTTAGATAAATGCCTGGGTTGACAAATATGGTGGTAAAAAAGTGTGAAGGTCAAGGGAGGGGTATTGCTGTGTTGTGGAGGAGTGGAGTTAATGTAACTTTGCGAAATTATTCACGTTTGCATATTGATATGGAAATAAAAGAGGTTGATGGTTATGTGTGGCGTTTTACTGGGATTTATGGGGAGTCACATACGGATCGGAAGGAGGAGACTTGGTTGAAGATCCGTGAGTTGAAACAACAAACGGATTTGCCATGGATGTGTGTTGGTGATTTTAATGAGGTTTTATATGCTCATGAGAAAGAGGGGGGCGACAAAGACCACAAGCTTGCATGGATAAATTTAAGGAGACTCTGGAGGTATGTGAGCTGCATGATATTGGTTTTGAGGGGGATTTATTTACTTGGCGAAACCATAATCATCGGGCAGAGGGATATATAAGGGAGAGATTAGATAGGGCGGTGGCGGATGAAGCTTGGAGGGGGAGATTTCCAACAGTGAGGGTGGTGAATGGTGACCCAAGACATTCAGATCATCGACCTATTATTATTCACACGGAAAACCAAAGGATGGAACATAGGAGGCATGTCGGTGATGGGGGTTTTAAATTTGAAGCAAAGTGGCTTATGGAGGATGACTATAAGAAAGTGGTGGGGGAAGCATGGAGTAGAGCTATGGAGAGAGGAGATGTGACCGTGCAGGAGGCAGTGGCGGCAGGCTTGTCAGAGTGGAACAGAAATGTTCTTGGTGACCTTGAGAAACGGATAAAGAAAACTAAGAAGGAACTTGAAAACATACGAAGGGGAGGGATTGGGCAGGAGGTGGTGGCGAGGGAGGCGGTGCTCAGATATAAGTTGGAGAGATTAGAAGACCAGGTAGATGTGTATTGGAGGCAACGTTCACATAATTAGTGGCTGTTGTAGGGAGATAGGAATACCTCTTTTTTTCATGCAGCAGCCTCTGAACGGAGCAGGAGAAATAGATTTAAAAAGCTGAGAAGGGATGATGGTAGCTGGGTGGAGGATGAAGGGGAGAAGAGAAGCTTTATAGCTAATTACTTTACTGAGCTCTTTAGGTCAAATGGTGAACAAAATGTTGATGAACTTCTTGCTGCTGTGGAGCCGCGAGTGCAGGGCCCTATGAATGAATTATTGCTCTCGGATTTCACTGCACAGGAGGTGAAAGAAGCACTTGAGTGCATTGGGGATCTGAAAGCCCCGGGACCTGATGGCATGCCTTCTGTTTTCTACAAGAATTGTTGGGATATGATAGGAGAAAAATTAACAAATGAATGTTTGGCTGTTCTAAATGGTGCTCCAATTCCGGATGGATGGAATGATACAAATATAGTGCTGATTCCCAAGATATCGTCTCCACAAACGGTAAAAGATTTGAGACCCATAAGTTTATGCAATGTTACTTACAAGTTAATATCAAAAGTGCTAGCAAATAGATTAAAGCAAATTCTTCCTGAGATTATGTCACCAGCACAAAGTGCTTTTGTCTCGGGGAGGTTGATTTCAGACAACATTCTTATTGCTTATGAAATGGTACATTATATGAGAAATAAAAGGAGTGGTTCGGGATTTGCGGCTGTGAAGTTGGATATGAGTAAAGCCTATGATCGTGTTGAATGGAGTTTTCTACAGCAAATGATGTTAAAGCTGGGATTTCAAGTACAATGGGTTGAGCTTATTATGAAGTGTGTGTCCTCGGTACAATATAAGATACGTGTTAATGATGAATTTACAGAGACAATCAGTCCAGAGAGAGGCCTTCGACAAGGTGATCCCCTGTCACCCTATTTATTTCTTATTTGTGCGGAGGGTTTCTCTTCTCTTTTGGAAGCAGCGGAAAGGGATGGCAAAATTGGTGGTATACAAATTTGTCCTGCGGCACCAAGTGTATCTCACTTGTTATTTGCTGATGACTCTCTTTTGTTAATTCGAGCAAATGAGGGGGATGCACAACAACTACAGAATATTCTCGATCTTTATGAAAGGTGTTCTGGACAGACAATTAACAAAAATAAATCTGCCATAATGTTTAGTGCTAGTGTGGGTACAACAATGTGTGGGCAGATGAAGCAATCTCTAGGTATTAATCGGGATACACTGGATGAAAGGTACCTGGGTCTTCCAATTCATGTTGGAAGATCAAGAACAAAAACTTTTGCTTATATAAAGGATAGAATTTGGAAGCGTATACAAGGATGGAAAGAAAAGCTTTTATCGCGGGCTGGTAAGGAGATCCTAATAAAGGCTGTGGCGCAAGCGATCCCGACATATGCAATGGCATGTTTTGATCTAGAGATCTGATACGGTACTTGGGCGGTACCGGAGGTACTTTTCTTTTAAGTTAATCTCAGCCCTTGATAACTAAATTACTAATTATTAGTTTAATTACATTATCAAGGGTATATTGGTAATTGAACATTAATAATAGACTCGAATCGAGTTGACAGTTCGTCTTATTCCTCCGTCTCATCCCACGCCTATCCATCCGTGCCGCTCGCCGGACACCCTCGCCGTCCATCGTGACTCCCGACGAGCGGCCTCGCGACTCCCCGCCGACGACGGCAGTTTTATTCTTTGGTTCGTCATCTTGTCCGCCCACCCGCGTCGCTCCCCATTGGGCACCCTCGTCGCTCCAGGCTGCCCCTCGCGCCTCGCGGCTCCTCGTCGAGTGGACTCGCCGCTCAACGCCGGACCTTGCAGATCGCGCCCACCTTCGCCGGTCCGCGGCTCCGCGGCAGCCCTCGACACTCCCCGCTCGTCCTCGACATTGCATCCCTCGAACAAGACAACATAAGATTCAGCTGCAGTTCTGGTTGACGGGGGTCTTAAAGCGTTAAATCTAAGAAGACAAAGGTACTAGATACGGTTGTTTTCTACTCTTGCTTCTCTCCTATCCTCTATTTAACTTTTTTTTTCTTTTCGATTCATGTGTTATATAAAATTTTGGATGTAGCAATGTAATAGTCGCCGTACCTCACTATTAACTGAGTTTGTTTTTACCAGAAATCATGTGATTTTGGTTGTAGCAGTGTAGTAGTGGTACCTGATTGTAGTAGGTCGCAATGAGAGATAGGATTGAAATCTGTAATGTACTAGAAAGATTAAGCATTAAGCCGCATTTTGGTTTATGATCTTGCACTTTCTTTTTCTTACTGATGCTGTGAGGTCTGTCATGTGTCATCATCATTAATCACTTTTAATTATGGCCATGGATGTAAAACTTTGTTAATCCCTTTAATAGAATTTGAGTAGTGTTCCTTTTGTATAAAAAAACGTGTGTTGTTTTTATGGTACATGAAGTGTTGTTCACTATCTGAATAATATTTAGTTATGATTTCCTTGTGGTACTATAGCAGTAGATATTCAGTGGAAAAATATTTGATATTTGCAATTCAATTATTGTATGTTATCACTGATTGCCAGGCTGCTTGTTAGACTGAATTAGGTAATGACTTCTGTGAAGACACATATTCTAGCCCTTCTGATTAAATGTGATGTGAAGTAGTTTGGCTCCTTCATTGTCATCCAGAAAAGAACATTCTTTCTTTAGATGATGGATCAAAATAATCCCAGCCCCTACTTTAAACGAATAGTCAAGGAAGTGACATAGTTACAATTGTTTTTAGTTTATTACACTAGGGACAGGTCATGTTCTTTTATGCATGTGTTAGATAAGTGTGTTGTTGGTGAATTGTATTTAGGCGCATACCTGCTTCCAAACTGTCATTTTACCCTTGAGAAATTTAGTCTAAGCTTAATGAATAACCAGCTTTTTCTTTATGATGCAGCAATTGAGCTGGTTACTAGATCCATTCGGGTAAAATGATACTACTATCTGAACGGCATGGAGGTAGTTACTGCTGCGTTGCGTGGATGCTATGTATGGTCGCCTAGGGTCATATCCAAGCTAAGAGGTTGTACAAATACTGTCTGAACGGCATGGATGCTTTTTGCTTGAGAATACTCTTTCCTCGCCATGACTGTGGTTTGCCGCCAATGATGATTGGTAGCGATGGGCATGAACAGCAGATGGATTCGCCATACTTGAAATATTATGTTGATTGACAAGTAGAACAATTGAGTTGTAAGCTTCAATTTTGTTGACCATATTAGAATATTACTTCAGTTTGACCAAACAATTTGTCTTAGTTTATTTTGGTAATTCAGTTTGAGCTGGCCCATACATTGACCAAAAGATTTGTATTAGTTCATGTTTGTGATTCTGTTTAAGCTGGTCAATTCTTTGATAGAAAAAAAAGTTGTCGAAAACTCATGTTGGTGATTCTGTTTGAGATGGTCCCGTTATCTTCACTTTGATTATAATTAGTTTGAGTTGAATGGTGGTGCACTGTTAGAGTACTAGTTCAGTTTGTCAAAACAAACATCTTGGTCCAGTCGACGAAAAGTGGAGAAGCTCTAAGTTCATGTTGGTGATTCTGTTTGAGATGATCCCTTTATCTTCAGTTCATTTAGAATCAATTTGAGTTGAACGATGGTGCACTGCTAGAGTTCCCAAGTCTCTGAACCAAAAGCTAGTTCGATTCTAAGCCTATGGAACCAGTAAGAGATGAACATCAAGGAACACAAATGAATCTAGGTGATGCTCACAGAAAATGGATGAACCACGTTGATTTGGGTCTTCGTCGTCTTCAGTTCATGACCATTGTGCAGTGTTGGCCTCGACATTGAGAAATTAGCAAACCAGAAATGTAGTGTTCAATTCAACGCTGACATAACCTCCTAGATTGTACGTACAACATCAGCGGACAGATTTCTCTCCTCATTTTCAAAACTAGTAACAAGCATCGTACATGTTGTGACTACCTAAAAATCTCACATGTTATTATAGGTGAAGTCCCTACAATCATGTATCAAACATGCAAGAGTCTGGCTGGGAATCACCTCCTGAATTACTTGTCTTAGACAAATGGAACTTTGTTATCATATATTATGTTCTCTATTGTAGGCACAAATGAACATTTTCAAAGGAAAGTTTATAGTCAATTACCATGATCAGAGATACGATTGAAATTGTCGTGATACATTTACACTTGAAACAAAATATGAAACTTGTACTAGGCATCAACCTCATTTTCAAAAAGCTCGCAACAAGGATATGTGTATACCAAATGCTAAGTCACATCGCAGGCAATATAGACTGCATGTTGGGCTAAGAGCATGGAACCAAACATAACACCTGTAAAATTTTGTTCATCTGTTAATTTAGTTGCCAGATATATAGTCACAATTTCACCTAATGGCTAATGCAGAATTTTTGTCTGTGTTTCAGAACCGAAATGAGATAACTATATTCGAATAATAGCCACAAAGTAAAGCTAGGCATTGCAAACTGGAAATAGGGTCTGTTTCAATTTCCAAGACTACAGATAGTAGTAATCATTTTTTCAAACTAGAGCAAATAACCCAACAGTTCAACCACTGGTTTAATTGACTTGGAACAGAACATATATGACCCCATTGCCAATGTAATGTAATGACCTGGATGGAGAGGAGGTAGAGCTCGTGTGCTTCATCGCCATAGATGTTGTGGAGCTTGTCGAGCGACCTGGAACGCAAATGAATCAAACCAATTGTCCTCCGCACGCTCATCTCAACCTCGATCGTGCCGGCGTCGCGGAGCAGGCACATGATTTTGCTCGATGCGGTGCAGGCCATGAGCTCGTCGTCAACCACGATGGACACATTTACACGTCGTGACCCTGCACACGGGCGCGAGCTTGACCTTGACGGCGAGGTTGCGGATGGTCTGCAATGGCTAGATGAAGCAGCGGCCGCTGTAGTGCCACCGGAAGAGGACCTGCTGCCTGATGAGCTTGGGGAGGGGACGAAAGAGAGGGTGCAGACAGAGCCAGAGGGTGTGCTACTACAACGGAGTAGCAGCCAGGAGAGACGTCGATGCTCCCGTGGAGATCCGCGGCCACCACATCAAAATATTCCCCGTCTCAGACTGGCTCGCCGGTGCGAATTCGGAGCGCTCGCCGGCACCATGAGATGTGGCAAATTCGGAGGGGTCGGAAGGTGGCGAAGGGCTCATCGGCGGGAGGGAGAAGTCGAGGACGCCCTGCCAGCGGGAGGGGAAGTAGAGGAGGGCTCGCCGGTGCGTCGCGTGGTCCGCACGACGAACATGCCCTCTGTACACCGTAGATAATACGTATACATACAATGATGTGAAGTTACTTAACTGCCCTTTATGCAA
The DNA here is from genome assembly GCA_031894775.1 of Chloris gayana. NCBI lineage: Eukaryota > Viridiplantae > Streptophyta > Magnoliopsida > Poales > Poaceae > Chloris > Chloris gayana. The sequence goes on from JAUNZO010001315.1 coordinate 294,697, forward strand.
ATAAAATAATTATGAAAAAATAAGTACCGGACCCACTATTTTTAGTACTGGCCTACTAGTAAATGTACTTTTTAGTAGGTACCTTTTTATTATTAACCGTTAGATCTGACTGAATGGATGGCTGATATTAATTTCAAGCACCCTAACAAATCTCTTTGATCTAACAAAGGAGTTGTGTGACCAAATAAGTAAAATGATATGTCGTTATTGGTGGAGTAATCAAGATAAGGATAAGAAAATGCATTGGTTGAGTTGGGAGCAGATGTTGCAACCAAAGAAAGAAGGTGGTTTGGGCTTCCGAAATATATATGGTTTTAACCTGGACATGCTGGCAAAGCAAGGGTGGAGGCTGCTGCAGAATCCGAATTCTCTATGTGCTAGGATATTGAGAGCAAAGTACTATAATTATGGAAATGTGGTACAAGCAAAGTCAAGAGCAGGAATGTCTTATACTTGGAGAAGTATTCTCCAAGGAATAGAACTTATGAAGAAAGGAATTGTCTGGAGAGTTGGGCGGGGAGATAATGTAAATATTTGGTCTGATCCTTGGATGCCGACTAGAGTTACAAGGAAAGTTTCAACACCACGTGCTGGTTGTGTATTGACACGAGTAGCTGAGTTGATAGACCCTACAACGGGCTCTTGGGATAATGTGTTAGTGAGAGATATTTTTTGGGAACGAGATGCTGATGAAATTTTGAGAATACCTGTCAACATAGATTTGGAAGACAAATTAGCATGGCATTTTGATAAGCGTGGGATATTTACGGTTAAATCAGCCTATAATGTGTACTGCGAAGAACAGAAGAATAGGAGAGGTGGAAGAGCAGATGGATCTAATCCAATTACTTATGAATATGATGATGTGTGGCAGAAGTTATGGAAGCTGAAATGTCCCGGGAAAGTGAAGCACTTTTTGTGGAGACTGGGCCATAATACGCTCGCTTTATGTGTGAATTTGAAGATGAGAAAGATGGATGTGGACACAAGATGCTTTATATGTCAAGAGACTAGATGAGGACGGAGGTCATTTGTTTTTCAAATGCAAATTTGTTAAAAAGATATGGTGGAGATTGGGGTTGCAGGCTGAGTGTAACCAACTGAATACCTGTAATTCAGCTAAAGCAGTTTTGAAGTATCTAGTAAACCTACAGGAAGAGAAGATGATCGTCATTACCACTCTGATGTGGGTATGGTGGGGAGAAAGGAACCGTATCCGAGAAGGCGAGGCTCAGAGGGGAACTGACATCTTGGTGCATATAATTACAAAGACAGCTCATGATTACGCACAAGCTTATCTGAGGTCGTCAGAGATGATCAGGAGAATGGTTTCGGAGAAGTGGCATGCACCGCAAGGCGGAAAAATTAAAATTAATACAGATGCTGCCTTTGATGAAGGAAATAAAACAGGAGGATGGGGATGTTGTGCTCGGAACAGTCAAGGCGAAGTACTCATGGCTGGGGCGGGATGTATCCCGGCGGCTCTTGATGCGTTCCATGCGGAGGTAATTGCAGCACTTCGAGGCTTGAGTATTGCACGGGAAATGGGGATGTCACAAGTTATCTTGGAAACAGACTCTCTAATGGTGAAGCAAGCGGTGATGAGCCATGATTATGATATGACGGCTACAGGTGGCCTCATCCAGGAACTTAAGGACCTGGTTATGTTTGAGTTTCATTCTTGTTCTATTTTATATTGCCCTAGATCTTGTAATAAGGTAGCCCATGCTCTAGCAGCGTTTGGGAAAATGTTAAACCTAGAGGACGACCTTATTGTAGAAGAGGTTCCGGACATGGTCCAAGTTTTGGTTGCTGGTGATTTGCCAAGCAACGGGTAATGGAAGTATCCAAGTTCAAAAAAACTTTCTTTCAGCGTATAGTGTCGACAAAACAACATTGGATCAGTTTCCTATGGATCCATTGAACAAAGTGAAAAAATTAACATTAATGTAAGAAGAGGTAAGAGGATAAAAAACAATAATGTACGAATAATAGGATAATATTTCTAGTTTCTTCATTCTGATTTCTGAATATGCTCGTAGAGGGAGGGTATCTAGGTATGCGTCCATATGTTCATAGGTTAAATGCTCGTTTGTCTATATAAGATTTTATGTTTATATTGTGCTTCACAGAAAAAGTTAGAGACTTTATTTTACGATGTTACAATGGATTGGAAAATTTTCTATCCAAGGCGGAGGCGCTAGCCCTTCAAATTCTAAAACAGCGTCTCTAAAACTGCAAAAAGAAGGCTACAGCCACTCTTTATGTTACAACAGCAAATGCAGCCTTCAAATTCTAAAGCAGCGTCTCTAAAACTGCAAAAAGAAGGCTACAGCCACTCTTTATGTTACAACAGCAAATGCAGCAATTACAAGCGCTTGAATTTATCCACTGTGTGATACAAATCTATCAGGCTTATTTAGATGTTCCTAGTTAGTACAGAAATCAAATACTTCATCTAAAAAACAACAACGATGACATGCAGTTCACTCCAATGCCGAAACATATAAAAGAATGCTTAGATATCTGATGCCCCTATTCTGCTTTATTATTTTACAGCCATAAAAAGTATAAACACCAAGGTACAAATACATCCTATCTATGGAAGCACACCAGGAAATCAGTATGAAGCCACTACCTGAGGAGCTCGAAGAGGGGATTCAAATTAGTACAACAAATACTCAAGGGAAAAATGGTGAATCCTCGTAGAAACAGTTACACATGTGATTGTACAATGTACTTCTAAAGAATTCTACACCAAGCTGATAGGTTTGAGTCTTTGAGGTATGGTTCTAAAAGAATGAAGTATACATCACCGGCTGTCTGGGTTCTGGATTCACCTCAGCTGCTCGGTCGTGGCATTGTGTTTGGTGGTCTTACATTAGGGTTGCCATATCCAGGCGGTAATCTGTTTCCGGCTACACCAGGCTGATTTGGCCTAGATGGCAATGCACCCATACGGGCTGCAATTATTGCATTTCGCTCCACAAGAAGCTTCTTTCTAGTCTTCTCAGTATATTCTCTTGTTCGAAGGACCACCTGTTCGATCTCGGCAAATAGCGACATCTTCACTTCTATTTTTTGAAACTGCACAAAAAGAAAAATCATCAGTATCAGCATGTGGAATAGAAGTCATATGTATCAATAGTACAGAACAAAAAAAAAGCATACACAAATTCACGATTGGATGTTTCACATTACCAGCTTTTCAGTCATCAGAGCTGTTAGCTTTCGAATTTGATATTCCTCATGCTCGGCGAGGAACTTAGCTTTTACAGCAGCTGCTGAAATAGTGGTGGCTGCTGCTCGTTTTAGCCTCGTTATGGAATCATTTTTATTGGCGGTCACTGTAGAGTCCTTCTCATCATCGGCAACCAAACTTTCAGTGTTGCTAGGTTCTGCAAGATAGATTCCAGATGAGAATGACAACAACGCCAAATTCCTAATTCTGAACCTCTTCATGGTGTGCCCGCATTTTTTTCCAGATTAATAGTGTGATTCCACATCACTAAACCCTCATTAGTTTTTTTTTCAGTAGCACTCGCCATATATGTTCCAGATAGAAACCTTCAAAATGTGTGACCACACAAACCCCAAAACTAGCCACACTAAGAACAGATATATTTTCACCAAAACAGAAAGAAATATGGAGTTACTCATTAGGTGTCTATACTTTTTGTTGATCAGGCACATAGCGGTAGCATTGCAAAGTACAGAATATATTTCAGATCTATGGTTCCGGAATTATCTACCAATTCTCAGACAAAGCTCGATCCAATCCAACAGCAAGTAGCACATTATGATGGATATATTGCACTATAAAGAATATTTGTTCACAAAATATTAAAATCAGTATGCATACACAAAGTCACCTGAGGTTCATCAAGGCATGTAAATAAACAATTTAAATGAATTGTGGTGAAAATGATTCAAGCAAATAGTTTAGATGAAAGCAAATAGATGAAGTACCTTCAATTTTTCCATTTTCAATTGTCTGACTTTGCTTTTGTTCCTGTACAGTAGCTGGGGTAGAAGCTGCATCTTCAGTCTTATCCTTGCCTTTCAAAGGTGCCTCATCAGATGCCTCCACCACAGTACTTGGTTTGTCCTTCTGATTACTTGCAACAATATTACTTTCTGCAACAACCTCTTTAGAAGCTAATAAACAACATTCATTCACATTATTTTGGGGAGAAATTGAATCCTTTGTGAAGCTAACAAACCTTTTGTATCGTTAGATGCACTCTTATCCAGAAGAGAAGGTGGATCGCCTGATTCCTTCACATTATTGGTTTTGACATCTACTACAGGGCAATCATCAGATGATGTGTTCTTATTTTCTGATTCTTGGTGGTCATTTGGTGAGATGGTTGAATTATTTTTCTTATCCATAGATATAGCACTATCTTCTTTCTCATTGATGTTTTTTTCTCAGTGTCAATTGAAGTTTCAACCTTATCCACATCTTTTGTTTGATCACCATTTGTATTTATATTACTGCAAATTTCATTCATGCCGTCAGCAAAATCATCGAACAGCACTTTCTTTCTAGCATATGGGCAAAGCATCCCTTACCTTACAATGTCACAGGTATCTTTCAGATCATTTGGTGGATCCTCAAGAATAAAACAATGCCTACTTGCTAATTGGAGAGAAGGAGACACCTCAGAGATAGCTTTTAATGAGCTACGGCATGAAGTAGTAGCATTGTCATCTTCCACAAGACCAGCTAAAAATGCTGCCTGCATTTACATAGTTTAGGACTCTGAATAGTTTATATGCATCAATAGTTATATACGTAAAACTGGTTGTGGTACTTACCAGTGCCATAACAGGATTTCCTATGTCAGCAAAGGAACCTTCATGTTCTGGAGACTGACCAATAGCCTCAAATGCAGATTTAAGGATATCGATAGCAACATTTGACACGTTTTCGCCAGAAATATCAACTTCTGCAGACGGTTGTGCATCAGAAGATTGTTTTGGCTCTTCAGTATTTGGAGATCCAACAGAATCTTTGCCACCAGAATTTTGAGTATCTTTATTTTCTTCAGCAGTTGTGTCTTCTTGATTTCTTTCTTCACAGTTGCCCTCAGTTGTCTCTGAAGGCTTCTCATTCGCATTATCTTTTCCTTCTGCTTTATCCTCAACTTCCATTTTGTCAGGTGTTTGGGCAGTGCCTTTTTCAGTTGAGGCTTGCTCTGTACTTCCTGGAATATTCTGATGGATATCTTCACCATCATGAAAGCGGTCCTCAATTTGCATTTGAAGAAAGTGTAACATGCACTGTGCTTTTGTTTTGGTAGCGACATGTTCGGCAATCTCAGCCCATTTTCCACCGAAAATTTCTAAACCTTCTAAAAGAAGCAATGTCTCTTCATCAGTCCAACTAGTACCACTAGCACCTCCAGAAACTTCTGAAGAATCCATAAGGATAAAATCAGTTTTGGACATGCCAGCGTCGAACTTCCCTTCATTATAACAATCACAACACAGGTCGAAATCTGCCTGCAGAATTTTTTTTAGAAAAAAATATACAAATCAGTACTACCAATCTTTGGATATAACCCTTTCTGTTTCTTTTGAAAGGTCAGAAAAAAAATGAAGAGCAACAGCAGCAGCAAAAAAAATGACTTTAGAAAGAGACAAGAAGGAGTGACCATTGAGAAGAACTTGACCGGATAAAGTACCAAGCAGCTGATGATTGTAAATACTAAGATGGATATGTGTTTGGCATCTATGTTTCACATCCAATACAAAAGTAATTTATCCTCTGAGCAATATAGACTTGCCAATCAATATGGGCATAAAGGGAGTTAAAGCACTGACAAACTAATATAGAATAACCATAATCTGCCTGCCAAAACTACAAAACCTGCTTGGTGCGGTTACTCTTTTTTGTTTTTCAAATGTTGGCGAGGTTACTTTATGCATTCAGATATACATAGATGTTGTACAAGGTGATAAAGCATACAACAAAAAGTTGAAACAGACTGCAGCATTAAAACTGAAAACAACTAACCTGTGTCCGGCAATGGTAGCGCTTCCGTGAGCAATCAACGGAGCAAGAGTTGCAGTGGTACTCGACAGAAGGCTCAGCAGCAGTAATCACATCTTCAACTAGTGCAGGATCAGGAAACAAGCTAGGCAGAGGTGCTGGAGCTTCTGTATCATCTTTCTTGGGTAAAGGAATCATATATGACTGAACTGGTTCAAATTTAAACAACTGCTCAGTCAGAGAAACTCTCTCCTCATCTTGAGGATTGTTCTGACTCTCCTCTAGCTTACTGTCCTCTTGTCCAGTGGGTGGAAAAGGGTGGAAATTTATCAAGCCCCAGTTATCCAAGAACTCAAAAACTTCCTGCCGAGCATCGATCTCTCCAGTTGACAGCTGAGCCAAGTCTTTGGACTCCAGCTGCAACTGAGGATTGGTGTGAAACTTCATCATGATGGAATTTCTAATCCTCAAATACAGCTCAGGGGTCCGCTTCTCAGATTTGCCATTAAAAAAAGAAGTCAAGCTTTGTTTCTCAACTGAGTGGATTTCTTTCCATGAAAACCATCCTGTGGAAGAAAGGGTCATTTTTTTTAACATTTTCTTGTGAAAACAATTTTGCTTCAAAAAATTAGTCGAGAAGACACGTAAAGGATCAGCTGAAGCTGGTAGCTTAACATTCAGCATGAAACAGTGGAATGTGTTGCTTGCTATGTAGTATTTGAAATACATAAACTGTATAATTAAGGGACATAATATACCCAAAGTAGAAAACAACCACAAGTAACATGAAAAGAAGGACTATTAATTAACGCAAATGGTTGCCAATATGTCTTGAGTAATCAGAAGCTGTCATTAAAAATGCAAATGGTAACATAGCTATTGGTTTACTGCAATTATACAAGAGATAAGAAGTATATTTTATTATTAGATTTACTACAGATTAAGTAAAGCTACTATAGTATTTTACAGGCAACAATAATCTATATTATTTACAATGCAACCAAAATGTTACAACTATGTAGGCCCCGAACTGAGAAGATTTTGACACAAAATGTCAGGAAGCTTGCATCACTTACATGATACATGACCCTGACTTTTTACTCAAACAAAAGCCTCCAGGTTAGAAATGACTTAGCTAAGCAAGATGGAATCATAGAGACAACTTTAGAATTAGATAACATCATATCAAATTCTAGACTAAACATGCAGATCCAGATACAACATTATGCTTGCTGACATGCAACTTGAGAAGAAAATTAGCCATGTTCCAATCACACAGTGAAACAAAGTGATACTAATCTGCCTCCTCGGCAGTAGGAAACCCAGAAGTACATTATTATATCATTACTTAATGATTGTTATACATTATAAGTTCAGACCGTATAGAATACTTAAATTAATAGCATGCCCCCAAATCAAGCTAATTTACCAAACATACAGTTGCAATTAACGCATCATAAAGTGAAGCACGCACACCAAATTTAGATGATTTCCAATAAAAACGTTCAAATTGTACTTTTCCAAGCTCAAACGGGTGGCTCCCCGTGAAGTAATCTACCGAACGACTCCACACAACCATCTTGCCTACGCTCGAGCTGCCCACGAACACCTCTTAATTCCCCAACCTAGTAGAGAGATCAAATCATTCTTAACAGCGCTGAGGACTCACCGGCGAAGGTAGGGACCACGTGGACGCCCGGGCCGCGAGATCGGACGACCTCGAATACCTCGTCCACCAATGGAAGCTCCTCAGCAGGCGTCTCCTCCCCTTCAGGCCGGATCACGTCGCCCTCACCCTTACCGCCGCCCGCCCTGCCCCCCGCCGCGGCCGCCGAAGCCGACGCGGCCCCCGACTCCGGCGGCGTGCTCGCCAGCTTGTGCGGCGACTGGCGCGCAGCGCGGGTGAGGGCCCGCTGTGCAGCAGGTGCGGGGACACATGGAAGGCCGCGTTCCTCTCCTTGGCCTGCCGCTTCGACGGCGTGAACGACGACCCGGCCGACTTGCGCTTGCCGCCGCTGCCGCGGCGGCGGGGCGCCTCGGCAGGCGCGTCGCCGTGCGCCGCTGGGGTGGGCTTGGGCTCCATGGCGTGGCGGGGGCTTCGCTCACCACTTCCTGCGGCGAGAGCAGCCGGAGATGGGGAGCCGAGCGAGCCGCGTCTGTCCCCTATCGCCGCTCCTCTCCCTCTTTCTTCTCTCCAGCTTTGCTCTCCTTCCTCTGCTGTTCGGTGTGAATTTTCGGGGCATAGCGTTGGGTACCCTTAGCGACCTTCTCTGTTCACTGACGGGCGGGTCCTCTGCTGCCGATGGTTAACCCCTGTCCGGCCGCGGGCTGCCTGTTCCTGTCCGGATTTTGCTGCGTCTCAATGCTTGATTGAAAAAATGCTTGCAAAGCAGAGACTGGGTGCAAATTATTGGTGGTCTCTTCTTGCGTTGAATTTAGCGGGACACTTATCCAGATTCTTTTTCAAATTTTCTTATTTAAATTCTTTTAAAGAATACAATAAAATATTAGTTAAAGATTGAAGGATATAATAGAATGACTTTTTTCCGTTATTGAAGGATATGTGAACGAGATTCATTAAACAAGAGAAATTGCAGCCCATTGTTTATATAGTATTGGCTACGGTTGCGGCTGCAGTCTGCGGATATGATCAACATATGTAGTAGAGAAGTATTGACATTGTTTACATTACTAGAATATGTTTAATTCCAACTCAAGAAAAAGAATATGTTTAATTCTAGCTTAGGAAAGATTGCCTAGACACATATTCTACTGTACATCCAGAACGCTTCAGTCACAGTTGTAGTGAAGGAGTATTTACATTGTTACAATAGTAGAATATGTTTAATTCTGACTTAGAAAAGGTTGTATAGAAAAGATATTCTCCATCCAACCTCATGTTGAATAATCTGATGGCTTCCTTGCATTGTCGAGATGACTTTTCTTAGCGAAAATGATCCTACGCATGGGCTGAAGCGAGGCCCAGCATGCTCTGTGGTGGGCCGGCTCCTAAAACTAGATAAGGCAGCGGTGAGGTTAGGGTTTCTAGCGGATAGATAAGGCAACAATTGCACGGAGGCGGCAGAGCGTGGAGGCGGAGCGCGAGAGCGGAGCGACATGGCGACGGGGTGTTGCCGCGCCGCTGGTGGTGAATTAGTGTGGACGGTGGCAATGGGGAGGGTCGAGATTAGAACTTCGAGTTTGTTGAGGTTGGAGAGCTCCGGTCTCCGATGGCTATAGAGGAAGGGTATGGGGAGGCAGCCGACACGGCGGCAGAAGACGGCACGGCGGTGCGTTCGGACGGTAGCGCCGTCGTCGTGGCCGCGGACGGTCAACGGGTGGTGGGCGGGGTAGGCTAGCGGAAGGGAGGAGGTACGAGGTAGGCGGTAAGGAAGGGAGACAGGTGCGGTGACGTCGTCTTAACCACATCATTTTCTTAGACCTTAAAGTTGGTATAAGTGTAATTATGTTAATAAAACTTTGTTTTTAAGAAGTTTTGCTATGCAATATAAGAAATGTATGTAGTAGGAAAATATTTAATTATTACTCCCTTCTTCCTAGAATATTTGACATTTTAGTTCTCAATTACGTTCATAAAAAAACGATGAACACTACCACAAACGTGCACTATAGCGGCGCGACCTAAAACGGCCCAGCGGCGCGAGTCCAAAACAACATGCCGCTATAAGTAAAATATATTTTTAGCGGTGACCCATTAAACCAACTGCCGCTACAAATTTATTTGTAACGGCGCAGCCCAACCCGGCCCGTAGCTATTGACTCTCGGACCTCCACTACCATGACCTAGTATAAAAGGATCTAACCCTAACTCTCTCACACCTACCCACCAAACCCACCCACCCCTCGACCCGCCACCCGCACTCTCGCTCTCTCTCTCTCTCTCTCTCTCTCTCTCTCTCTCTCTCGGCACAATTCCTCCTCCTCCCTCCTCCCTACTAGCGACGGCGGGCCTCCCGACGACGACGAGTAGCCGGCAAGCGACAAGCGACCCCCACGGGCGGGCCTCCGGCGGCGGCGAGCAGCGGCAAGCGACGCACAAGGGCGGCCCTCCTAGCGGCTGCGAGCGGCGAGGACAGGCGGGGGTGGGCGGATCTTTCTCCTCCTTCTCGGTGGTGACGCCCGAGGCGGGCGGATCTGCCCGCGGGCCACCCGGCGGCGGAGATCGGCGTCCGAGACGGGCGGATTTGTTCGCGGGCCTCTTAGTAGTGGCGTCCGGGGGCCTCCCAACGGCGGCGACCGGCCTAAGGGCGGGCGGGAGTGGGCGAATCTGCCCCCTCTCTCCCGGCAGCGGCGCCCGGGCGGCGGATTCACCGCCTCCCCTTCTTCCGGCGCACGAGCTGGGCGCACGAGGCGGCGCACGTGATGGCGGTTTGGGACGACGTGGGCCCGTTTTCTTTTTCTTTTTGTTTTCTCTGTTTAACGATAGCGGCGGGTGGTTTTATTTCTTTGGAACCTGCCGTTACGAGTGCTTCATTTTTAGATGTGATTGCGTAGCGACGGACCATTATACCCGCCGCTATAGCGCGTTATGGCCCGCCACTACGGTGCTTGTTTGTAGTAGTGAAATCTAAACATAACGGTTTTGTAGGTTCATGGAAGATGCTATGAATTTGGACACACAAAAATAAAGTTAGAGTACTCTCTTTGTATATATTTGTTTCTGTAGAAGATTGTATAACCCAAGTAGCTCAATCCAATCTTAGGATAAGGAAAGTGGATAATTGAAGAAAAAACTCGATATGTCGGGAAATAAAACCACTCCGACGGTATTATCTAAGGAGAAGAGCCTTCTCGCCGCACGTCGAGAAAATCCTCGAACCCCTTCCCAACCATACACAAGGATTTAACGGCCTTGTGAGCTGTGGCACGATTCTTTAACTATGCTAACAAGATGAGCTTTCATGTCATTTTGACGGGCACACCTAATTAAAAAGGGAAAAACGTCTCAGCAAAGCAGTGGTGTGGGGGAGCGAAAAAAACCATTCCCTTTTTTAGCAAGGTTAACAATGACGTTATGAGAAGTTAGAGCCGCTGGCCAACATATACTTGGTTCAGGAATTCAGCACATTGCTCTATTCGCAAACACGTACAATGGTATTTTACATCTCCATGATCTTTGCGATGGTACCGAGTAAATTAGGCCAAGCAAAAAGAAATCCCCCTCGCACACTGCAGCATTGCGGAGGAAAAGGAAGGCATAGAAAGCGTTCGTGCAAAAATAGCAAGATGAGCCTAAACGCACGGCCTTAATTTGCTCTCGTAACGACTGCCGAGCGTGCCGCGTCAAAGTTGGAACGGAGCACACACACCCTCCTCAGCGCTCGGTCCATTTCCTCCTCCGATCTCCCCGCGTCGTCGTCGAGACCACGCCCGCGTTACCCTCCTCCTCCTCCTCCTTCGTGCACCGCCACCGCCTCAGCTTCCGACGATGCCGACCGACGCGCCCCCGCAGCCCATTCACAGCGCGAAGGCCGCCATGGACTCCCTCGCCGCCATCCTCGGCGACGCGCTGCCGGCTTCCGTCGCATCGTCCGACGACCCCGCCGCCGCGCTCCTCCACGACGCCGCCGTCGCCGGCGCAGTCACGGCCCGCCTCCGCGCCCCCGGGTCCGGCGCGGGGAACGACTCCATCTGCCGCTGGCTCTACGACGCGTTCCGCTCCAACCTCCCGGACCTCCACCTCGCCGTGCTGCGCTTCGCGCCGGCCCTGACCGGCGTGTACCTGTGCCGCGCCGTGTCCCGCAAGCCGCTCGCCGGGTTCGAGGCCGTGCTCCTCGCGCTGTACGCGCACGCCGCCGCGCAGCGCGGCGGCGCGGAGGCCGCCGAGACCGTGTCCCTCCCCAACCTGGCCAACCCGAGCCCGTACCACGACGCCAAGCTGGCGCCCAAGGCCAAGCCCGCGGACCTCGACGTGGCCGTGCTGTCCCCGCCGCTCGAGCCGCACGGCACCGTGCGCGCCACGCGCCGCGCGCGCATCGTCGGCGCGGTGCTCGAGCTCTACCACGCCAAGCTGGCCCTCATGCCGGTCTCATCGAAACTGGACTTCTGCGAGTTCTGCGTGTCCTGGACCGGAACGCGCGCCGCGCTCGCAGACGCCGCCGGCGACAAGCCGCGCATGGCCGCGTCTGACGCTGCGGCCGGTGGCGGCGAGGAGAAGTGGCGGAGGGTGCCGCTGCCGTGGGAGCTGTTCCAGCCGGTGCTGCGGATCGCGGCGCACTGCCTGATGGGCCCGACGCGGTCCGAGGAGCTCAAGGCGCAGGCCGCGCGCGCGGTGGAGTGCCTGTACTGGCGGGCCGCGGAGACGGTGGACGCGCGCGCGATCCTGGCCGCCAGGAGCCTGATGAGGCTGTCACAGATGGTCGAGGAGCCCATCCCGGAGCCGTCCTTCTCGGGCACCGTCGAGAACGCGGCGGAGCTGGAGGCCATGAGAGCCAACATCCTTAAGAACTGAAACTGATCAAGGTCGGTGAGTGCGCTTCATTCGTTCATTGGCGATCAGAGCCAGCCGTTCAGGTAAAGCAGCCACAGTTTCTTCCATGACATTATCAGTAGGATTTTTCCGGTAATAAGATAGGAGTACGTGTGATTCCACAATGCCTCTCTTTACTGTACTAGTACGTTTTATGAGTGTGCGTGTGGTGTATCACTCCAGTTTGTACTTGTTCCCGATGTCAAAGGCATGTGCAAACTGCATCTACATTCGTCACGATGATCAGGACAAACAAGCGATCTGAACAAGAAGTTTCCTCAATGTTTTGGTAGAGCACAAAGCAGAACAGCGATTATAGACATGATAATCACGGTGATCAGAACCAACGCCTTTGCACATTCGGATTCAGTACTGTCACATACATCAACTTGTTTCTATCAACTCTCATACTACCACGCTTTATCCGACCTCCATTGTTCTTCCATCAGAGAAATCGAAGATGTTCCACAGTTCAAGCACAAGCACAACTAAAACTATCACGTTAAGCTGCCACGAGCCCACGATCATCCAGAAACTTTTTGATCGCCGGTATTAAGAAACATTAAGTCATGTTTAGCTGTCATGACGATCCAGAGACTTTAATCACATCTACTCTGCGATACTCTGATAAAAAGGAAAGAAAAAGGGATGCATAACAAAATTTAACAATTCCTAAAAACCTGAAGACTAACACAAACAGTTCAACCATTCGGCTTCAAATGCATCATACGAAAGAGCGATCCAAAAGGAACTCAAGACACCAAATGCAGAACTGCCTTCAGACTTCAGAGAGGAAATAATGGTTTAACATTTCTCTTGTACTCATTCTCAACGAACGCACTGCGTTTTTACATCCCTCAAACCTCAAATCAACCGCAGGTCACGAAACATACCCCCCAAACCGCATGAAACATGATCACTAGCAATCACGCGACCAAGACAAAGACGATTTGTTCTCTCCTTCAGCCGCCACGCTCGCTCAGAACTCCTGGGAGGCTGAGCCGATGTCCCCCTTGTTGCCGGCCTTCTTCGGCAGCAGAGCCGTCTGAATGTTGGGCATCACGCCGCCAGCTGCGATCGTGACGCTGCCCAGCAGCTTGCTCAGCTCCTCGTCGTTCCTCACCGCCAGCTGGATGTGCCGCGGCACGATCCGGTTCTTCTTGTTGTCACGCGCGGCGTTTCCGGCCAGCTCCAACACCTGCAAAACAAAGCGGGGATAAGAAATCACGGGATCGGATCGACGCGTATCGGGCAAATGGGAAGGAAGGAGGAATCGTGTGTTACCTCGGCGGCGAGGTATTCGAGGACAGCGGAGAGGTAGACGGGGGCGCCGGCTCCGACGCGCTCCGCATACTTGCCGGCCTTGAGGTAGCGCGCGATACGGCCGACGGGAAACTGGAGACCGGCCTTGGAGGACCTCGACACCGACTTGGTCGCCGGCTTCGCCTTACCACGGCCGCCGCCTCCTGTGGAACTCATCGCCGCTTCGACTTGGGGGCGTCTGGAAGCTTCTGAACCTTTGGGGACTGGCGGGAGACTACAGAGCGGTGGTGGGCTGGTGGCGCGGTGGAAGGAAGAGCAGGCGGCGCCTAGAATTTTATAGTGTTAGGGTTCGGGAGTGCGGCGGGCTGTGATTGGTTGGGGGCCGGGACCCCGGATCGGTGACGTGGCAAGACAGCTTTGGTAATAAAATGCTTCTTTTTTCATTTCTCGGTAGAGTTAAAAAAAAGCGTCATACTAATTTTATAATAAATGCTTGGAGAAAGTAATATCAATTCCAGAAATGTCCATCTTGAATTCTTAGATTCAGGCCCTGTTGGGTTCCTACGTTCAAAAATTTAAGCATCGTCACATTAAAGAGAATCTTATTATTATAAATATTTTGATTAATTTAACAGCAAAACTGTTTGACAGATTGATGCTAATTTTCGAGATGAATCTAATGAGCTTAATTAATCTATGTTTTGCTAAAGTGATGCTACAAGAATCGTCTTCTAATCACGACTTAATTAACATCATTAGATTCGTCTCGTAAATTAGTTTAGGGTCTGTAATTTATTTTATAAAATAAATTAAACTTTATTTAGTACTCTAAATAGTAAGATTCTTTTTGATGTGACAGCTATAGAGTTTAGACCCCAGGAAACGAACACACCCTCGATCGGACTTCTAATACTTGTAAACTTAATATAGCATACTAGTTGTTAAAGGTTTAATTTGATAGTACAACAATCACACCCTTGCAAAAAAAAAACACATGAGTAAATATGATTTGAAATGCATATAACCAATATCATCATACTTTAGCTAGTTATTCTAAATACTTCTTTCGATTAATGGTGGTGGTCAAGGTGACACATCAAGGTTCAAGAAAAATCAATCATGTGATGAAGAAGATAAAAAAGAGTAAAATGATACATCATACTATTGTGTTTGTGATAAATATGTATAATCACCACACGGCCATCTACACTTGCCACGAATTTACGGTCGAAGCATCCGTTTGCTCCCACCTACTCCCTCCGTTTCAATTTATTTGTCATTCTCGCATCCTTGATGGAAAACTAAATTTGAACATTGACATTCTTGGGTAGTTCAAATGCTCTAAGGTGGAGGCAGAACTAAATTCGGTCTCGTTTGGGACAGTTTCCATCCAACATGTTTCTCTACGAATCTGGATTTTTTGGAGACACAACTGCCAACAGAATCATGTCCAGGAGAAGTGACCTGTTTGGCTACCATCAGCAGAATCACGTTCGTGGAGCTCCTCCCCGAGCTGGGCTCCTACGGCGGGGCGGCAGGCGGGGCACGTGCGCTCCAGTTCTTCTCTAACACGGGCTCCTCTGGCGGGACAAGACACGAGCGCCCCGAGCTGGGCTCCTCTGGAAGCTGCAGGACAAGGGAGTCACAGAAGCAACCGTGAAGGTTTGTGAGGAGGAGGAGGAGGAGGAGGAGATACAGGCGCTCTCCCCTAGCGTCGCCCTGGCTCCTCCGCCCCTTGCGCTTGCGCCCTTCCTCTCTTCTTCTTCCTTGAGCCAACAGTCGAGCTCCATGAACCATTGTCCTTGCTCCACCAAACCAACCATTATCCCCATACAAACTGCCGACTCAAAAGGACGCGCGACTGTAAGAACATTGATTCCCTCACTTTCTAGCAATCTTCTTTTCTTTTCCCGTGCGGATTTGAGCTCCAACTGCCCGACCATGGCCCTAACGCTTGCGTCCTCGCCTTCCACGTTGCCTTTCGCTCCACCGTCCCTCGCACCCACACCGGACCCACCTCGCGTCCGTTGCCCGTGCACCCACGCTGCCCCTGTGGTCACTATCGGACGCAAGAGAAAGGAGGGGAGGAAAATGTCGATGAAAAAGAAAACGAACCAGTAAGTGTGTAAGCAATAGCATTGCGGGTAATTTTGTGACCGCCAAGAAGCACCTCTGGAGTCGATTCCGTGTTGTAGGCTTTAGGAGAGTGTTGGTAAAAATCGTGCCCGAGAGCAGCTTGGTCAGAATCGGACCGTGGCGTTTTCCTGCTTAAATCCAATGAAAACGCCTCGAAATCCGTCCCAAACAGGGCCGAGAGGGAGGCGTCGAGGAAGCTAGCCAAGCCAATCCGATAGATTGTGGATTGAAGCTTGATGCCATGCGCGTGAGCCAATCCTCTTGTGCCGGTCGATCACCATGTGTAGGGCATCCGAATGGGGTCGCACGGGAGAGCTTTTGCAATTGAGTGGCACGGAGTTTTTTCTCTTACTGTAGTAAGTCCTATGCCAAAGCAGACCTCGAATGACCTCCTTCCTACAATGACCGGAAGATCGAACAAACCACTAACTATCGAAATAATTATATTTGAACTAAAAAAACAATTACATCACTGTTTATAAAAAGAGAGATTTTAGAGTCATTGGAAACAATGATAGCAGTCCATCATGAAATCGAAGTGTCGAAACAAATGAAGTATCGAAATAAGAAGTACTAATTTGGTGTGGGACCAAGTACAAAAAAATAATTAGAGCCAGCCATCAAGATCGCCGGGTGGGAGCGCATGTTCATCTACTCCCTCTGTCCATAAATATAAAAAATTGTTGACTTTTTAACATCACGTTTGACCATTCTTCTTATTAAAAAAATTATAATAAGTATGATTTATAATATTTTTATAAATCATATTTTCAAGGCGGAAGGCTATCCAGCGACAACCTCGTCGTCGCCGGCAGGTGATGGCACGCCGTGCGGGTCACTCGTACGTGCCTGCTAGTTGATCAAGACGACGGTGAGACTTGGGCAATGATGCACATGCGATGGCACGTGTGGTTTGCCATCGTAGCAGATTTTGGTTCTGTTCGTGACTCATAATTCAGAAAGGAAGTTGAGATCCTCGCTTTTGTCAGCACGTGTTTCAGAGAAACTTTCTTTTTGAAACTGTTTCAGAAAACTTGACTGGGAGGGTCCAGACGATTATTTCGGGATTCTCTCATCAGATATGATTTATGAACTAGTACTCTGTATAAGATGGATAATGTACTGTATATGTACTACTGTGGTTGCTTGCCATACGTCCAACAATTTACAGTCTTCTCAAGTAGGCCCATTTCTGGTCAGCCTCTCAAAATCAAAGCCGCAAGAGCATAAACACGCCTGGTTCCAATGCTCGATTAAGTACCAGTGCGATTTCGTCAATTGTCAAACTACTAAGAGTATCATTCTACGACTTTGTTTGACGTGCTCTCTGTTGCTGTCATATTACGTATATTAGGTTTCATCAATTCTTTTCTCCTCACCTGTCCAAGTGTTATCCAAACAATTTGCCACACGTCATTTTTTTCCCTGTTTTTCTCTGGGGACAAAACTGCTGGTATGGTTCACTAGATTGAGTGGGAGTTGTAGCCTGACGCCGGATCGTCGATGGTGTCGTCAGTTCACCGCCTGCGCACCTCGTCACTTGAGTTCCGACCATTCACTTAAGAACAATGCTCCCAGGCTCATTTTGGCACAGATGCCATCGGCCATGGCGATAGCACGAACCTACCCTAGCCAAATTCATGCCACCGCATGGTCATCTTCTTTGTTTTGCCGCTGCATGCTTGCAAACACATAATCACAAGTTGACGCAACAGACTGTATTTAAATCAACTGACGTACCACACAACGGGAGTCTTTACTTATGAGCACACATGGCTACTGGCAAAAGACAGGAGACTAGCAAACTTATTCCCACCAATTAATGGTAGTTTTACTGATTACTTCAGCAAAGGAAAACAAGATGTACTTCAAGGACTTCAGTTGTTGGAATGACGGTGCATGCCGTAAGTCTCAACAACCACAAAGGCGGAGCACCAAATAGATGGTACAATCAGTCTCTATGTTATAGTCCGCCAGGGTACGATCGTCCTGCAACTGTTTACCGGCAAAGATGAGGCGTTGATGTGTGAGGCGGATGCCTAACATCTCATAGATCTTCACCTTGATGCTGTCGACAGTATCTGAACTCTGGACCTTAAAAGTGTGGGTATTTCCATCATGCGTCTTCACAGAAATCTGCATCGTGCCTCCTGGAGATGGGTAGATGACAAGGAGAAGGGTGGAGTCCTTGCAGATATTGTAGTCCGCCAAGGTGCGCTCGCCCTCTAGCTGTTGGTTGGCAAAGATGAGGCACTGCCGGCCCTTGGGAAACCTATGAGCAACTTCAATCTTGTCCTTTATCTCGTTGATAGTATATGAGCTGTCGACGTCCACAGTGAAGGTCATGCCTTGTAGTGCCTCCTTCACGTGGATTTGCATCTTCTCCTCGAGGTCCAGCGTGGATTGGTGTTGGATGTTGCAGTCAGCCAAGGTACGGTAATCATCCATACGCACTCCATCAAAGACAAGGTTGTGTTTTTCCATAATCTTCTTCTTAACATCACACAATCTCTCATCAGGGTAGACCCTGAGGGAAATCATCCTGCCGCTAGGGCTCCTCACAAATATCTGCATCCTGGATGAACACACCAAATATCACCAATTACTTTTATTGTATAGGGAAAAAAATACTTTGACACAACTTTTAATTATTTACAAGCTATACATGAAACATTTCCAACAGGTGGCAGAAGAACTAGCGATCTAAGTAACAAAACAGTAGAAGCAAGAATAACAGAAAATCTACTGCATAAATATATTGGTTAATACAAAGCACAAAGCCTAGCACAAGCAAGAACTTTGTGCAGATTAGAGAGCAAGGCCCATATCACACTAAGTCTAGCACACAAAGTGACAAAGCTAAGTCTTAAGCAATCATTAAAAATTGCCTGGTTGTTCACTCAGTTCTGTATATTGAAGCAGTTCCCATTTCACTGAGCACTTTCTACTAGATTATATTATTCCACCAACATGCTAATTCCATATCACAATCAGCAACGAAGACTAACTTTACATAAGCTAGCACACACAGATGACAGAGCTGCTACAATAATGCATCTCTACCTAATGAAATAACAGAGCATGCAGCCCTTAATTTCCACCAGCAACAAAAATTAACAGGAGAAGCTTTCGATTTGCTTTTGATTATGCTACAGAACAATGGCCTAAAATGTTAACAACTCAAACAGATGGTAGAATAAAGAATTAAAATCTACAGTCACAAAGGTTGGTATGTTATTCCCATATGTCTGAGCTTCATATAATAACGTGGCAAGGACGTGTAACAATAATTCCTATCGACAGGCACCAACAGGTAGTCAGATACACAATGTAGTAACCTAAAGGTCTCATATTTCAATTCATTTAGTAATGAACCTGTGTGCCATTTAAAGAAACAAATTCTAGTTTTTAAGGCAGAGTGTGATATATTATTTAACTTACAGTTCTGTTTTTTTTTTTATGTATGAGCGAATATGCAGTTCCCATTTTGCTGAGCACTTTCTACTGGAGTATATTGTACCGCCAAAGTGCTAACCCCAAATCAGCAAAAGAGATTCTAATGTTAAAGAAGCTAGTGCCCACATCAGAGTTGCTACAATAATCCATCGATCTATCAAATGAAATGACAGAGCATGCAGCCCTTAATTTCCACCAGCAAACTAAAATTAACAGTAGAACCTTTCGTTTTCCTTTTTGTTTAGGCTATAGAACAATGGCCTAAAATGTTGGCGACCTAAATAGGTGGTATTATAAAGAAGTTAAATCTAGAGGAGGTCAACATGTAATTCTTATACGCATGAGCTTTCATATAATTGTAAAAGTAAAGCATCTAATTAGTCACCATGGCAAGGACGCGAGAATTCCTATCGATACGCACCAAACAGGTAGTCGGATACGCAATGTACGAACCTAAAGAGCATTTAGTTAATGAACCTGTTGAGCATTTTAAAAGCTGTTCTAGTTTTTAACGCGGAACCCAGCAAATGCAGAGTGTGATTACAAATGAAATGACAAAGAAAGGCTAAGCGACCTTTTGTTAGGCATTACAACACATAATTTCAAATCCATGGAAGATTCCTAACTATGCATATAGCACACGATTGGTTCTACTGTCTGCTCAAAGGTCAGATCCCACATATGGCAACAGGATAAGGATTTTTTGTTGCAGAAAACTAGTGTAACAACTTCCTATCGTATTTCCTAACAATGCGTATAGCACCCAATGATTCTACTCTACTGCCTGCTCAAAGGTATTGTATTTCCTAACAATGCAAATAGCACCCAATGGACTCTAGTGCCTGCTCAAAGGTATTGTATTTCCTAACAATGCAAATAGCACCCAATGGACTCTAGTGCCTGCTCAAAGGTCAGATCACATATACGGAAATTGGATAAAGAATTCTTGTCGGGAATTACTGTAAAACTTGAGGCTTTATTACTACTAAATCACCACAGGAAACTAAAAAGGACTGAGCAAGCACACAGAGAAAATCGATACATTCCCCAAATCTGGAGCGGCGCAGCGAGATCAAATCACAAGCAAGAAGGATCCTCGTCGTGGGTCTTTGAGGGAGAGTAGAGGAGGGAAGTGAAGTTAAGCCAGGAACTGACCTGATTAGTACGGTCCTCGCCTAGGGTTCCAAGCGAGGAGGATGGAGCAAACCAGTGGATAACCTGCACCACGTAAAGATGTGAAGCGGAAGAAGTAGTAGGGAGTAGGAGGACAGAGTCTAGAGCACGAAGGGGAGGAGCAACATACCAGCGTCCAGCGTTTCTCGGTTTCCTTCCGGCGGAGGCGTAGGGAGGAGGTAGATCGATTCCTCGATCCGTGAGGTGCCGGTTTTATCGGGAGGATCGGAACTGAATCGGCAAACGATCGACGCGTAATCGAAACTGAATCTATCTGAATGGAAACTGAATTATCGGCCGATCGTGCTGCGGACTTTCGGGAAGTGGAAGACTTCGCCGGGAAGTCTGGTCTCCTCGCTCTCTGCCTCTCTGGTCGTGTGCAGTTTGTTGATTATTGTGACCCATGCGGCCATGCCGAAGCGGACCTGTAATGAGCGGAAGCAGGCCCAGCCCAACAAACCATCGACGTAATTATATATTTTTTTTGCGACAAACGTAATTAGATACGTTTCGTTAACTTTAATACAGGTATGCTTGATCAAAAAAAAAAACTTCAGAGTGGCCAGATTTGAGGGGTTTAAATTTGACGTGCACGTCGCACTTGTCTTTCCGCTGGCCAAACGGCATAACCTACTCCTCTACCTGGACAATGATTCCGGCGTGAACGTCAAATTCAGTAAGTTTGAGCTCTCTCATCCTGTCATTTCGGCTCGCTTCTGCGAGGCTGCACGCAAGTTGAAGTTTCGGTAGTTGGAGAACTGGCTGCAGCTTTGAAACAATGGTTTAGCACGCAACCCATCAGACTCCTCTCGTTTTTTTTTTTTTGAACTCTACTCCTCTCGTTCATACACGCAGTGCAATAGTACGTTTCTTCTACATATTTCCTACTCTTCAAATGACTGAAAGGTTCAGTCCATGCGGGCGCAGGTTAACGGGTCCACGAAGGTAACAGGTCCTCACTAGTTTTATTTATTTTTGCATAAATTTTTAGTTGAAGCTCACTTGTTGCAAATTGAGGTCATTCACTCGTGCACTCGCCGGCGTCAAGGTCAAGCGAGCCAGCGACGACCATATCAAGTCTTGTACTTGCAGTTCTCAATTCCAACCTTGTATGGGCAAAACTCCGTCCACCGTCCATTCGAAGTAATGACGAGTTTGGCTGCGGACTCAGGTTAACGGCTCCACGAAGGTAACGGGTCTTAACTAGTTTTATTTATATTTGTATAAATTTTGTGAAATTGAAATGATTAAAAATAGATGGGGTTGTTGCGCATCCCCGCTGAGGTGATTCGGTACGGCGTGCCTTGTAGTACTAGCACTTAACCAATGTTTCTACCGTAATCGCCGCGCCTCGACATCCACCATCCCCTGATCCCACGATCTCACCCACCAACCGAGTTTCCCACCACCGGTCATCTTCTCAGGGGGCCGCACGTCGCTCCGTTCCAAGGTCCAACTGTCCGCGTCCCTCCGCAGCTAGCGAGGCCAGGAGAGGAGGTTCCTAAACGCGGGGGCGCCCATGGCCATGGGCACCACGGCGCCCGGGGCCGCTGGCGGGGCAGATCCTCCTCCCCAAGAAGGAACGCCGCCCGCGCATCTCACCGCGGCCCACCTCCTCGCCGACGATCTCGCGGCGGCGAGCCGCACGGGGCCGGTTTCCTCGGCGAGCCCCCAGGGCCCACGTGTCCCGCACCGCGTGACCTTTTGACTTCTGGTTCGGGCGCTGGGCCCCACGCGCCAGAAGCGGCCTTCGCCACATTGGATTCGTCGTCACCCCTCGTGCCAAGTGCCTATTTAAACAGCTGGCATTGGCGGTACAGGGAGGTGAGTGGGCAACAACCGCCGCAGCAGCAGCGACGACGACGACGAGGACCTGACCCCAACCTTTGCTATCTCGCCGCCCTCCCTCTCCACCCGCCGCGCCGAGACAAAGGGGGCCTCTCGGCTCGAGCCATGCGGGCGTCGCCGTCCTTCGGCGGAGCGCCCGCTGGCGGCGGAGGGTGAGATCGCGCCCTTCGAGGACGGGCAGTACGTGCGCCTCGTCAACCGCGGCCGCGGCGGGTACCTCTTCGCCGACGACACGGGGCGGGGCGTCTCCGTGGACAGCCGCCGCGGCGCGGCCGCCACGGCGTGGGCCGTGCAGATCCTGCGCACCCAGCGCGCCGCGCACGTCCTCCTCCGCGGCGCGTACGGCCGGTACCTCGCCGTCACCAACAACGCGCCGCGCCCGGGGCACGCGGGATTCTACGTCGCGCAGTGCATCTTCAACGACCCGGAAGACCACCACATCGAGTGGTGGACCGCGCCGGGGTCACGCGGCAGCGTCCTGCTCCTCCACGGCACCGCCGGGGGCTCAGGGCGCTCCGGGCCAATGGCAGGTACAAGCGGTGGCACACGGGCGTTACCGTCGAGGCCGTCAACTTCAGCCGTGTCACCTCGATGATGGAGTGGGAGGTCCAGGTCATCCCCATGAGGGTGGAGAGGCCACCGTACCAGCCGCGACCGCAAAGTGCAGCAATCGTAAGTTCACGGTCCACGCCCTTTTGTCTTCCAAAGTTCTTGGTGCTTCTGCAAAATACAGTAGGTTTTGTTGCGAATTGGGATACCGGAGTGGTTAGTTTCTGGCCCTATCGGTCAGTTCGGGAATTCTCGCGCAATTAATTGCGGTTGCGTGAATTTGTTGTCGCGAATCTTGGTACTGCTTGTTCATCAAGTTCTTGTTTCGGTTCGTCTCCCCAGGCTCTGCAAATAACGCCCTGTGTGCTGTGGTCCAATTCTCTGCTCGCACCTTGTATTGGATTACTCGAACGAATTGATAATATCGATATTCCTTATTCTTTCTTTAACTACGATCGATCATTTGAAAGAAGAGTTTGCATATGACTAACTGATTTTGTCGATGCTGTTAACTCAATTGTTGTCGTTGGTTAATTCTGTTCAATACTAGAGAGGACTTCGCTTGATTCAATTCTGATTTCGTCGATGCTGCTATCATAAACAATGCTCGATAGCTTGATTTGTTAATGCTACAAGACCAGTTAGAATTGTGAAGCTGTTGACTGAAAAGTTTACTGACAAAAGCCAGTTACCCTTTGGATCATAATTAGTTTGTTTCTCACTTGAGGTTCTATTTTTATGAATGATCCTTTTTGTCAATTTGGTTATTTCAGGACCAATACTTGTGTCATTAGTGCCAAATTATCCCTCTGTTTTTTTGTTTGGTAGTTACCGACATCTTCTGCATCTTGTATTGCAGCGATGGCATGAAGGCTGTCAGAAGGAGGTGGAAATCAGTTTTGTTAGGGCAGATGATAATGGAAGCTTCGAACGCCAGGGCTGGAGAGAGATGCTTTTCGATGGAAGGAGTCTGACTGAATTGGGAAATGAGATTGCAACTCGAATGGGCTCTGGTGTCACGTCCAAGGACCTAACTCTCTTCGTTCTGGGAGGCCGACTTGCGAGGCCTACCCCCTGCTTACCGACCTTGCCTTTCAGGGATGATCCTGTAATGATCGTGGTGTTCGTTGATGGTACACCAGGTAAGAAATCATATGCAATACCTGCATTTTTCTTTCTTGTATGATGGTGGATGGCCTTATCTTTGTTAAGAAAAGAGAAAGATCTTAAATAAGGCCAGACATTATGTTTCTCCTCCTTTTAGCTTGCTATATAGATAGCATCTGTGATTTGACAAGTTCAATGGTAAAATAAATGTTGAATTTAAAGCGATTGAAGAAAGTGGGCACACAGTGGCAAAGTGATATGTTCTCTGACACTGATTTATGGTTAAAAATATCATTTGAACAGTACTAGATCAGTGAACATATTTTGTTGGCTATCAGCCTATCATTCTATGGTCTTCCAGTCTAGAAAAATTATCCAAAAAATTTAAATGTAAGTGTTTAGTATGGTTATTCGATTGTTGCATTTTGATGTGTGATAATAGTAATATAAATCTGGCTGAACATATATCAGCTTTTCTGTTAGTTGTTTCGCTTCAGCTTAGGTTTGTTCACTGTCAAAGGTAGCTAGCAAATTCATAGTGTACTGCATAATAACCTTGGTTACATGTTGTAGTAGTTTAACATGTATTTGCAATTCATGGTAACAGTTGGACTCGTAATTTCATACTGATGGAAAATTTAAATACAGATAAGAACCAATCAAATGACCAAAATCGATGCCCCATTGCTATGGAGTAACTTAGTTTTCGTTCTTTATGTTTTTAATCGCTACACTGTTCAAGTGAGAAATCTAAAGTCCTGCAGTGAAATGAAGGGTTATGTATGTATTTGTTTTTTCTCTCGGTTTGGTTTCCTGTTTTGACATTTCTGCTTTCTGATTCCAGGGCACAATGCGCTCTGCTTTCCTGATCTTGCTGCTGAATAAGGGCCGGACAGAGTGACCAGCAACTCTTCCAATTCTTTCCGTGGACATTACTCTCAACTCTCAATGACTGTACAAGTGCAGTAACGTTCAGTCTTCCCCCGAACAGAATCCGATTAGAGAATACATTAGTCTGCTGCAATATTTCCGCTACGGTGTCAGATACCAAGCGATCTACTCTTGATGAGGCATTAGGCATGATCCTGCCTGCTGCTTCCAGTTGGACATAGGAATATACAAACTTGAAGTGCCTAGAACAGATTTCACCGTTCGATAGATTTGTTTATCTTTTGATGATGTACATATTCCAGTGGCAGTTGATTGGGTTATACCTCTACTAGAGTGAAACAACGATTCCTTCGCGCCAATGGTGCTAGTTTATAAGAGTTGTAATCAGTGATTTAAGATCTTTTTTTTTTTTGAAACAAGTGATTTAAGATCTAGTAGATGGAGCAAAGTTTTTGAACAAAATCGTTAATGAGCACACGCTCGTTTTCCCTTTATTTCGGCTGCAACTAGGCCCGCCATGTCAGTCGCACAGTAGCCGAACAAACGCCGAATGGCCACAACCACAACCACGAGCAGCACAAACCGAAGCCGAGCCCTAGCTGAGCTGATCCAACTACCCCGTCGTGTCAGCCCAAAACCCCGTGCAGCCAAATCGAGATCTCCGTCCCCTCCCGCATCCCGTTCCCGTTCCGAGTCCCCACCGGCAGGCCGCGGCAGCGCAAGCGACCCGGAAGCCGAGGACGACGACGAGCAAGCGATGGCCTCGGCGCTCTCCTCCCTGCGCTACGGCGACAGCCTTTCGGTGGTCGCCATCTCCGCCGCGACGGCCGTGCTCTGCGAGGCCATCTCCTGGCTCCTCATCTACCGCACCGCCACCTACAACTCCCTCCGCGCCACCATCGAGCGCCACTCCCGCAAGCTTGACGCCATGAAGTCCAGCTCCTCTGGCGGCTCCTCCGCCTCCTCTGGTGCTGCGCAGCCCGCGGGCTCCTCGCGGGCCAAGAAGATGGACCGCGTCGAGACCAGCCTCAAGGACGCCGCGCGGGAGCTCTCGCTCGCCAAGCTCAAGTCCGGCGCCGTCGTCGCCGCCGTGCTCTTCGTCGTCTTCGGCCTGCTCAACTCGCTCTTCGAGGGACGCACCGTCGCCAAGCTGCCCTTCGCGCCCGTCCCGCTCGTCCAGCGAATGAGCCACCGCGGCCTGCCCGGGACCGACCCCACCGACTGCTCCATGGTTTTCCTCTACTTCCTCTGCTCCATGAGCATCCGCACCAACCTCCAGAAGCTGCTCGGCTTCGCGCCCCGCGCGCGGCGGCCGCGGCGGGCGGAGGGCTCTTCCCCATGCCCGATCCCAAAGTGAATTGAGGTAGCAGATCGATCCCTTTCCTTCGATTTAGTTGCTTCACGTTGTTGATCGCTCCTGTCTTAAAAAGCTTGAATGGATCAGGAGGCTATAGATTTTGTTGATTGTTAATTTTCCATTCTGGATCTGCTAGCACAAATAATAACTTGATTGAGCTCATCTAGGTTTATTTTGCTTTTAGGATTCTAGTGCAATTTTGAGCAAGATCTATTCCACAACTGATACTAATAAAGGTTGCCTTGTTCAGATATTCTATTCATCATGCATCTTCTCTTAGATTAGATATTTCTGCCTGCCGCATTTGGTTAGAAAAAACTACATGTATATTTGTGTGCCTTGAGGAGAAGACAAAAGATGTCTTAGCATAACTTTGGTCTACTCTGGAGTCCAGAAATGTCATTTGATGCAATAAAGTATTCAAGATTTCAATAATTAACAGTTTTATTCTATCTGTTAGGAAGAGGAATAACATTTGCAACAACTACAGAGCCTTTTATAAGTCCCAAACATGCTACAAATGAAACCCATAAAAACACATGAGAAAAAGAAAAGAAGAGTAGAGCATAAGCAAAAGCAGTTAGAGAGTATAACCTGACTTAAAAGGTCATCAGAAACCAATAACTTGAGTAACAGTTGTGGCACATGGATTTCTAATTTCGACATCCACCTATTCATGGATAGCTCTTTGTTGACATTCCAATCCATCAAGTCTCTTAACATGTCTTAGCATTGCCGGTCCCAAGCCTGGTTAGAGAAGAAGGGTTTGCAATAGCTAGGCAATCCAGCAACTATACTTAACCACTCTTATGAAGATGAAATGTAAGGAATAGCATTCAGTGTTTACAAAATTTCACCTAGACTCTGGAGCCAAAATCTATCGTTTCGTAGGTAGGATATGGTTTTATTGCAGACATTTTGGTCTCCAAGTTCCGATTGGCTCTAGAATTGCAATTTGGGCTCCAGTGTAGTTCCAGCAATATATTTGGAGACTGATTAGCACACACATGTATATTATTATTTTTGTTCACAATAATCATTAACATACACTGCTTGCCACAGCAACGTGCTTGGAATTGATCTACTTGATCACTCTTTTTCTAAGCACCTATAGATGCATGGCACCCCCTACTCGCAGTCCGTGCAGTTCTCTACGGCAACCTGACCGGGCTACACCTCCACACTAGCTTCTATAGTTCCCACCCCAGATTACATTCACAAGAAACAAACTTTATTTCTTATCTAACAACTAGGCTACAACTCATGCTAGCAACTTCTAGAAATGCGAATTGACTTTTTTTTTTCGAAAGACAATGCGAATTGACTTTCTCTAGCTTAAGAATATGAATTAATTTCCAACAGTATTTACATCAAACCTTCAACTGTTGGAGATATGGCATATTTTGTGGCATATGAGAACCACATGGATTTCATGTGTCAAATGGTGAACATATATTAACTTAGTTTCTGTTTGATTTTGAGTTAAATTCCACTCATATTGCATGAAGTTCAATTTATTCAACCGCTTTATGTTTCCACTCTGTTGGATTTCTGAACTTAGTCTACTCCGTGAAAAATATGAAGAGATGGTTCCCAACAGCACTCCGTAGAAGTATTTTTACTCTTAGAGAGTTAAAAGATATTGCCTCGTTAGCAGTCAAGTTTTAAATCGTTCTAAATTCTGACATTGATTGTCAGGACTATCGGTTTCATGTTAGGTTTGGATCAACTAGTTTGTGGAAAAGGCTTTTAGATATGAATTTGCGTTCATAAAGTATCTGTAGCAATGTAGTTATAACAGGCTGTGAACATGCCTTAGCTTTCTATGCAGGAAGTTCTATAAGATTTGGTAGCAGGCCTCTCAGATGTATAAAATAGTGATCCACCTCAATACTGCTTGGTTGACTATCAGTGATTCAGTGCTATATTAAATAGAGATATGTCTCAATACCAGAACTATTTTGATATTTTCTCAAGCATCGCACTTCCTAGTGGAGTTGCAAGACTTTGGACTTTGTGAACAAACATAAGAGATGAATTATGATTTTCCTATCAGAAGTTGTCAAATCAGATTCCTTCAGTTTAGGTCCTGAGAGACATGGCATTCCTGCTATCCCTTTTTTATTCAAGGATTTCTCTTTTTATTATTGCATTCTGGCATGAGTATGTGCATATGAATGCAAGGGTGTATACATTCCAGTACGCCATCATGAATTTCAACTAAAGAGTAAAGATAGTGATGGAATTGGTCGTTGCTATGGGAACCAACTGTTGTAATACTAGAACTAAAATTTGTCCACATACTACATTTCTTTTCATCAATATATATATGTAATTTGGCACCAGAAGTTCAGAAGTATTGCAGCAATAGAATGTGCATGCAGCAATTCAGAAGTTCTGATTTGTTAACTCTTTAAGGTTAACATCTGTTCTTACATTCTACATTACACATATGTGATCAGCCAAAGTTCATCATTAATCGAGCCATCTCTTTGTGCAGCTGTGATTATCACAAACACTGGCTCGTCTCTGGGAGAAATGAACTGAATGAAGGCTAGCATTGTTGTTGGAGGAAAATATGTTTAGTTTCTGTACTGATAGGTGTATCCCATTCATTTTCCCAACTCAACAGTTTGCTATTCCATGCTGGTCTATAAAACCTGAGGGTTGACTCCTTTTTCCCCCATAACTGAACAGTAAACAGTAAAGCCTGATGGCAGGCAGTGAAAATGTGCAGCCTGATTTTGAGACTTCACAACTTCTTCCTTCTTGATGATGATGTGGTTATGATATTCAGCCTATACCATTGAGGGCTATAAAGTGATTTTGGCATGTTGATTCGATGTTGAAACACGAATGCATTTCTGTTTTCATAGCCGAATCAATCCATCGTCACTGCTTTCATTTTATATTAAAGGATTAAAGTTTTATGTACACGTGAATAACAATCATAAGCAGCTTTTATCCGAGCAACACCTTAATCTGAAAACTTAAGAGATACATATTCATATGCAGCTTATCTAATGGCCGCTCAAATGCGGATTAGCATGTGCATGTCAATGTCCTTGATGACTCGATGTGTATGAAGAGCTCCACTGACGACTGCCACTAAAATGTGACAGGCAGATTAGCAGCAATGGTTCCTCTTTCCGTTGTGATTACATTCACTGTTGCGATGTCCCAAGTTTTGGGAGTTTTCCCGTATCTTCTTTCTGATCAGTGATCACAGGCCGCACAAGGATAGCCAATTAGCCATCCATGCTGAGCCTGAGCGTTAATACGTTACCAGGGTTGATCGAGCTGCGTAGAGGTCCATATCCAAACAAAACGACGTTTGCTTTGTTGCACAGCGTGGCCTGTTCTAGGAGCCCCCACAACCTCAAATGATTCAGCTGCTGTCATCTTCATCAGTCATTTAACAGTTTTTCCTCTGGTGCACTGATGAGTCATGCATCCAGCTTGCGTGTCACAATTTCACCTCGGAACAGACACTTGAGCCCGTCGGCAGGGCAGGGCCCCCGCCGGCGTCCTCACGCCCAAAACGGATCGATGCGAAGGGCGCCGGGAAGGGTAAAGCCGAAATATTCCTGGCCCACACCACCAACCCACCAGCTCCAGCTCAAGCCACGGATAGGGATAGGCTCCTCGCGCGGGGCCCGGGCGTTGTCTGGTGGAAAGGTCAGACCTGTGAGAACGACCGACCGATTTGTGACGAACCAACCAAATCTATTGCGCTGTCCGGCGTACGGCATAAAAAATCGCCCCTCCTCCATGCCGGCGCCGCAGGAACCCATTTCGGATCGATAGCTTGGCTTGCCGGATAGCGCGGCGCATCCCTTCCCGCACGCACACTCCCGCTGCAAGCACGCGCGATGCTGCGGCGGTGGAGCAGCTGGTTCTCTGGCGGCGGCGGCGACGCCCGCGTGGGCGGGCCCGCCGCCCCGGAGGAGCCGGAGCCCGAGGTCTTCTCCTTCGCCGAGCCGCTCCCGCAGTGGCCACCAGGTCGGTGCCGCTTCCGCCTTCTCCTCTTCCCGTCTCGCACTCGTGGTAGGTAGTTTGGTTGCTCACCTCGATTCGGCATGGGTCGTTGCAGGTAACGGATTCGCGACGGGGCGGATTCGCATCGGCGGCGGGGAGCTCGAGCTCGCAGCGGCCACCAAGTTCCAGAAGATCTGCACCCTCTCATCCCCGCCGCGGCGTGGCGGCAGCGTCACCTTCTACCGCCCGCTCGGCGTCCCAGAGGGCTTCTCCCTCCTCGGCCACTACTGCCAGGCCAACTCCCGCCCGCTGCACGGCCACCTCCTCGTCGCACGGGCGGGGAACGCGGCCCAGCCCCAGCAGCAGCCGCCGCTCTGCCCGCCGCGGGACTACTCGCTCGTCTGGGCGTTCCAAGCCGGTGGGCCCCGCAATGCCCGTGGCGGCTGCTGCGGCCGCAGCGACGCCTTCTTCTGGCTGCCCGTGCCGCCGGACGGGTACCGCGCGCTCGGCTGCCTCGTCACCACCGAGCCCCACAAGCCTTCGCCCGGCGACGTGGCCTGCGTTCGCGCGGACCTCACCGACGAGTGCGAGCCGTACGGGTCGCTCCTCCACCTCCCGCTCCCGCGCCAGCAGCAGCCATCCTCCCCGTCCTCCTGCCCGCCGGCCTTCACCGTGCGTGGCGTGAGGCCGGCGCACCGCACCCGGGGGATGCGCGGGAAGGGCGTGGGCGCGGGGACCTTCTGCTGCGCGGTGGACGGGAGCGCGCCGCAGGACCAGGGCCTGGCGTGCATCAGCAACGTGGACTTCGACCTCTCCGCGATGCCGACGCTGGAGCAGGCGCACGCGGTGATCCGCCACTACGGCCCGACCCTCTTCTTCCACCCCAAGGAAATCTACCTCCCGTCCTCGGTCGCCTGGTACTTCAAGAACGGCGCGAGGCTGTACAAGCGCGGGGGCGACCCGGCGGGCGAGGAGATCGACGCGGAGGGGACCAACCTACCCGGCGGCGGGTGCAACGACGGGGAGTACTGGATCGACATCCCCGGCGGGGAGCGCGGGCGCGCGGTGTGCCGCGGCGACGTCGGCGACGCGGAGCTGTACGCGCACGTGAAGCCGGCCATGGGCGGGTCGTGCACGGACGTGGCCATGTGGGTGTTCTGCCCGTTCAACGGCAGCGCCAGGCTCAAGCTCGGCCTGCTCGACCTCCCGCTCGGGAAGACGGGCCAGCACGTTGGGGACTGGGAGCACTTCACGCTGCGGGTGAGCAACCTGACTGGCGAGCTCATGGCCGTGTACTTCTCGCAGCACAGCGGCGGGAACTGGGTGGACGCGTCGGCGCTGGAGTACGTCAATGGCAACCGCCCCGCAGTGTACTCGTCCAGGAACGGGCACGCCAGCTACGCGTACCCCGGCGTGTACCTGCAGGGCTCCGCCGCGCTCGGAATCGGCATCCGCAACGACGCCGCCAGGAGCGACCTGTTCGTGGACTCGAGCAACAAGTACCGCATCATCGCGGCGGAGTACCTGGGCGAAGGCGCCGTCGTTGAGCCGCAGTGGCTGCAATACATGCGGGAGTGGGGGCCTAAGGTGGTGTACAGGTCGAGAAGGCAGATGGAGAGGATGAGCGGGAGCATGCCGGAGCGCCTCAGGTGCAGCACGGATAACATGCTCAACAAGATGCCCAACGAGCTATCCTGGGAGGAAGGCCCGACCGGACCCAAAGAGAAGAACATGTGGGAGGGGGACGAGCGATGGTAACAACAGACCGAATTGTACAACATGATTTGATTTGTATTGCTTCTGGTTTACATGAGCATGTGTTGTTGAACTGATATGACTGATATCACGGTGGTTCTGATTGTTGATTGCAAAAGCCAGAAATTGGTATTGAGAAATATTTGAATCAGAATTTTTATATTCGATACTGTAGTCACAAATGCTGATTTCAGCACAATGATGTTGTGTAAACAATGTTATCATTGCTCTTGTAGCAAGAAATATGAACAAAGCCGATGTGTCTTCCTCTGCTACTGTATGTCTTCCAAAAGGCATTATACAACAAGGGCCAGTGGGGAAAAATGACCCCATCTTTCACTATATTTAACTACACGAAAATGCCACATATAAGTACAAAGACAAGATTTCCAGGAGGCCCGCTGTTTGCAGTGTCTATGTCTTCTTTTCATCATCACTGCTGTCACTGCCATCACTGCACAGGAACGAGACGAAGAGAATTATCAGGCCGCGTTCAACTTATAATAAAACATGACAAGCCATCAGACATAACAGAAGGCACTGGCTAGATTAGCTATCACATACCTCTCCTCGTTAAGCTTTGCAATTTTCTTTACTTCCAAGCTAGTCATGCCCAGGTGCTTTTGCGCAGCCGTAACATTATCTGCACCTGTAAACAGCAGTGGTAAAATCAATTTCTGAACAGTTTCTCATAGTCTATTTGTAGTTTATAACTTTACTGGGACGAGGCAACAGCCCTAAATCATTCAGCTGTTGGAACAAAGAAAGAAAGTACCTTTAGTCAATTGGAAAACATGAAGAGCACATCGTTCAGCTGCTAGGCGTACAGGCGTGCTAGAATCCTTCAAAGCACCCGAAATCGCCAGGCCCAGTATCGAGTGATGTGTAGCAATAACTGAATAATTTATCTACAAAAAGAAAACATGATATGAGCACCACCATTACACCTAAAATAAAGCTCAGTGTGAGATACAGAAGCTTCAGTTATGAACCTTTGCAGCAGCTTTGAGGCAAGACAAAGATCGTCTCCTAACTTCAGTTGAATCATCACGCAAGGCCAAGACAAGCAATTGAACAAGTTGCAAGGTGCTGGCTTCTGACTGCAACTGGAAACAGAGTAATCGTCCCAGAGTTTTTGTAGCAACTTCACGGACCGGGAACTATGTCACAATAGAAACAAGAGTTACTCATGGACACATTAATAGTTTTAAACAATTGTGCAACATGACCCAATACCTTGTCGTCTTTAAGAGCATCTTTCAGAAGATTGACAAGAGATGAAAATGATGTTGAATGGCACAATTGTGATGGGCAATGCACTGACATGGATGAGAAAGCTAATAAAGCACCATGCCTGCTACACCAGTTTGGTGAGGTACTCATGTTCAACAGGTTTTCTATCAAATCTGAAATTTCGATCTCCTCCATGTACTGTAAATAAAACATGTATATATCAGTCAATAGACACCCCAAAAAAATAACAGGTTCTCCAGATATCAAACAATGGCAAGACTGAAAGCAATGGATGACGTGAGAGTTCTTTGAAGAGCTATTTTTGGTCATGTTATCATGTATTGTGCTTTCTTCCTTTATATGAAGTAACCTTCCTTTTCAGATCACGTAGCTCAGCTCCATTACTCAAGAGACCAAACCTCATGTTGGTCTGATAAAAAAGGATGCTAAATTGAGCCAAAAAAATTCCTATTTCTGGGGATCCAAATAAAAGATACCAAATCGACCAAAAAAAGTTTTCGCTCTGGATGTCCAAATATTTTAATTTTCCTTTTATCGAAGTTCAAACACTAGTTAGCTGAACATGCTACCTTATTTCTGATACAAAGAGGAAAGACACGAGATAAATATAAGTTTTTTTCTGACACCAGATAAATATAAGTTACCATTACCTGAGACAGTGTACCAATTACTTTTGCAGAACAACTGCGAACATCATCAGCATCAGCCTGCAGGAGATCTTTGAGAAGAGTGCAGCCACGTGATCTTATCGCAGAGCTAACACTTTTGCCAGCATGTTTGATAACACCTTTAAGCGCAGAAAGGACACTTTCTTTAACAGATTCATCTCCTGACTGGAAAAAGGAAACATAAAATTAATTTTGAACCAGCTTGTGTATCTTCTAGTCTAAACAGACAAGAAAACAAGAGAACAGACACACAACCTGCAACATGGAAAGAAGATCACTAACTAGAGGATCCACCCGTGTACTAAGTGCACTAAGCTTTCCAAGAGCAGCTGCCGCTCTTGTACGGACAGACCTGCAATTTTACACATTCAGGTGTGATGTTCAATAAAAAATTGAAAGAGCTGCAGAATAAAATGGTAACACTGACCTGTTGTTATCCTGTAGACATTTTACAAATGTAGTCTGAAGTTGTGGAAGGAAGGGTTTAAGCGCAATTCCTCCTTTCGTGATGATGATTGTAAGGGTGGATAAGATAGCTGACTTTACTTGCCATGGAAATCGGTCGCCAAGGATGCGAATAAGAGGTCTAAAAAAAGAAAAATAAGGGATTAGAGCTACAGCAAAAATCACATTCTGAAAAATACAACACCAAAGTACCATCACACTTTAGATTAATAAACATAGCGTATCATATACAACAACCCACATGTAGTCCATTAACACATTCCAGTGCTTATACAAGTTCAACAGCAACAGTCATGGAAATTGTCATGTAATGCATTTCCCAACTCAGCAGGACACATTGCTATATGCAATCAGCTATATGTTTTGGCTTCTTTAACAGAAACAGCAAAATACGTCATGACAAGAATGTAAAATGGGCAACCAAAAAAAGGGTGATTTTAAGAATATCAAAGCCGTACCCAGTAATTGGAACAACAACCTCCTTGAGGGTCTTCTCACTTGTCACGTCAATTAACTCACCAAGACCTTCAGCTGCCTGTTCTTTTGTCTCAGCTGATCCACTAATTAAACCCTGAAGTTCAGAAGGATGTCAAATGTGCTCCGGAAATTGACAATGCAGAGAAAGAAGACAACACTAGCCTAACTATGCGATTCTCATATGTTATCCTGGAAAATCAAAACGTCCAAAGTAATGATATGGTACACCATCATAGTTCGTACACTATACAAATACCTGCTGAAATATAGGAAGAAAAGGCTGCAGAGCTTTGGGGAGGCATAACCCAGGCAGAAGCACAGGCACACCCTGAAATTGAACATGGAACTAAGTGTAAATGAAATTTGTGGCAAAGTATTATCTTCTTTAAAGCCCGGAGGACACTGCAACATAGCACAAATGTTAGTGCATAGTATCAAAATAGCACCTTCCGCCTTCTGCGTTCTTTATCTCTGGCCGTAGAGACAGCATCACGCACAAGTTTTATATGTGTAGGGAGTTGTTCCTTTGGAACTGAGCCAACAACTCTTGAAAATGCTTCCAAAGCAGCCTGTTGACAACTCACAATTGTAAGTGAATGAGTTTTAAGAGAAGTTGAACAACATAATAGGGATGCCAGGTACTCACTGATACAGTAGCCTGGTCAGTATCGCTCATCAAAATAATTAGGGTTGACATCATATCAGGAGCCTCATCAGCCAAATATAATTTAGTATTTTTAAAGAGGAAACCAATCAGATAGGCTGAACCACGCCTCATAGATGCCTGTAAGAAAATAATTTGTTAAAATACTAGTACAATGAAAACTAGCCATTACATTGTTTCATATTCCGAATATAAAAGGTATCAAGCCAAACAACCTGACTGTCATTGACCCCCTTTAGAAGCTCAGGAATCAAAGTTTCAACTCCATCCTCATCGATAACCAATAAAACAGTTTCAGCAGCTTTCCTGGCTGAGATTTGTACCTCCTACAGAGAGATACCATGTGATCAATAATAAAAGATATAACAAGATTTCCTACAATGCAATCTCAAGAGAACGAGTTAAATGTATAGATAAAATGAACCTAAGTAGAAATAATAGACTATATTAATTGAAAACTAGTTAGATGACTAGATACAGAATTATTGTTTCAGAATGGAAAAAATGATTGTCTCACCTTATCTTCATCGTCCATGGCAAGAATCAATGCTGGGAGCACAATTCCAATATGTGAATTCAAACCCGGCCCAGCAACCTCTGCTAGAGCTCCCAATGCATGTGCATTGAATGAACTGCATCATTTAGAGGAACAACTTAGTAAAAAGGAGGGTGACCTAAATACATATATACAATGTAACATCAACACAGTCGACTCACGAGAGTGGGGGCTGGACTAATTTGGGCAAAATATGAGGCAAAACAGCGGCAGTTCTGACACTGCAAAATCAGATCAAAAGGTCAGTATCTGCCGAGAAATTCACGCTGTCGTAGATCAGCAAACTAGTGGCAAAATGGAAAGAACCTTAGAATCTGCTTTAGACCATCAAGGGCAGTCGTAGATGTATCATCATCTTCCAATGCCCGCAGTAGTGTGGGAACAATCTCATCAATGGCTTGCAGTCCAGCACTCTGAAAGGTGAAAAGGTCACTAACAAAACATCGAACGCCATCAATAACATCTAAAAGATTCAGGTCAAGTACCTTATACAGAGTACTAAACGCTAACCCAGCAGATTCACGGACCTCCTGGGTGCTGTAATAAATAGATAGTGTTGAATAAGGAATCATTACAAAACCAACAACTTGTAAAACCATAAAACAGACCTGTCACATAGAGCAGTACGAATTGTGGGAATGAGTTCATCCATAAAGCTCAACAACTGGTGTTTTCCCGCGCTACCCATAACCTCACTCAAACCAATGCAAACACCCTGAAAATTGAAATAAATTGGTTATTGTAAGGTAAGGTTATATATTCAAAAAATAAATAGTTATCCATAAAGCTACGAATGCCACCCAGGGGAAACACAGGACTAACAGGTTTCATTGGCATAATTTAACAAACTATGAATGTTTCCATTCCTACATCTACAGAAATACAATGTCCCTGTTAACCTGCATGAAATTATGGTTGAAATACTATATCTATCCCATTGGGCACAACAGACCATACATTCAACTACTCCCTCCATTCATAAATTGTTGACGCTCTTGACTTTTTCGTTACGTTTGACCGCTCGTCTTATTAAAAAAAGTTTAAGATTTATCAAATATTTTATCACAATTTATTTTACATAATTGAAAAAATATTTTGAATAAGATGAACGGTCAAACATAACAAAAAAAGACAACGACATCAACAATTTAAGAGTATGTTTTAAATATATTTCTGTGCATATTTTCCAGATGATAATAAACAACAACTTATTTAGAAAAATGCACAGAATTTCTATTATTCAGAGAAATCAAATACTTTCACGAATCTGCCTGAGTACCACATCGGTGAACGATCATAAGCAGGTTCAGCTCCCTCAATAAACATAATTAGCTAAGATGAACTTACTTGTCTTCTGCCAGCATTTGGGTCTTTGAGTCCTTGTGAGAGGATGGGAATAATAGAAGGCAAAACTCTCTCACCAAGCTTCCTTACAAGTTCACCAAGTGCTCTCCCGGCAACCTGAAAAATTATGATACAAAGCAAAATTAAAGCTGGAATAATTGCCACAAATGTTGACCAGCAAAACGGAATTGGTCAAACCTGTCTTCTTTCTGAGGAAGACGATGCAAGAGATGAAATAAGTGTGTCCATAAGCACTGGCATGATCTCTTTCAGAGTTCTTGGAGTGTTAGCAACAATTGTCTTCCAAACATGTAATGCGGCCTGAGATGTAAAAAAAATTAGAAAGAAGATGCTTTGGGAACACTGGATATTCTTAATGACATGAAATAAATAATATTATATTGCCTGATTCTCACAGAGGGTTATTCATTGAAGATATCTAAGAATAAAGCATTCATACCTGCCGCACGGTCAAGCTGACGTCAGAACGGACCATATAAATGGCAGCAAGAACTTCATTGCGTTTCTCTCTTCCAAGGACCTCAATAATTGCACGACCTTGAGCCTCTGTACTAGCACCTTCATCATCGCTTCCACCCTCAAGGATAGCCTTCCCAGAAGTTCCAGCCACCTGAAGATAGCAGTGTTAGAAGACACTGCAACATGATAAATAGAACCAATTACCAGAGTTCAGTAAAGGACATGCTTACCTTGAACAAGAGATCTCCAAGAAGTTCAACAGAACTTTGTCGGATGCGCCAGTTATCACTAAAGATCCCGTCCTCAATAGCGGGAAGCAACAGAGGTAAGGACCTATTCAACATTAACAATAACCATCATCTATCAGTAAGACACTAAATCACTAACAAAATCAGCAGCTAAACTAACTGAAACAGGAGAGCTTACGATGTTGCATAATGCTCCACAAAGACATGACCAGCAGAAAGTGCAGCATCACGAACAGATTCATTCTCATCAGCAAGTCCTGATATAAAAGTAAATAATTAGCGAACCAATATGATAAAAGCAGAGAGGAATTAAACCGCCTTACCATCTAATATAGCGGGCAGAACAACCTGCAGGTAGTTCTGAAAAACACCACCCAACGACCGTGGCAAATACTATAGAACAAAAGATATAACATCAGAAATAATATACTCAATTACAGGGTATATAGTCATAGGATAACACAAAAAAGGACAAATTACGCGGAAAAGTGTAAGATGTCCATCTCGAACAGAAGCCTTCTGATGGGAACAGTTCCGGATGATGTCAGGAAGAAGATGATTGAAATAATCTTGGTCAAGAGCAGCCAAAACCTGGAAATTGAATATAATTAGCACAATTGTACGCTGAAAAAATATTCTGGTGGCACAAGCTAGCCATTGCATAAGCAATCTTAAAAGCGGAAGGAAAAGTTTAGATTTTCCTGGTGTCCTTCACAACTATTATACTAGACACAAATGAACTTCGGATGCGAAAGAATGGAAAACATAAATATCTATGTATATGCATATAGTGTTCGATATTCATCAAATCTGTTATATAGAAATCAAATTTTCCCTGCAACAGGATGAAAACCTATTTTGTCCATGCTGTGGCTTTAAGACCAGATCTTTCATTTAAAACAAATGTAACAAAACCTAGAACAATTGCAACCTGATGAGAACTGAAAATCAAACAAAATCCATAATAACATGCTGCCAGGTCAGAATAGACAAATATCATTCTACACAGAAAGCACTCAAGAAATGCAATAATGGAAGAACCGACCTCACTCAGCCCCTGGGCAGCTCCAGATCGTTCAACATTACTATTGTCCGATTTGAGGGTATCTAATAGCCACGGGACAAGATCTGGGAAGATATCTTCACCCATGCCTCTTATCAGAGACCCAAGGGCCCGAGCAGCCACCGCCCTGACTTCAGGTATAGGATCCACTAGAACCTGAAAGTTACAGTCAAGCACAGTCAAGCAATGTGTAAAACACAAGCAAATTTCATTAAATAAAATCAACTATTACTAGCAGATGGTCAGATCCACTGTGTGGCATATGCAACATAAGGAAAGAAATTTACCTTCTTAACTTCTGGAAGAAGCAATCCAATGTATGGGATCATATCCTTTGGTTCTGTAACCAAAGAAGACATGTTTCCAACAATTTGAGCAGCTTTCTTCTTAGTCTCAACACCCCTCTCCCTCAGTCCTCGATGCACAATAGGCACAAGCAAGGCAAGCGATGGTGCATCTATTGAGTTAATAAAGGTAGTCTGCCCAAATTAAAAAAAAAGGTCAGATGAAGTCAGAAATTTGGCTGAATATTAACTTAAAGCATACTATATACCTGAAGAAGGATGTCAAGTGAGTGTTTAGTGTGGGTATTTGGATCTGACAAAGCTGAGAGAAGAATAGGGACAAGTGCAGATATTTCAGGATTCTTTATGACACTGCCAACCTGGAAAACAGAGTAGTGTCATTTCAGATAAGGCAGAGAAACATCCTAGCTTCGCAGAGAAGCACAAAATTACCTCTTGCAGAGCTGTCTGCCCTGCCGCTTGGACTTTAGGATGTGTGTCTGTCAGTACCTGAAAAAGACACTCCAGTATGAAATTTTGATGCCAAGTTATACAAACAGCTTATATGCTCAAACTGATCATATATACCTCTGTCAATTTCGGAACAATCTTTGGAAGACACTGAGATAGCTGTTGAGGAGCACAGTATGCCATAGCACCAAGAAGTTGAACACTACTTTGCTTCGTACGCCATGCTTTATCTTCTAGACCCTGGACAAACATACAAGATACTCATCAGAATATGTGTTCTAGAGAAGAAAAATTTGCGCATCACACTAGCTACATTTAGTGTTTTGTTGCAGAATTCTTCATTAATGACTAACATATATTCATCTTATAGGAAAAATTAATGAAAAAACTGTAGCACTACCAATCAAAATAAGAAAGCAACACTGCGAGAAAACACAAAAGATATAGGGTAGCAACTCGCTACTGAGATATTTCTGTTTAATTAATAAATGTCATGGCTTGATAATTTAAAGTACATATAACTATTAGACTATGTGACAATGGCCTAGAGCAAGGCAACTAGAGAAATAGGTGAAATGACTAAATATCTAGTGGCTGGGACACATTTCAAAATG
Source organism: Chloris gayana (assembly GCA_031894775.1). NCBI lineage: Eukaryota > Viridiplantae > Streptophyta > Magnoliopsida > Poales > Poaceae > Chloris > Chloris gayana. Next base: position 335,286 of record JAUNZO010001315.1, read on the forward strand.
AAACAAGATAAAGTGCCCAAATTTACGCTAAAGATCATTTGGAAACAACCTTAAGGATCATTTGGAACAACGAGTACCTTAAAGACCATTTGGCAAGAACAAGTACCTTAAAGGTCATATGGAAACAACATTAAAGTTTCATAGCATCAAATAAAACATATCCATACCTTAAGAAGCGAAGGAAGGACAAGCTTCACACCATGACCGGTGAGCTGAGACATCATCGCCCGAGCAGCACATTCAGCAGCTTCACGCACTGCTAGGACTTGATCCGAGAAAGATACTAGTAGCAAGGGTAGCATTTGAATGACATACCTACAAGAAAACAAACATTGTGAATCACTTTAGTAAGACTAACATTTTGAACAGAAGAGGTGTCCCGTGTCACTTACGGCTCAAATAGTCGGCCAAGCTTCTCGCACAGGCACTCAAATCCAAGTAAAGCCCCTTCACGAGATTTGGCTGACATTCTGGGCAGTGGGCATACATAGACAAGTTGAATGGTATAATATTTAGCAATCAGTAAAGTGACATAATTTATGGAGGCAGAAGCACATAATGATGACAATGGCATGACAAAAGAATGCAAGAATAAAATCCTAACGACACATTGCAAACATGCAATAATGAAAGACTAAGCCTCAAAAGTAAAAAGTTCCAGCTCAAAATTAAAACCAAGGCACTCAAGCAGGCACCTTAGATGCAATAGGATAGAAAACAATCTTCAGATGCTAGGAAAAATGAAAAAACAAACAAGGTGGGAAAAAATGAAGGCTGCAGCACAGATCTTGTGTGGAAAATTGTAATCACCATCACGATAAGTGAATGGATCAATTACCCATGAAGGCCCCTATGAAAGATGTCACACGTACCTGTCTGCTAAAGCTTGTCGCAATGTTGCAGCAATACCATACTTCTTTAATGAAGAAATCCCAAATCCTTTAACCACCCCAGCAAGGCCAAAGGCTGCACCCCGTCGTTCACCATACTTTTCACATTTCATCATCCGATCCATGAGTCTAGATACAAGAGCTTGAGCCTCTTCCTGGTTATACAAAAGTGAACAATGTTATCAAATAAACAAGGAAAAGAAAAGTATAGGAAAAGTGACAAGAAAAGGTTATGTGGTTATAAGTGCAAAGAGATGCAAAGCAAAAGTCACCTGTTTAGACACCATAAGCGGTGACAGACAATCTGACACAGCCCGCTGAACTGCCTCTGATGGTGTGTTAAGGACATCTAACAACTTCTCAATAACACTGTGAACTTTAGGATCGTCCTGTTACAAACAATATAGCCAGTAATGTACATAACCTTTTTTTTGGCGAAATCACTGTACATATCAGTAAAAATAAAAATATAGTTATAGTTACCTTCGACAGATGTTTTGCAAGAGCACCAGTGAATATTACAACACCTTCCCTGACAAGATCATATGTTTCCTCATCTGAAGCCTGTGATTAATAGATTATATAGCAGATAAGAAAGCATTGAGCCACATAATGATTAAATATTTGTACAATTGTGAGTGTCTTGCCTTTTTATTCAAGTAGCTCTCAAAGATTGGAAACAACAAAGGTACATTTTCTTTTCCATGCTTATCAATAATAAGGATCCCAACATTGATCATTCTACCACGAACATCCGCGTTAGGATCAGCCTGTAAAGTTCAGCATAAGAAGCATCAATATTTCGAAGTAATATGCATCAATAATATCAACAGAAAAAGAAACCACTTACAAGGGCACGTGATATAAGAAATGTCATAACAACAGGGAGATCCTTGGAAGCCAAAACATCTGCAATAGAGTGGAGTGCTAATGCAACACCCTGTCTTCCGAGCCAATTTGCGTCTCCAAATTCAGCTCCAGCTCCAAGATCACGAATGTATAAGGAAAAAAGGGTAGAAAGTGCATCCTGCCATGACATGACGCCATTATGAGAAAAAAAAAAAGTAGAGACTATTTGATAAAGATAGGTCAATTCAAGTTGTATCTGAATACATTGACGTTAAATAGACTGACAAACATTAACACATATCACGACTCAACTTTGAGACAGAAAGAACACATGCATACAGGAGAACATCTCAGGTGCTCCAAGCACCTTAGGTGCTACCATGTTCCCACACATAAAAAATACAAAAAATCATTTACAACAAATTCAAACAAAAATATGAGTGTACAGTGCATGCAGCCATCTACAATCATGCAAAGTTTCACGTGCAGTAAATACTTTTAGCAGATGCAACAAAAAAAGAGAAAATCCGCTTCAACAGCTGCGGGTTGTAGCGGTTCATATTGGACGCGCAACTCAATACTGTTCAAACGCTGATTTTTCTTTTTCTCCCCCCCCCTCCTTCTTTCTAAAATAACCTGAAAATTGTTACTAGGCAGAAAAGGTACAAACCCAGAAGAGGCACAATTGATTGATCACTTACTTGCATTTTGTCTGGATTTTCATCCAATGCAGCAGCCAGAGCCTCCGCAGCAGCAGCACGAACATTAAAATTTTTATGGGAAAGCGCATCAAAAATACCAGAATAATCATCACAGACGTCAAAACCAAAGCGGTCCCACAAATCCTCTGCTAATTCAGCAACCACCTACAAAAGGCATATGAACCAATGAGGTAAGAAATAAACATTATTTACTGCTATTGAAAAAAGGATTCAGCATTTTTCATGAAGACAAAAGTGATCAACAAAACAGTTTAATGCCAAATTTTGTAAGGATGCTTTTACAAACCTTCTCAGGATCATGGGCAGCAATCCAAAGGCTTGTTGATACTTGCAAATCCCGTTGCACAGAGTGCATAGGAACACACTTTATAGCAGTTAAGCAGGCAAGCCTGACATGCACTTCTTTAGCATACACTCCAACAAGAGCCTGAACAATCAAAGGCATACGAATAGCTTAACATACAAAACAAAATAGATTAATATCATAGTACAAAATAATAACCTGTGCTAACTGGTTGCTTCTTAGACCCAGGCACAACTCATTCAGCATAGGCCCAACTGAAGGATGATAAGCAGGAACAGTGCTTAGAACATGATAAAGAGCCTACCAACCAAAAATTAAGATGGTTAATACTTCAAGAATAGAACAAGATAAATCATCTAACTAAATAATAAAGACTAAGAATGTTTAACTGATAACATCCTAGGACGAGGAAGAGGTAGTATTGGATCCATATGCATAGATAGTATGCGAAGCACGTCATCATGAAGGCAAGTCTTTTTCGAAGAAAGAAGGATTCGCTCCATTATCTGAACAAAAAATAAGGAAAATAAATAAAAAGACTAATATGAAGAGAAAAAGGTGAAATGTCAATGTAGATAGGAGTAATAAAACTGAAACATGTCATGACAAAAAATGGTGCCATAAAAGAAATACCGGAAATATGAAAGTAAAGGAATCTGCTGGAAGAGGTCCCGCTTTGCATGCAATTGTCAGACCATTTACTATTTGTTCAAAGAGACCGGGTGATGATTTCTTCTTGTCATCTTCTTCCATTGTCACAGGCATAAGGTCCAAAGTCATTTCAAAATCATCGACGAATATCAAACGGATGGCAGCAGCAATCTCAGGTGCCCAATTGCAAAGAGGAGGGGCTAAGCAGCGAGCTAGCCTCAACATTGCACCAAATGCAGCATCACTTACTATCTTAGAACATAGCAACGGTTCAACATAATTTACCTGCATGGCACACCTCAAGTTTTCAGCAGCACAAAATATAAAAGAAAATCCAAAACCTACATAAGATTTTTCATAGTATACTCCAGCACATCCGAAACCTAAATATATATTGCACCACTTAAATTTGAACACTTGATAGCTTCATCAAGTACTCAGGTACAAAACCAGATATAAAAGAAAATCCAAAACCTACATAAGATTTCTTCATAATACACTATGGCACATTGAAAACATACTCCTCCATTTTCTTTATCCTGACGTTAGGACAGCTTAATTAGTGTAAATTTGCACTATTAAGCTGTCCTAACATCAACAAAAAAGAACAGAGGACTAAATATATATTGCATTACTCAAATTTGCACACTTAATAGCTTCATCATGTTTGCAAATACGCCTAGTTTGTACACTTGATAGCTTCATCATGACTTGACATCCCATATTATGTATTATTTGTACACAAAATAAGACTGTAGCAAGAGATTGCAAACTTCAATCCACAATATATTCTCATAACTAATATTTTCAAGATATAAACAACTCCAAATAGCCCATATCGTACAGAGACACAAAAAAAATCAATTCAGATCAGTTCACAAAAATTTGATTTACTCAATATTCTAGGTTAAATCTTTGTTGAAATGAGATCTAATGTGCTCAGTGCTAATGCTGGGACTAGAAGTCTAGTGTTACTTTGATTATCAAGGTATCTTCCAAAGCTGTGAAGTAACAGATTGGGAACAAGAAAACTACGAAAGGGAAGGATAAGACTGCTAACCAGAGAAGGCAGTTGGCCGTGAGTAAATATAGGATTAGCAATAGCCAATTTGCCAAGAGTATCCAACATCAAAGCAAGCTTCTTCTGCACTTGTTCAACCTGTGCACGTACAGATGCTTCCTCCTTCAAAAGCAACTCCCTGGCCTCCTCTTTTGCTGTCTTGACCTTGTCCCCTGGGACTGGAAAAAATTAGGCCAGAATTATTTTTTTATCTTTTGAAAAATAAAATTATTGATTGTGTCAGAATTAAGAGCTTCAGATATTGATATACCAGTCTTTTTCGTAGATTTTCCAGTTTCTCGCTTCCCAGCACCAGAGGGCTCTCTCCTATCAGTCTTTGCAGGGACAGCAGATCGAGCAGTGTCCTACAAAATACAATGATGTCAAAACTCAGCATCCCTGTTAGGCTAAGGACAAGTCATTTCATTTCACTACCAAAACTCTAAAAATCTAGTCACTCGGCAAAGCCTCATAGGCTGTATTTTCACAAATGATTCCTAACCAACTTAAAAGGAATCCAAATTAAAGCAATTCATAAATTAACATGTAAGAACTAAACAAGTAAAATATTACCGTGTCTTGGTCATCATATGCACGAAAACGTCCCTTTGCAAGTTTTGTGTTCTTGGAAGCAACAGCCTCAGCAACATAAATTCCTTGTTCTGTTGATAACTGCCCCTCTGGAGTATAGAATACCTACAATGGATTTAGAAAAACTAGTAAGGCTCAGAATTCTCGAAAATGACTCTTGTGAACTAAGCAGAAATAAATAAACAAAAGCTATCTGGTAATCATTGCACGTGAACTAACAACTTCATCACACTGAAAAGATAAATCATGGTCCTGCTTCAGCAATACAGCTATCAAGGCTCAGTAAGCTAGAAAAAGTTTCATCTTGTACTTTGGAACGCAGTGATGCGGCTGCTCCGTTATAAATTGTGCGAAGTTAGAAATTGAATGAATATTATCAGCATCATATGAAGAGAAGTGAGATAACTAACACTGATGTATCAACATAATTCATTGCAGTAGAGAAAAATAAAATAATAATTAAAACACTTTAATGCAAGTTGCAAGAACAAAAACCATTGTACCAATTCAAAATTAGTATGTTCACAAAGTGCGTATAATTCTGACCTAAAACTCATAGCTTATCCATGACAAAGAAACATTCAAGATTTTCTTTATTCAAAATTAATGTCATCGACAAGTCACCTTGATATCATGCTCAGAGAATGCATCATGCAAACTGCGCTCCTGGAGCCCTATGAACAGCTGGACAAAGATCAATGTCAACAGAATGTTATTTAAGGACTCAACAACTTTCATTTGGAATAGAGAAGAGATAAAATGACCTTCTCAAACTCTAGAAATGTATCGTGAGGGGTAATTGTCATTAGCGTTGATAAGGAACATAATGCTGCATGTTGTTCTTGCTTGTTAGGATTAAATAGACCATCCTGTGACAGTAATTCCTGAAACGAAAATAAACTGGTTACTAACTAAAAAATTAACAGCAAGATTATATACCTTATAAAAATACAAAATTGTAATTACCTTGCAGATAACAGAAATGTTGGGGGATATTAAGTCAACGAAGAAGATCTGTCGTTGTCTCAACCTTCTTTGTAACCTCTGAATCAAATGAGTAAAGCAATCAGAAAAGTATAAAATGTAAAAAGAAGATAGCACAAGATCTAACCTTCCAAACAGCAGCTGGGGACGCAGAGCTGGAAACACAAGGGTGGTGGGAGCATAGTATTACTCGAGAATATGATCTTGAACCATGCTCCACAGCGTAAGGTGCAATCAGAAACAAGCACTTCACAAGTATCTCGGTAGATGGAATGAATGGTACTTGTGAATCGGTAGTGCTATCGATATCACTGATTGATAAATAGTCAGATTCAGAAAACAGTCAAGAAAAAAGACAAAGTAAAGCAAAGATGGTTAAGAGCATAAACAAAATAAACATTCTTCACTCAGGTCTAAAAGTACATACCATTGTTTCAATATTGACAATTTCTCTCCAACTAATGACAACCAATTAGAAAATAAGAATAGAATATCTTCAGCTAGGTCACCAGAGCATGAGAGAATTTTAGTAGTAGCATCATAAGCTACTTTTCTGACTTCCCAACTTGGATGACAAACCAAATATATCAGCAGCTGTAAAAAAAGACAATTGATCAATATAGACTACAGCAACATAGATGATATCTGATTATATAAGAAAAAGGGTAGATGCAGTAACAAGTCCTGAATATAATTTGAGATTAGCAAATCAAGACTCAATGGACAAATGGATACAGACTGCAGATATAGAGATGGTATCTGATAAAAATATAGACGCAAAATATCAAGTTTTTAAAATAATTTGAGATTAGAGAGTTAAGACTAAATGGTCTCGAGCATTCAAGCCCATTGTAAGTACCTGCAGCAATGTCTGGATAGAAAAATATTCTCGGACCCTGCAAATTGAAAAAATGAATCAAATTGACAGAACAGAAAAGGTTTTGGTCTCACTCATAAAGGCCAATTCAACAAGATGAATGCAACACCTGGAGAGATGCTCTACTAACAGTGATTGGATAAGGTCAACAGCAGCCAAGCAATCATCATCGGCTAGTTTGGAAAGCTGCCAGGATAAAAGGAGTTTTATATATACATATATTTAAAAAGCTTCACTTTTGAGGTAGCAACAAAAGATATGAAAAAAAAGAGAATATTGAATGTCAACAATTATATCAAGGCCACAAGAGCATTGTTAATTATACACTCATTTTTCAGCATACTTTTCTAATTACAGAAACCAACATATTCGAAACAACAACAACAAAGCCTTTTATCCCAAGCAAGTTGGGGTAGGCTAATATTCAAAAATTAAGGAAAAAAATTGAGTAAGATGCTGAAACAAAACCCTTTCTGTAAAAATTAAGATATCAAAAATACTGCATTTAAATCAAGCAGCCTTCAAAGAACATAACAACGAGTATTATTCATTTTGAAGACTGGAGTTACCAGCTGTACAGATATTAGCGAAGGATCGTTTTGAGCAATCAGTGCCCAGAGCTTCTCCTTAAGAACAGCACCATCTGCACATTTATCAAGCCATATTTGTGAATAATTTGCTGGCAAATATTAATAAAACATGCACATGGATACAAGAAGAGCTTGTACGAAACCTGCTTTTGTATCAACAGCAGCAAGCCTTGATACTACAAGGAGTGCATAGATCCCATCCAACCGCTGCGTTGCCTTGCTATAGCCAGTTTTTGATAACTGAATCAATTGATCCAATAAAGAAGTAACCTGAAGCACAACAATTTTATCAATAGGTATGCCAATTTGTGCATCTGAGTTTAACAGTCTCAGGATAAAAACAGGAAACAAATGGAAGAATTCAGAAGGAAGATGGTCCTTCTAGCAGATATAACTCAAAGTAACTCATGTACCTTAGTCAAAGAATCAGACTTTTTGCATATGACCCGTAGTAATTTTAGGTGTCCCTTTCTTAAAGTATCTTTCTCTTTCAAGCCTGCAGATATAAATGAAACAACTTCTGGCTGGATAGCTTCAGCTGATACAGAAGCCCATGCCCCTAACACTGATAGAATCGCCAATTTCACCTCCTCAATACCTGTTACAGGATAGCAATAATACTATGAATTGATGCTGATAGAGGAAGGCATAAAGAATTCAATGAAACTATTGAACTTCACCGTCATCCTTGTAACATGTCAGAAGGAACTTGGACAATGAGGGAGCAAGTCTGCCGATTTGCTTCGGGGAGATCTTGATAGGCGCTCTAAAGCATTTATCATTCCAATCCTCTGGTATGGAAGTGACAGTTTCCCCTCTGAGCCTGCCCAAACAAAGTTTGTCAATAGCTATATAAATTTCAGTCCTAAATTACGAGCTGCATTAAACTGACTTAAGACACAAGTTGCAAGAAAACGTTAACATAAGCACGATAGATAAACATATCAAACAGAAAAAAAAGGATCTATAATACAACCTCCTAAAATTGCTTTGATGGCATTGAACATGGCAGGAAGAGTGTCAGGATCACTTGACTTCTCACTTAATGTTCCGACAATACTCAAAGCAGTAACCCTTCTCTCTTCATCTGAATGTCGGGCCTGCTGCAGAACAACTGGCATGAACTCATTGGAATACCTGCTTAGGTCTAAAGGAACTGCCTTTAGGACATATTCAATAGACTGTAGCACAATTTCAGGATTTCTTTTCAGCATCCTAGTGCATGATGGGACAACGATACTTTTGAAATCCTCATGACCAAGATCCAAGAAAAGAGGCCTAAAAGCTTCAGTGGCTGCTTTCGGTGGCCGGTCTTTTGAACTCAAGATCGTTTTGACATATAAATCAAGGAACACTGGCTGAAAAGATATCAACAGATTGTCAGACACTTGAAAAATCAGGTCAAATAGCATAAATGATCAACAGAAAACAGCTGAAAAATAGTAGAACGTCATGGTGCTGAATGTTTACCTTGTACTCAGCAGATAATGATGGTGAAGTAATGGTGAAATCCAGTATTAGATTCAAAAATGCAGGGCAATCTCTCGTCGAAATCCTCAAATCTCTGACCTCCTCCAAATACATTTTATATATCCCGATAGGCTGGAAAATGGAACAAGATGATAAATAGGTACAAATCGGACTTTATCTGCACTTATTAACTTATGTCCAAAAGTTACCTCAGAGAAAATATGGATGAATAACTGCTTGCAAGTCCGGCGACGACGAAATGACCCGTCCATAAGGACTTGACATAAGACTGCTTGTGCATGGGCCAATCTAGAGAAAGCACCCTTTGAAAGTGTGGCAAACTGGCTCCATTTCAGAAGATAATGCGACCACCTGAGAAGCTTGAAGCTATTAAGGGGGTTTGCAACCTTTAGACTCTTTTCCATAGATTGAACAAGTGCTGCAGCAAAGGGCTTCATGAAAGTGGGTTCACCAAGAGCCTGAACAGTCAGATCATCTACTGCTTTTCGTGATGCCCGATCATCATATAGAGGCAATGTCTGAAAAATGAGATCGACTAACAGTGTGGTATCTGAAGATGACTCTGCATGTAAGAAAAGGGAGTTTAGGAAAAATGACTCTTATAGTGACCTCTGTAAATATCAAATAAATAAGCAGCAGAAGTATTAGATCATATGCATATAAAATGTTACAATAGGTTCCTTCTGAAAAATGGAAAAAAAAACAGAAAAGAGAGGTGTATTCCACCAAATGACATATAGTGCAGATAAATTGGTTCAGGGTTAATGCTAAAGGAGAGAGGTGTATTGACATAGTATCAATACTGTAAAATTCAAATGGAAAACAAACTAAACTCATGATAATATAAACAGCACATGTATAAAAAACAAATTCATTAATGCTAACGAAGCAGGAAGCCTAGATGCGTCCAGGATATAGAACCTGGCATGCTTGCAAGTATACTGGAGTAATATATATCACAGATCAAATGATCGTGGTAAACCAAATCCCAGCCTACAGCATGGTGCCCGATAAACAGTGGAACTGAAGTACAGCTTAAACGTAGGAAAAGGTAACTACCAATCCAGTTGCAGCATGAACAAGTAAAAGTGCTAGTGTGTGCTTCAATATGAGATGTAATCACAATTTAACCATGGCAACCATGCATCTCATAAACTCACACACGAACTATGCCGCATAATAGAAAAAGGATAGGATAGACTGCTGCCAACATGCCTCGCAGTAAACACTGCTGGTTGTGCAACAGAATCGCAGAATTGACCACCAGCATTTTCTGTAATAAGACATGTGATCGACTGCAAAGCCAAACATGGTGCAGAATAATGGAATTTAACAGTTTAACTGCAAAAGCCAATGCTTGAACAAGGCAAAATTAGAAGCATGTTTTGTCTAATGTCCACTCACGTGTTAGACCTCAGATGCACAACAGTATATAATAAAAGAAACTCCAGAAACTAGATATACCAGGACCTAACTCTAATCTCGTTCTAAACTCGTTCTAAAGTCCGCACAGGCTACCTAGCACATCGGCACAATAGAGCGAATCTAACAAGCAACGATTCACTCCAGTTGAGCCAAATTGAGCAAGCAGACGGGTTGGGATCACATCACGGCGGACCGGAGGATCCAGTTCCAGCAAATCGGAGCGCATCCGCCGTCAAATTCTCGTCCGATCGCAGAACCCCTCACTACAAAAGGTAGAAGCACGAGAACGAGCGGGGTAGCACGCGAGAGGAACCGAAACCAGCGGCTGACGCCAACGATCCAGCGAGGGAAGAACCGAGACGATGATGGGGTTTGGTACCTTTGGCCTTGGAGAGGAGATGAGGCAGCGTGTGGCGGAAGAGGCGGAGGCGGCACTTCACGGAGGATGTGGAGACCTCGGCGGCGGCGGCGCGAAGCACCTCCTCCACCGCCGTCTCCTGCGCGCCCATTTCGTAGAGGTGGGGGCGCTGATACTGCCGCGGCGGCGGCGGCGGCGCGGTGGGGAGATGGGGTAAGCAGGTGTGGTGTGCGCTGCGGCGGCCAAGGACTACAGCCGCAGGGTTAGGGAGGACTCCGCGGTGATTGGGGTTTAAGACTACACGAGTCACGTTTGGCTGACTTATGGACCCCGTATGCAAGGGAGGGCTGGGTCCAGTGGTCAGTGGAAGCCAATGGAGAACAATTTTAGGGCTCTGTAAATAAGTTTTTGGAAGTCGTTCACAAGCTCACTCGCTGCTTCGAAGAGCTCCTTCCATTGCATCTAGGTGCTCATATGCATTTGATTGCTATCAAGCGCACAACCTTGGCGAGTAACAAGTCACAAATTCACAACTCGTTCGGAAGTGATACTTCCCCTGATAATAAGTATTGTGTAGGTGAAACCGTGAAAAGGAAACAAGGATAATAGTGTATCGGTCTAGTCTCTTCAATGGGGTAACATGAGTCAAGCCCGTCGATTACCATGTGCGAAATGGGCGATGCCGCGATGGCATATGGGCTCCAATTTTTAGCCTAAAACTTAAATAGCATCATTGAGTAAATATTTGCAGTTCAAAGTTTATCAGGTTTCATCTTTTTTTCTTGAGTATCTTGAATATCCAATTTCTTTTCATTAATAATGGTTGTTTGTTTAATATCAAGGGCTTCCGTGTATTCTACTACAACGTTGCACATGAAAATCGAAGGCTTGTTCTCACCGGAGGTAAAATGGTGCGACCTCCCGTCCTTCATCTTTAACCATCAACCATCTTTTCTTCACGCGTTTGCTACAACCTGTTCCCTCCCATACACCCTCCTTCCATGCTATCGTTATTCTGCCATCCAGTTCAAGAGAGAACGCAGGTTCAAGCACCCTTGCAAACACACATACGAGGGTCCAAATCAATTTGTCCTGTAATAGCACACAGATAACATAAAGGTGATTAAAAAATATAAAATGCCCAAAGGCGTAAGGCACGTTCTTCTCTAATCTGGCTTCGCAATTGATCCGATCACCACCGTCACACTACTATATCGGTTTCGTAGAGGTTGTAATAAAAAATCCTCTACAGTAGTTCCACACATTATATGACAACATTATTTTAATCCTATACTCCAATTAAATTGGAGAACCTCTACTATTCCTTTCTCATGTTTTTCACACTTGGAAAGAACTGTCTGAAATTTTATTCAACAAAGCGGGTGGCTATAGATTATTTGTTTTGGATCCTCCACCACGTGCACGGCTTTGAATCTGAAGCATGTGACGTGGATTAGTGTGGGTTTCTCTCAGCTAGAATCTAAAAATCTTTAGTGGAGAAAAGTTTTGGCATCGATGCAGATGGATTATGCTCAAGGCAAATGAATCTAAAACTAACACAAATTAGATACCTCGACTGCTGCTGCTACTCGTTAAAGTTCATCTTTGGAAAAAACGCTGACCAGAGACAATAGCGACACAATTCGATGAGACTGCATGCTACTCCGTCTCTGGGTACCGATTTCTTGTAACTACTCGAGCTATTTCTTTTTTGTTTTACGATTACCGACTTTTGATTCTTTTCGCCCTGTTAGCCCACGTATGTTCCAGGCTTCCGGCCCGCGTGCGGGGTCCGTGCTCTCTCGCAGGCCGAGCTCTAGCACACTAGGCGGCCCACAGGTAGTCCTCACAAAAAAAAAAAAAGAAAAATCAATATAAGACATATTATCAACAATGAGCGATTAAAAAAATAAAAACTATATAAATTTATAGGTATTGCATTGTTGACCAATGAGCATAAGGGGTCGCACTATATGTAAGCTACATTTAGAGCGACCTCTATATAAGAGTCCGGAGTTACTCTCCCACCGACATCACATCGATAAATACCCGTACAATAATTAAGATGGCTACTAAATGGACTACTCTATGGAATATAAATATGAGTAAATTTCAAAAAAACCCCATGTTTTATGGTCCTTATGTCACAAAACACCAGGTATTATGGCTCGTGTCACATAACTACAGGTTTTATGGTCATATCGTTTCACAAAACCCTACCTCTATCAAGAATTAACAATGAATATAATTTATGGATTCTAAGTTTATACTTGCATGAGACATGTATTCTAGATGATTTAATCAATGAAACCATGAAGTCGAATATATGACAAGTTATCTTCTGACATGAAAGTTAAATCCATCTCTAATATTTATACTACTTTGATGGGCGTGGGGTTATGTAAAACAATATGATCGAAAACCTGGGTTATATGACACAGACCATAATACCTGGGATTTTGGATACAAGGACCATAAAACCTAGGGTTTTGTAAAATTTAGTCTATTTATATTATTGTTTGGTGGCATGGTGCTTGCTTGCTCGTCATTCATTGGTAGAATGCCATCAACTTCTTGGAAGTGTTGCTTCAACCAGGCAACTCAACAATCGCCCGCCCTCTTCTCTCTCTTTGCATCTCTCTCCTCCGAGTATGATTTTGGTGAGGTGTACAATTATTTAGCCTGTTGAACAGTACTTATTATACTTACTCTTAATATGACCAAGCCATCCTATCTGGGCTACATATAGCCCGCACCCCGCCTAGCACTACTTTTGTTTCCACTGGTGTACGAGAGTGGTGAAGCAAACTGCACAACATGTCCTTCTCTCATTGGTACGCACCTAACATGGTGCATATGCCTTGTTTTCAGACAGGGCAACTGATTGAAATGCAATTACAATTCAGTTTTGTACCATATTAATAATGTTATGCCCAATTCATGTGGAAGTAGAGTGTAATTGTGATTAAGAAATGATAAAGTCCACTTTAGTGTCTCTAACTATTGTCTAATTAAGTCCACTTAACCTTCCAAACTATGTAATCTTTTGGTTTACTCCCACCAAGTTTGCAATATCATTCACTTTCCCCCTTACGTAGTTTTGCCGAGTGGTTTTGTGATACACTACTAGAAAAACAGCCTGTAGCGGCGGGACAAAACCCACCGTAGCGGTGGGTACGACAGCCGCCGCTACGGCTCACGGCTACAAAGAATCGTCGATAGCGGCGCAAACATGGCCAACTGCTGTTGAACACGAAGATAGTAGCGACGGGTAACATCATCACCCGCCGTTACGGTTCCCACAAGAAACAAAAAAAGCCCGCTAGACCCACGCTTGGCCCGCACCGCCCTCGAAGAGGAACGAGCTCGTCGTTGAGATGGGGGCGCGACCGGATCCGCCTCCGCCAACGGGTGGGGAGCACGACTGGATTCTCCCGCCTCGGGAGCCGTCGCCGTCGTCGGGTGGGGGCCGTGGCTGGATGCGGGCCCGGGGAGCCGCCATCGCCGCCGGGTGGGGGGGTTCCTCCCCTCCCCTCCGGGAGCTGCCGTCGGGTGGTCGGTCGTGGTTGGATTTGGGCCCTGGGGAGCCGCCGTCGCCGCCGGGTGGGGGCCGCGGCCGGATCTGCCCGCCCTCTTGAGCGGCCGCCGCCGGATCCAGCCCGCCCTCGCGAGGCCATCGCCTCCTCCAGGTTGCACCGAGGGCGGAAGAGGGGCGGCGGGAGGAGGGGAGGCGCCATCCCCCGCACGGGAAGACCGGAGCCGACTACTTCATCCGCCCGAGCCGGGGCCGGCCGTCACCTCCACGGAACAGCGCGCGCGAGAGAGAGAGAGAGAGAGAGAGAGAGAGAGAGAGAGAGAGAGAGGTGGGGTGCGGCGGCCGTGGTCCGGGAGGTGGCGAACCGAGGTCATTTTATACTGCTGGTGTAGGGTTTGGAGTTGGGTCGGGTCGTAGCGGCGGGTCTTTTACGGGTCGTCGCTACACGGATTTGTAGTTGCGACCCGTAAAGTGGTCCGCTGCTAAAAAGCACCGCGATTTTTAATGGCGTACCACAATAACCGGCGCCGCTACGCCATTTCTACCGGCGCCGCTACGATCAGTGGTGGTGATAGTTTGTCGAAAGTGCAACGTATCGTATAGGCGTTCGTTTGACTTCAATCTATGTCACATGATCTTGATTCAATATGGCGTATAAATTCGGATAGAAGGGAGGATTTGCAAAATCACCGCACACTTAATCATACTTTTACAAATTCTCGCTCCCATCTCTCTCTACGGGTCTCTCTTGGATCAAGATCGTGTGGTCCGTCCCATATTAAAATTCTCATAGTTCTTACACGGACATGATTTTCATAGCCTTGTAAAAAGACTCATTTGTAGATAGCATTATCAATATTATTGTTAGACTTTGAACTAGTTGTCACTGATTCTTTTCTGCGAGAAACGGTTGAAGCAACGTGGAACACGAATATATATCTCTGAGGATACATAGCTTGCTTAGGGTGTGTTCGTTTCCTCCTCTAAAATTTAAGCACTATCACATCAAAGAGAATCTTATTATTTATGAATATTTCGATCAATTTAATGACAAAACCCTATTGACAGATTGATGATAATTTTCGAGATGAATCTAATGAGCTTAATTAATCTATATTTTGCTAAAGTGATGCTACAGTAACTGTCTTCTAATCATGACTTAATTAACCTCATTAGATTCGTCTCGTAAATTAGTCTAGGAGCCTGTAATTTGTTTTATAATTAAACTTTATTTAATACTCTTAAATAATAAGATTCTTTTTGATGTGACAGTTCTAAAATTTTGACCCCAGAAAATCGAACACACCCTTAATTATCCGAGAGGAGGAAAGCAACAATCTATCCGCTAATCCACAAGTGCTCGACAAATCTCTGCGATCAGAACTAATCAAACCCATGGACAATGAGTACGTGGGTGGACCTTGCCCCCGACGCTGACAGCACCCGTACGTCACCGGACCCACTGCCCCCACGACGCGCACGTTGCATCGCATCCTCACCGATGAGCCGCTCTCCCCACCACCACCACGTCGCCGTCGTCGACCCCGACCATCCATCCATCCCCACTTCGATCTCTTCCCACGCACCCATTCAAGCCGAAAAGGCACGCGACGCCGCCCGGCTGCTCCCGCACCGCACCCATGAAATAACGAAACGGCAAGCGACCCGTCGCTGGAGCCGTCGTCGTCGTCGCCGTCCCCGCCTTGCCCGTTACTAAACCGCCCCAAGTGCGTTGGCGCGGTCACGTCGGCCACCAACACCGCGATGTGGGCGCGGCAGCTGGATTGACGCAACGGTCCGGAACGGAATCTTCCCGGCCGGGTCACATGCGCACGGCGCTTAGCTAGCTATATATCCAGCTCGCGCGGCGGCATGATAACGCCCCGGGAAAGCGACGCCGGCTCGCTTGCGCGCCGGTTGATCGCAGCGACACGGTCCGTGTCCCGGCCCGGTGGTGGTGTGCTCGGTGCGTGCGCGGTGTCGGGAGCTTCCGTGCGCGCGGAGGTTACTTGCGATCAAATTAAGCTAGCGCCCCAGCCCGCTCGATCGGGCACGATGCCTCTCCGTCTCGCTACCGGCTAAGCTTGTTTAGCTTTTGCGCTGTTCATCGACGACGACAACTCTGGCAAGTACACCGTAACCAACGCGACGCTGGCCTTTTTGGAATGATTTAAGTACAAGATCAGTTGCAAAACGGCTGATGATAAACCATTTCTGTACTTTGTCCTCTCCCGGTGGAACACTTGCTTGCCTGATGATCAAATTAGGTGCAGGGGATGTGGTATCTTTTTCGAGAAGCACATATATATGCATTTGCACGGGGCCCTTGTTTCTATTATGATAATAATAAAATACTGTGTCTTTCGAGAAGCATATATTGATTCTAATGAATTTCGATTCACCGGCCGAAAGAATTGAAATGCTGTGTCTTTCAGGTAATAAATGGTCGATTAGCTCGTTGTTTCGCCAAGAAAAGATTGTTGTTTGTGGAGAAGAAGAGGACTAGTTGTGCATGCATGCAAAATATATTACCACTGATATACAATACTTCAAATTTTAAATGTGTTATTTTGAGAATTGACTCATTTTTATTATTTGTAGAAATAAAAGAAAAGCTTCATTTGAAAACTGATGATTTGTTTGCAGTACATTCATATATATGAAACATACTATAGGTAACAGCATATAAAACGAACCATTAAGATAAATATATACTCAGTGTACCATGTTTATATGGCGCACTTAATTCAGTATAATATACAGTATATTGATTGACTTTGATCGTACGGTAGTTAACTGAATAGAATTAAAGCCATACACGCATGACATAAGTGTGATATATATGAAGGGTCAATTCTTAGCTTCGCACAGTGCATCAACATTGTGAAAGTTCTTTCAGGTTGTTAAATGTCATGTCGAGCATATAGTAAGGGAGTCTTCACCGTTACACCTCCGTCCAGGATAATGTCACTAAAAGCGATTCGACAGAAACGTGAATGGGTGTAGTTTCTGCACCGAAAGTCGACAAGTAACAACTGCATCGATTTCGTATGCCCTTTCCCAGTATATGTTTCGCTCAATCAAAGATGCCATCCCAAAATAAAACAAAACGAGCACAGTGATTTATTGATGTTACACAGCTACGATAAGAGATGGCATATCATCATCGGTTGCGTATTACTAGCTAATAACAGAGAGAGAGCTACTTCAACATCACATGCACCATTTGCAGTAATAACCGTATCTGTTACGCTAAACGCTCTCTATATATAATATGGTGCAACTTCGTGTGTGACACGGTTCAATACTAATTAATTGAGCAAATAACCTAACTTTAATACGTTTGGGATGCTAGCTGTGAAAACTGCTGCTGGATAAATTGCAATAAATCTAGATCATTAATTCTGCAAAGGAATAAAACAATATATATTATTATTAAATATAATTTACAAAGATGAGAGGATGATTAGCTCCCCATTTATCTCAGAACAATTTTCTGATGCTGCTTGTACCCCGACGATGGATGTGGACACATGTGTATACATCAATAAATTACATGTCATGTACGCTAGCATGTATTTACGGTGCAATTTTGCTTCCTCTATAAGTATTTTTGGTGTTAGATTTCTATTTGCAGCGTGCCTCTTTCACAAAGCATTACAAGTTGCTTTGGATGCATCCCTAGTTAAATATATAGATAAATCATTGACGATGAGAAGCTCCAACCTTCAAGAAATCTATGAATTGCACCTGCCCTTCAGCTTGATCATCCCGGTTTTCATCTTGCTCCTCGATGCTCGAACCACACTTTGTGTCGCTCGAGCTGGCGTTCACTTGGAGAAAGTCATAGAACTCAACCGATTTGTCCATGTCTGTGGATCAAATTACAGAGAATCAGTAAGCTTTTATCATCTTCACATCATCTCTACATATACATGCATGCACCAATGAGAAATACGCAGGCAAAAGGATATTCACCTTCTTCGTTAGTTGTTGAACGGTAACCGTCCGTGTTGTCATGACTAATGGCGAACGGGCCAACGAATTCACTTCGGTATTTATCTAGCAAAGAGGCCATGCTGTTGGCGTCAGGCCTAGGCCTCTTGGCGTTCCTGGGGTTATCATTTTCCACGGTACCGGCAGCGGCACCAGCGGTGGCAGTGGCACCGCACCTGTTGGACATCCTCATCCGCTCCCTGCACCGCCGCGCCATGATCACATGCCAATGGTTCTTCACGGCGTTATCGGTGCGCCCCGGGAAGAGCCTGGCGATCACGGCCCACCGGTTGCCGTGGACGCGGTGCGAGGCGAGGAGCAGCTCCTCCTCTTCCTCGGAGAAGGGGCTCCGGTTGATCCTCGGGTCAAGCTGGTTGAACCACCTCAGCCTGCAGCTTTTCCCTGAAACCAATTTGTCATTTTCAGTTAATAAGCTCCTTATTGATTAAGCTATGCTCTTGTGACTCCATGGCTTGTGCTAGAAAGAACGCAGAGCGCAGATGATGAATTACAACGCAAGAAAAGTTAATCTCACTGGAAAGGTGGATAAAATTGCTCTACAAACGATACAGTTATGATATGCACATCAAAGTGAATATCACGTAAATTCACGAATGGCGAATCACCTCTTTGACATGACACCCTAACAGATCTAAACTCTTCTAACTAAACATGCATGCTGAGTAATAAATCACAAAGTCAAAACTCGAAGCAAAACCAGTGGAACGAAAAAGGAGGAAACCGGGCTTATCAAGAACTCTCTTATTGGATCATTTCTTGATCATATACAGTACCTGATCGCCCTTGAAGTTTCTCGGCGATGGCGTTCCAGTTGTGTGGCCCATATAGTGCAACGAGCTCTTTCAGCTTCTCATCCTCTGATGGTCTCCAGTGGCCTCTGGTGCACATCCTCGATTGATGAATCGCCAAATCAATGATGTAATAACAACTGATGCCCTCTCTAAAGGTCTGTGCAACAATCTTCCTAATCGAAGTTGCAGAGAGGAATAAATAAGCAGCAGGAGAAGAAGAATCGACTAGCTAGCCGAGATAGACGAAGAACACAGGTCGATCTCAATTAAGATCGCCGTGTACTGGAGGGAGGGTGAGAACGAGGAGGGAGGACAAGAAACTGATATCGAACGATGGTGTTAGAAGAGGCAAGAGAAAGATAAGGGTCGTGGGGGTATATAAAAAGAAAGGAAAGTAGTGGGCAGTTTTTCCGCCCCTCTCTCTTTGTTGTTGATCGTTAGTGAGGGAGAAGATAGTGAGTTAGGAGATAGTTACACCAGAGTTAGTTTGATGCTACGTGTGGTCTAACGGGTGGTTTTGTACGTTAAGCTTCGCAAGAGAGAGAATAGGAAATGTTAGTTACGTGCTCTAGGTCCACAAGATCAACTAACTACCTTGCCAGTTACAATCGTTCAACAAACAACACACACACGAACCAGGCATATAATCTGCATGTGCGTCAGTGCCAACTGCCTGTGACCTTTGCCGAATGAACCAGTGTGTATATCTAATTTGATTAGTAATACCCTCTGATCAAGAGCTCAAAATGTCATATAGTAGTTCGGAAAAGAAAAGGTTTGGATAGAAAACAATTACACATGTGTAACTGTAGTTGAACCAAAATTATTTTGATGAAAGCCGTGCTAGCTAGCCTATCATCTGACGATCAAGACGCTGCAAATTGGTTCAATTAGATAGGTATTTTTGTACTTCATTTTGTTTTCGAGGAATATATGTTAGCAAAACTGTACGTACCTTTCAGAAAGATCACTTGTTATTTTCTCGCAAGCTCAACCGGTCTTTGTGTGCAAGAAAGTTCTTCTCACCTGGCGCACCTAATGTTTTTGAGAGTTTGGGAGACCGGGATGCGGCCGTAGGGTTGCTTGGTGGAGGGAATTCTGTTGTTCAGGTCTCAACATCCCCCTGATGTTTCAAACCTACAACGTCTACTTAAAACCAACCCATCAGTCTCCCTCTCCAAATGTACTCGACACCTAATTATAGTAACATGCCTTTAAAATATATTCTGCTAGCTCTAGCGACCTTAACTTGCAACATTACATTTGGTTCGTGTGGTCTCAGTAGATTCCATGAAAAGTTATAAAAAAATCGGAAACATGACAAAATAATCATGATATATGATATCATACAAGACGTATGGAAGGCTTCATGAATACTGTTGAGGCATATCAAATGCTGAATAATCACGCCTCCAGTTAAAATAGTTCCGTTTGCATCTTGTAGTCAAAATATTTTAGAGATAAAGGAGAGACTAGTTTCTGCTTGTGGCAACACGAAGAGCCAACTAGCTCGTTGTGGTTGCTGTGGAGTTTCTAGTGCTGTTGGGCGCCTCAGACCTACCCGGCCAATCAACGCAATTCTCTGTTTGTTTACTTGCCCTACTATTGCTTGGGTCAACTGGGTTCTAACTGTATACTATATGCTAACTTATATTGCTATTATATGTTTCTGTTTTTAGAACGCAAAAATGTTGTTGACATCGTTTCTACAACCGCTGAACATCTTCAACCATGTCCGGCAGGTTGGTGTGGGATCTAAAGATTCTATTTCAATCCTGCAACCTGTATTCGCAGTTTTTATTTCTTCACCTATATTATGGACACACAGCAAGTAGCACGAATAGTGAAAGTAACTATCTCTGATACAGTGGAAGTAGTACATTCAGCACACAATGCTATTGGTGCAAAATCAGTAAAACGTTGCCGTATTTAAAACTGCTTTTTGGCATATCAATATATTTTTAGCAGATTGCCACCAGGGTGTTTTATATACTTCTTACTTCTTTGAAGTAAAAATATTAATGACAAAATGTCAGGTGATGCGGCCTTGACAACTATAAGGGAGACATTCGTTCCGATGATAGAGAGCGCATATCAAGGTAACAGCAACTACCTATCAGAAGTTATTAATTTCATATATTCTTTCCTTTCTGTGTTGGATTGCTTCTATGGTCAACAACAGCCGATCAGCTTCATGCTTGTGAGCTTCTCTTCTCTGCTTCCATTGCAGGTTACATGCGCCACAAGGGTGTAAGATGTCAGCTTCAACCGTTGGCCTAACTCTGTTCCGTATCGCAGATAAAAGTTCTTAGAAATTAAGCAAGCGCCTAATAAGTTATTAAATTAGGACACTAAAATATATTACTTGGGTGTACATTCACATCGAGCATCCAAGCGAAAGTTTACCTATCATATATGTGTTATTGTCTTTTTCTCGAAAATGATAAAAAAGAACAAAGCTTCAGGAGTTGTTCTATACATACTGTATTTTAGTCATTTTCAGAGTTTGTAGACCGTTCATAGAAACACTTTCAGAGAAGTCGTTCTTCTGTCCTCCAAAATTTCAAGTGTGCGCCATTTTCTTACCGTACATGAATCGATGGCATAAATTTTGAACCGACCAAAAGATAGGCCTTTTTTTACGTATTAGGCACATTTCTGGTCCTCACGTGTGCAGTATTGACTGATCAGGACAGAACGGAGAGAACATCATCCTGCAGGGCTCGTTTATTTTTCTCGCATCGATCTGGAAATCTCCCGGAAAGTGTTTTCCAAGCATTAGAAAAGAAAGAGGGCGTACGAGTAATCTCACGTACCGAAGAACTTAACGGTGCAAAAGTGACGTGTGCCGTAAACTGAAGCAATAACTAACAAATCTTGATGCACAAGATGCTGTGTTCCAGGTGACCTAATCAGCCCGAACCGGGGCTTGAGAGCCGTTTATTCCTGCCAACCATCTTTGAACGTGATCTCAGCGCGGCTAAAGTGACACACAAGACACTGAAAACGATCAGACGAAGCCGGTGACTAGGTTCTGCATGCGTGAACGAGATCCTCTCTGCAAAATTTTCTAGTACCCCTGATGACATGACGGTTTTACTGAATCCTCATGTTGCTTGGACGAAACACGGACCGGATTAGCATATCTATACCAGCTATACATCCAAATCCACATACGGGTTTGGCTTCAACGGAAATACGTCATTCACTTGAACAATAGCCATTACTTCTCATGACCTGCACTGCACAGCCAATGAGCCAAGTTACATTTCACGTGCCAAATTTAATTGTCGTGAGCCTCCATACACCATACTAGTGATCTTTCACGTGTCCAAATTATCCGAGATTGTCTCCAAGTCCTTGAGCCATGCATGCAAACACACTGTTGTAACACAATTTCGATAAATATTATAATGCTTATATTTATAATTATTATAATACAATTTTATATCACACACAACCTGACAATAATAATAATACCCTTTTGTCAAATTGCCCTAATAAGATGGAATAAGTCTACTGTTTCTGAAAAAAAGTAGTACGATTATTGTACCTAAGATGCTTTATTTTACTCACAAATGTTGAAAAAAAATTCAACCGTACGAGCAATAGTAGTTTCGCGAGTAAGCATCAACTCGCGGGCGTCAGGGCCTTTGAACTCGAGACCACAGCTGCTGCTACGAAACATACAGCAAGACAAGACATGATGCATACAAATCTGGCCAGCCACTCCTTTGATCGAGCGTCCTCACGACGGCACTCTCGCTCTTCTCGATCTAGCAGCCCCTACCCTCCCGTCAGCTCAAGTACACTCCGAGATGTACGCGGCTCACCTGCTCCCGTCCCGCCGCCGCGATCGCCGGACCGATCGGTCGCGTCCGCGAGCACGCCGCAGCCGTGTACGTATCTGAGTCTGATCCGGAGTTGGGCACTCGGATCGGATGTCTGTACACGATTGGCCGGCGTCAGACTGCGACGGGTGTATGTACGCCTCCATCACTTCGTTCGTTCTCGATCTGCCCGGAGCCGGGAGCTATACTTCAACGCACCGGAAAACGACCGTTTCCGGCGGAGAGCTTAACCGTGGCTGCAGATTTGCTGAACAAAACGAAGGCTCAGCCGGAACGAGACCGGTATATCTCCGAGGGCATCCTCTCACTCACATCACGCCAGGAGGGGACGGCTAGCTAGCTAGGCCGCGGCAATACCTAACTCACCTAACCACCGCACGACCGCGCTCGCGCACATGTGATGCGTGTGCGTCGTCTCTCTGCGGTGAAGGCAGCGCCTGGCCGGACACGCGCGCTTTGCGCTTTGCGGCTGGCTGTGGCTTCGCCTCTTCGCAAGTTAACTTTGGCGGTAAGCACTATACTCGCGTCCCAATTGTTGCTGTTGTATATATATATATATATATATATATATATATATATCCAGGAACGAGGTTTAAATGATGCAATATCTGCCGGAGTTTTCTGACTGACAACTGAGTTTGGGAAAATTCAGATTATGTTCATTTATATTCATATAATGACCTTTTTGTTTCCCCTTTTAATAAGAAATGACGGCCCCTAGGGCTCAAGAGACTAGTTAGTTACAAGTGTATGGACGTAATCCTTCGATGTGATAGAAATGACTAGAGATAATCCTGAGACTCCTCTCCGCAATAAAGAAACCTGAGACTGAAATGAAAGCGACGCTTATTCTTTCCCACTGCACTCAATTACTAGTTCTCGCCCCATCTGCCTGCTCTTTCCTAGCACACCCCAGCAGCTCAGCCCATCCAGGAAGCCATCTCGATGAGTTTCCTTAGCTTCTTCACTCACCGCAGAATTTTGCATTAGGTGCGCGGCCGGGGAAAAGGAGCGGCGGTATCAGTATCACCCCGATGAAAGAGATACATGCTTGGGAGATCATACTGTACCTAGCCTGATGGGATCCGACACCTCTAATATGGCGATGCTTGGCAACCCATGGGGATGGGGACGCTTCGCGTTTTCCTTCCTTCCCCTCCAATCCAGCGCTGTGCAGGTGGAAGCAGTCGCTCGAAAGTTGATGTGCGATCCGATGATCCAACTGACCGGTTCCTGACGGGCGAGCGAGGCGCACGCCTGACGACGCCTCCTGATATTCCTGGGATATATAAAAACCTGTTCCGAAAGCCCCGTTCCGATCGTCCCAGTGGCACCACCAGCAATAATAAAGGAATTGTTGCAGAGAGTGGTGGGGAATAGTTAACGGAAGTCCCGTAAAGGTGATCACTGAAAACTAACTCAGATCTTACTGAGAGCGACACGTCCAGTGGCTGGCTAGAGAAAATGAGAAACCGAATCATTGCGTCTCCTTAAACAACTGCTCTTTGTGGAAGGAAAAGGTGCGGAACCACTTCGTTATTCCGGAGCAGGGAAAAAAATGACAACGTTTCGGATTTGTCGCCAAACTGGATCGAATAGTAGCTTGTTTATGTTTTCTTCTTCCTGTTTGTTTAATGTGTCTTCGGATTCACAGCAGTTTACCCTTTACCTTTCGCTTTCCTTCCCGTTTACCGGCGGTGCAAATTCCTGGGTACAACAAGGTCACGATGGCTACTGCTGACGTTCCCGCGGACCAAGTGGACACATATCTTCCGTTCGTGCATGGGTTGGGGGCGAGAAAAGAATGCGCCGGAGCCGTGCTCTTTTCAACTAGCCAGGCCCAGGCGCGCACGCACGCACGCACGCACGGGGCCGTTTCGTAGAACCGAAGCGAGACCCGCACGGGCGCGCACCCGGGCCGGAGTGCGTTGCCATCAGTTGGGGAGAAAGGGAAGTGGTGGTGGTGGCGATGATGGTAACACGTTGCAAATGCAGGGCAAACCGGGTGGCGCCCCGCTTCGGTTGATCGGTTTGGATCTCGGAACGATGGGGTCCGTGCCAGTTCCTCGGCGGCGGAAAGCGAAGGCGACGGCCCGTTGCGGATCGCGAGTTGCGACCGCGAGCGAGCCTGATGAAGTGATGAAGGATGGGGAGCCCCGGTTGCCGGTTGGAAACGGTTCCGTGCTTGTCCGGGTTGGGACAGGGTGCTGTGGCCTTGTCGCGTGAGAACGTGCGCGCGCGCGGTGGGATCGGGGAGAGGTGGACAAGTGTCGTGTAGCTTCCCCGGAACGGTGGCTGAGCTTTTTGACGGGGAGTGCAACATATGTCGTTTCGCGGGGACATCAGCGTGCTCCGGGCGAATCATCTGTCAGTCCAAAAGGAGGGTAGTGGACCACTAGACGATCTGCTTTTTATCTCGCAGTTTTTTTTCCTTAAGGAATCTCGAAGGTACTGAGCGAGGCGCTAGAAAATGGTGTTTCGGATCAGGTGCTCTCTGCTCTGCCCTTGGCTCTGACTGCCGAGTGCTGACTCGCTCCACGGAGAATTAGTTGTCTGGACTGTATCACAAGTACAAAACCGTGTATTACCACGGCCCAAAAAACAGGATTTGTTGCCGGGTCCAAACCTTTTGGGCCTATACATCCATGGATTGGTGACATCGAGGCCGCAGTGGACTGTCCGTTCAAAGTTGGACGAAATAAATATGAAACACGTCATTTCATCAAAACCCAAAAACTAAACGATTTAAGAAAACGAAGGCTTCTCAACATGGACGACAGACACTTGCACTCGCTACATTCAACTCTAACAAGTAACAGTAACAATTTGAAAACGGATGGAATATATTTGAGATTGCATGATAGAAACTACACAGATTGAGTTGCAAACATATGCAAGTCCAACACAATAAGTACATCATTGGTGTTCAGAACGCACAATAATACTCTCGCTACTCGACAGATCATATCAAGCTCCCCTAACGATAACGCTGACAGGTTTCAGCCTCAAATCACACAATGAACTGAAATGCAATGATAAATTTCAGCCGAAGTTCATAAGAATATAGCATAAACATGTCGCAGGTAGGAGTTCCACGCAGCGCGTCGCTTAGCACACGCCATTGGTCTTCTTCTTGGCGAGGACGGCCCTCTTCCAGAGGGAGATCACCTGGCGCTGCTTAGCCTTCTGGGCCTCTTCCGCCTCGGCGGCGGCGAGCGCGGCGAGGTCGCCGCTCGGGACGCGGGCGGGCAGCGCGTCGAGCTCGTGCAGCACCTTCTCGATGTCCAGCACCAGACGCTCCGCGAGGGTGCGGCTGAAGTCCTCACGGATGACCACGCGGAGCACCGTGACGTGCTGCGCGTCCGGGGGCATGGTGTAGGCCGGCACGATCCACCCGAAGCGGCGCAGGAAGTCGGAGATCTCGAACTCGTTGTGCCGGCTGCTGTCCTTGAGGGAGAAGGCCACCAGAGGCACGCCGTTGTCCTTGGACACGATGTTGAAGCGGCCTGTCTTCTCAATGCCCTCCTTCAGCACCATCGCGTTCTCCTGGCAGTTCTCCATGATGTTCTTGTACCCCTGCGCATTGCCCAACCACGTTCAGCAAAGAGAGAATGTCTCGCATAAAAATTGAGTCCTGATTCTTAAAAAAGGAAAAGAGTGACCAACTGATGCAATGTATTTACCTCGTAGCCAAGGCGGATCAGCTGGTAATACTGTGCAATAACCTGGCTGGAACCTGAAATTTTGGTGACCAAGAAGAGCATATTAGTCAACCTGCGGTGTGGTAGTGTGGAACTGTGGATGCCTAAATGAACACGGGAAAATAAGCAAAGAACAAAGAAATGCACCTTTGGAGAAGTTGAGCGTGAAGGTGGGCTGGTCAGCGCCGAGGTAGTTGATGTGGAAGATGAGCTCTTCCGGCAGGTCCTCCTTGGTCCTCCAGATGCACCACCCGATACCAGCGTAGACGAGACCGTACTTGTGCCCACTGACGTTGATGCTCTTCACCAGCGGCAACCGGAAGTCCCATTCCAGGTCCGGGTACAGGAACGGCGCGATGAACCCGCCGCTCGCCGCGTCGACGTGGATCGGCGTGTCCCAGCTGCACGTTCAGTCAAAACCCGTCCATAAGAACCGCAACGGCACGCACAAAATCAGTGAGCGCGAATGCACTGACGAAGAACGCAGTGCAATACAGAGTGTTTGTTCGGTTAGTTACCCTGTCTCTGCGTTCTTCTTCAT
Source organism: Chloris gayana (assembly GCA_031894775.1). Classification (NCBI taxonomy): domain Eukaryota; kingdom Viridiplantae; phylum Streptophyta; class Magnoliopsida; order Poales; family Poaceae; genus Chloris; species Chloris gayana. Next base: position 362,514 of record JAUNZO010001315.1, read on the forward strand.
CAGGAGGTCGTTGAGCATCTTCACGTCCTCGAACTCGCCGTTGAGCGTAGATCCCAGGATGGCGGCGACGCAGATGGTGTTCTCGTCGACCATCTCCACGGCCTTCTCGGGGTCCATCACGTAGTATCCTTCACTGAGCTTCACCTCCTTGAGCTCCACCTCGAAGTAGCGCGCGAACTTCTCCCAGCAAACCTGCATAGCATTTTCGATTCCAATCATGTCAGCAAAGGTAAACCACGCAAGTGCATTGGACAGCAGGCACCACACGAGTCCGCTTACCTGGACATTGGCGCCGGTAACAATGTTAGGCTTGTCGCAGGGCTTGCCGGCGGCCCTCATTTTGTTCTGCCAACGCCTCTTGAACGCCAGCCCGGCGAGCATGATGGCCTCGGACGACCCGACTGTGCCAACTCCGACGGCCGTCTCGTCTTCCCCAAGAGGGGCGTTGAAGAGATGCGCGATCATGTTCACGCATCGGTTCTGCAAAATCACAAGTTGAGGGCAAGGTTGAGTTCAAACAGTCGACAAGCAGGCCGTCATTCTTATTTTGGTACGGTAAAAAGCAATATATATTTTTCAAAGAGAAAAATAACTCTGTTTTTGCTTCAAACTATAATGACAGATTGAATTCACTTTGACATTCGAATTTCAGAAAAGGGTGTAATCCTACATTTCAGATTTAACAGTTGCAAGTATTATTAGGCCATCGAGGAGAAATTCCATTACGTCACGGGAGCTGTCTTTAGGTCGGATTCTCCAATGTTTTTATACTATTCAGGAAATCACTTTGAGTTTGGCATCTGATACTCGAACCACTCCATTCCAGAGGAAGGGAAAAAAACTATGCAGAATAGCAGTCATACGGCTCTTTCTACCTGACTTTCTATCCGATGGGACTAGTAAGGTGGCAGTTGTGTTTCTGTTATTCGAGCACACTATCTCTCTCCATACACGTACAGCCGAAAGCGCCGAGCTATCTCATCATTCTTCCCCTCTGTCCCCTTTCGAGTCATGCGACAGCGACCTTATTTAACGCGATGTGCGCCACGGCGGGAATCAAATCAAATATGGTTAATCAGTCACTTCAGGATCGCATCCTGCTCAAACCGCCATGGCTGATCGACCTATACGTGGCGTGGTATCGCGAAGATGACCATTTGAAGCAAAAACGTAATTTGGCATGTTTGGTCCACTACCTTCTATAGCAATTCATTTTTTTATTACAAACAGGTTGCAAAGTTTTTTCTCGACACATGAAGAACAAAAAATAAGTGGTAGTATTAAAGTCTAAAATAAGGTTTGACAAAATATGGCAAAGTAGCAGACAAATTCCTCGATAAAAAAAACATCGAAGTGCTGTTGTCTCGTGGCCGGATAGCGACGGGCCAGGGAATCTCATTGGGCGATGAAGCCGACCCTGTTTGTCAGCCAGTGCGCGTACCACGGCGGGATGAGATGACGGATAGGCAGGGGCGCTTGCGCTGTCACGGCATTATTATTCTCATTTTTTATACATATCTCACGGTATTATTGGCTCGCAACCGGCAGACACCGCTTTCGGCGCGATCGATCGCCCATTGGCAGCGGCCAGTGGATTGGGTACTTTGGTCAGAGACCACTACGCCTTTTTCCATGGCTTCAAACGACAAAAAATGAAAAGGAGCATGCTGCAGGTTAAGACAACATGCTCCTGATCTCAAGGAGATCCCCTCCCCGGCCACGAATTCAGCCCACGTGACATCTGGAGACATCGACCATGCATGGCACAGTGACATGTTATCTCCTGATGGCTACAGGATTAAGCGCCCAATCCGGGGGAATAGACTACGGGACGAAAGTATCTTACGCCGTAACCGTCACGATGTAATTTGCTTTTATTTCTGCCGCGTCGGTGCGTCGCTGGTCCAGCCACTGTGACCGACTTGTTCTTCCCGTCACGCCTGGGGTTGCCAAACTTCAAAGGGAACGGTGATTGATTCGCGGAAAACATCGGAGCCAACAGTAAACAGTACTTTTGATTGTTGACTGGCGTCCCTGAGTCCCTCTCTACCGCAGTTCCTCTTCCGCTCGGCAGTTTTCAAGGGGAAATTAGGAAAGAACAGAATCCAATGAACTAACGCGGAAGGCAGATGGTTAAAAAAAAACGAGCGCATGTGCGGCATGCTTTGGGTATACGAGCCGTTTGCCGTTTCCGCGTGTTTGTCTTCTGGTTTCGAGGACGGATCAGGGGGCCAAGTGGCCAATGCGAAGCCGCGGATCCTACCGCGGAAGAATGAAACAGAAGCACGGATCTGTTCAACGGAGCGCGTGCCGTCCCAGCAGGCAACAGGGGCAGCGGGGCAGAAGGGAAGAGGCGTGTACCTGGAGCTCGGTGGTGACGGGGTACTCGTCCATGTCGACGTAGTTCTTGTTGACGGAGGCCTGGATGAGCTTGTCGCACTCGGGCTCCATCCACGTGGTCACGAACGACGCCAGGTTCAGCCGCGGGTTCCCGTCGAGCATCAGCTCGTCGTTGATGATCTGGTACGCCGCCTCCTTGGGGATCGACTGCTCCGGCATCCGGAACCTGTTCGAGCCAACACAGTAGGTCAATCAAACGGATCAAACCAGCAAACGCGGCGCGTCGCGGGCAGAGCGATTGGGCTGCAAGGTATGTCCGGAATCGCCGGAGCACACAGGAAAGCGGCGCGACGACGTGCCTGGGGAGCGAGGCGCGGACGTAGCGGGAGGCGAACGTCGAGTGGATCGACGCATCGGAACCACCGACTCCGTGTGAGAGCACCATCTCGATCGATGTCTCGCCGGCGGGGACGGAGGCGGGGGAGAGGAAGACCAAGGTTCGCTGCTGGCTTGGAGGAGGGGAAGAGGGAGAGAGCCGACGACGCCGGGTTTGCGGCAGTGCTACCGCGTCTCCGCTATTTATTACTCTACTACCAATCACTGTATATGGAAAAAGAAAGGAAAAAAATTCTGTGCGGCAGGGTCGCATACAAGCGCTGTGCGGCCCGGGTCTTGATTCCTGCCGCGTGGACTGCGTTTATCATCCGACGCTAAGCACCACAACAGCTCCCGCACGGGTATTCTTGTGACGCTCGGCTCCCAGGTGATCCGCAGCTTGGCTCACGTCACTGACGATGGCTCGATTAGTAGTTCCTACTGCCGGCAGCCCGAAACAGCTCCCGTCTTGACATCAACATGCATGGCTAACCTCCTGCTCTCACCAGGTATTGTGTATTGTGTGTGAAAGAACTATGGAGTTAAAATTGTGAAATTGTTAAAATCTGAGTGGAGGATAAGTAAAATTTTACTAGACTAGCAAATCTCTTATTTTTAACAGTTCAAAGATAATGTATCATTACTAAATAGCACTTCAGGGTTCTATTAGAAACAAGGATGGATTTTTTTTTTACCGAACTCAGTAGAGAAAACCCCGACCTATTTTTCATTTTTATTTTTGTATCTTAGTTGTTAGCTCCCACAAGGAGTTGAACCCAGGTCTACTAAAAGTTACTCACGTGCTCTAACTACTAGGCTAAAGGCCCTTTCGCGGGTAGATCTAATTTTCAGTCGATTGTAAACGTCTTCTCCTTAAATCGATAGTTGTGAGCCATTCGATCCGCAATCAACAACAGACTAATCATCTTCAACCTCTGGCTGCCTCTTCTATCGTGTGCGCTAAAGGAAACCCAACGATGAATCCTCTATTTTGCTATGGCGAACGCGACACTAAATTCTCCGGCAAGACTTGCCGTTAGATTCTTTGGCGACCCACGATTTGCCATGGTCGGAACAAGAGATGTTGGATCTTAGGGGTACAAACCATATGACAATAGGGCCACTAAATTCTCCAACGTGTACACCACTAAATATTACGGCGTACTCAATCTCCGACGAGAATGAACGTCCACTGAAATCTTGACTGAAAAGTATTCCCGTAGAAATAAAGGTAAATAATTATGTCGCTGCTGGGAGAGAAGGGCAATCTCTCATCATCCTTTTTGTCGAGCAGTAACTTTAATTTCTCATGTCCGCGTCTTAGGCTCGGTGGGGTTTCATCAGTGTTAAATGAGGTGCCAAATCAGCAAATGAGATGACGTGGCATAACAATTAATATGAAATTGGCACTGTTTCATAGGTACGAAACTCCATTGAAACTGTAATTGAGAATATATAGTTTCATCCCAACCATTTTTGACCAATCTAGATGCAACAATTAGATGTTATTTAATGCTACAACTTGTCTATGAAGTCGCAAGGAGATGTGTGGGAGCCATCGCAGCGTTGCGCATCGGATTGGCAGCTCCGTCCACGTGGCAGTAATCAAGAGCAGGTCCACACGATGTCTGTTTGCGGCCCTCCTGCACCGAATTTTTTTCCGTAGTTAGAGCACGTGAGTAACTTTTAGTAGATCTGGGTTCAACTCCTTGTGGGAGCTAACAACTAAGATATAAAAATAAAAATGAAAAATAGGTTGGGGTTTTCTCTACTGAGTTCGGTAAAAAAAAATCCATCCTTGTTTCTAATAGAACCCTGAAGTGCTATTTAGTAATGATACATTATCTTTGAACGGTTAAAATAAGAGATTTGCTAGTCTAGTAAAATTTTACTTATCCTCCACTCAGATTTTAACAATTTCACAATTTTAGCACTATAGTTCTTCCACACACACAATACCTGGTGAGAGCAGGAGGTTAGCCATGCATGTTGAATTGTTGATGTCAAGACGGGAGCTGTTTCGGGCTGCTGGCAGTAGGAACTACTAATCGAGCCATCGTCAGTGACGTGAGCCAAGCCGCGGATCACCTGGGAGCCGAGCGTCACAAAAATACCCGTGCGGGAGCTGTTGTGGTGCTTGGCGTCGGATGATAAGTACAGTCCACGCGGCAGGAATCAAGACCCGGGCCGCACAGCGCTTGTATGCGGCCCTGCCGCACAGAATTTTTTTCCAAAAGAAATGCTCTTGCTGATATTTTTTTGCGACGAGTACAAGTCTTATCTGAGACCGGCGCGAGCTGTTCGCGAACGACGCGACGTCCGTCTTTGTCTTAGCGGCGGCAGGTCTGATGCTTCCTTTTTTTTCCTTAAGAAAGGGTCTTTTGTTTTTCCTTACGATCTGTCCACGCACGTTCCGCGTCTATTTGTCATCCTCTTTCTTTCCTTTGGAAAAACATGGTGATTTCTGATTTGTCGCGTTCCATTCACATTTCGTGAAATAAAAACGGTTCCGCTCGGTTTCCTTTACATGCTGCCGCCCGGGGATGATGATGGACGGTGTGGGACAGGGCGATTGATTCTTCTGTTTTTCAGGGAAGTAAAAAATATGAAAAGCTGCTCTGCACATTTGTACATATGTGATGGGTGTGCATCAGGAATCACGATGCAAATTGCAGTAGTTGAGTTTTAAGATACACTTTTTTCTCGGTAAAAGATAGATCACCGGTTGTTGAAACAGATCATGTGCCCCATGCACGCCTGAGCTAGCCTGTAGTTGGTGTCCACTTGTCAATCATCATACGAACATGCATGCTGCCCTGCTGAAACGGTCGTAGAAAACTTATCAGTTTATTAAAGCTAGCATGTTACTCCGTTTCAGGGTCACTGAAATGATGAAAGCTATCGGTCATCAGCATTTAAATGCCAGTTGCGCCTTCCAGTTTCATGGGAACCTGGCAAGCCCGTCAAAGGAAGAAGGGTGTAGGAAGAACGAGTCGGAACGGTCACTGTTGATCTCAAGCGAGTTGGCAAATTGCCGGTGGACTAGTAGGGGTTTGGGAGCTCGACCATGAATACTTGAATAGGATGTGGAGAGAGCGAAGCTTAACCGTCGACTGCCGGCTGACTAGTCCTTACATGATTATCCAAGAAAAGTTTGATTAGCCGCTCATCTTGTATCTTGACCGCCCTTCTAACGGAGTTTTACATGCAACCTCTAGCATGTCACAGCACTCTTTGACTTTTAAGATGCCTCGCCGATTGGACAAACGTATGGTATGTCCACAATCATTGGTGCACTAAGTAGTATCGTATGCTTGTCATTGGTTAATCAAGTATTAGAGTAGTCGAGACACTGAAATGGAGAAAACGTGTTTTACATTAAGTACATACTTAATCGTCAATTCATTCCGGAAGGACTTTTGGCTCTTACCATGGTGGACCATGTGCAACGTCAAAAACTAATTCCTGCGGAACCAACTTGTCGCGTTGATCGCGCTCGTGCTCCTTGCAGAGACCATGTGACATCGCCCATGACACTATGACATTAACAAATATCCTCGCACGACCGTCTGAACAACGAGTAATGGTTGATCCATTGTCGGATCCTGATCCTGATCTGCAATACATTATACATACAGAGTTCAATCGGCATGTGGGTATGCATATATAGCTTTATTCTTTTTTTTTTTTGCGAACCGCATATATAGCTTTATTCAAGCCATGATGAACCATGAGCCTCCTATACCGTCCTATGCAACGAAGGGCTGGGGCGGCAAGCCAGCGCACAGGTGCGTCTGTAATCTACTAATCTGGAGCACTTTTTTTCCCTCGGTTTTCCGTCGAGTCGGCGGAACAGGGAGCACTTTTTTCCCTCGGTTTTCCGTCGAGTCTGAACGGCGGAACAACGAGTCGGAGCCTGAGTTTGCTGCATAGGTAGAAAGTTACACTCGAGAAAGTTCAACGCCTCTCGAAAATTTGACCTGGATCGATCGCCGGACAGGGACAAAAGTTCATTTTTCTCACCGGGGGGAGGTAATGACCTGGCCACATGAGCCTCTGCCCTATGGCAACTGACAAGTCTTCACGATCGCGTTACTGCGTTCGTGCGTCCGCATCTTCCATGGCCATCCATCCACACACACACACACAAAGTCTGGAGACCAAAGAAAGATAGACTGGTCAATTGGTGTGTTCAGCGATGGAGCCTTGGTTGACGGATGCGCCCCGCGCGCGTCTCAATGCAAACGTCACCGCCGCCGGGTCGTGCAGCTGCCGGCCGTCGCCCCCGCTCGCCTCCCCTGAACCCAGCTGTGTGCGTGCAGCATGTGCGTTCCGCCGTCTCCTGCTCCATCGGGCATCCGTGGCCGAAGTACAAGCACGGACGGAGGCGGGCAGTGCAGCCGTGCATTGCTGGTATATGTGTAGCGTGTCTCTCTTCTTGGGCTCCTGCAGTTTCCAGCCAGCAAGCACAAGAGCGCCAGTGTGGCCGAGATGCGCGCAATTCGGCCCTTCCCAAAGCTCGTGCAAGAGCCCAAGTCGCAATCGAGGCCAGCCCATTCCATCCAAGCGCCAGCCCGATGGAGTCAGCAAATTCCTTTGTTGGCCCTAGAGAAAATGCTCCTCCTTTCTTGGCTTATTCTTGATTGAAGTTCCTTATTTGATCTTGGTTTCTGTTTTGGTTCTCTTTATGGCTTAACCATCAAGTCTGCTAGCTATTACCCCAAGATGACGTGTCCCCAGAATGCAAATGACCAATGATCGCTTGACTCATCCCTTCTCCCTATATGGCCTATACAAATATTATACGAGAGGTTGAGGACGGTGGAGGCGAATTGGGCACAGAGAGAAAAGGGTCACCGCAATTCTTAGGAGCACACCATGTCAGAAAGACATCGTTGGTTATGGCTAGGGCATCGTCACGACGCTTGTGAAATTTGGCTCCACGCAAGGAGCTAGCGAGCGTGCGATCCGGGGTGCCGCTAGGGTATGCGTGCGACCTCCAAAACTTGATGGCTTATTTTGATCGAAGTTCCTTATTTGATATTGATTTCAGTTTTGGTTCTCTTTATGGATTAACCATCATGTTTGCTAGTTATTACCCCGAAATGACTTGTCCCCACAATGCAAAATGACCAATATTCGCTTGACTCGTTCCTTCTCCCTACACTGCCTACCTACATAGACATTTTACGAGAGGTTGAGGGCGGTGGAGGCGATTTGGACACACGGAGGAAAGTGTCACTGCAGATCTTAGGGGCACACCACGTCAGGAAGACACCGCTGGTTGTGGCTAGGGCACCGTCACGACCGAGGATGCTTTTGAAATTTGGCTTTGCGCAAGGAGATGGCGAGCGCGTGAGCTGGGGTGCCGCTATGGTCATGCGTGCGACCTCCAAATGAGTGGCGACGGCTAGCGAGAAGACAAGGCAAGAACAAAGGGGAATACGAGGTGGGCACTAGCGAAAAGTAGTGAAAAGTGAAAAGAGAAGATAATGGGTTGGTGTAGATTATGATAGAGCGAAGTAAAGAGAGGAATTATTTAAGGTAGATTTTCTTCAAAAAAAATTATTTAAGATAGATATGAGAGCATAATTTTGATCCTTTCATATACTAAATGGATCAAAATTTGAGGAAGAGAATAGGAAAGGGGGTTATTTAATTTGCTTTTTTAGAATTGAACTATGCTATAACTTTAGCAAGACAAGGTTAAATTATCAAAAGCTCGTCATGTGGTCATTTACAACAGATAAACAGTAACAAAAAAATCAACCGATGGAATAGGAACAAACAAAGTATTGCCAAGGGACAAATGGCGAGCAATGTCAAGTGCTTTCTTCAAGCTACGATTGTTGAACCAATAATAACAAATTTTCTAACATAAGCGATATAGGCAAAGAAGGCCTGAAGTTACAGTGAATCATATTTATTAAAGGTGATTAGAAATTGACAATCTTGTTCAGCATAGCAGCAGCAAGCAGAAAACCATAGTGCTGGACCAGAAAGATTGAATTACGTAAGGCAAAACTGGAGACAACGTAGAGGAGGTGTCCGTCCTCAGGGCGCTCACACGGTAAGGTTAGCAGCTCGCGAGTATGGGGGCACATTGGCGAAAACGGACCGGTGGCCAGTGGAGGTGCTGCGGGCAGCTAATGGCCGGCGTGCAGCACGGAAAAAACTGGCGGTGGTGGATCGCCAGCAAATACCGGCGGCGATCACGACTTCGTATCAACCAGAGCGATAAACAGGAAGAGTGCGCCCCACCGCTGCTGTGGCTTCCCTGTGCTGCTTTCGTATGCCGATCGGTGTGCCTGCGGCTGTGTGGACTCCATCCGGTCGATCCACGTGTCTGAACCAAGGCCCACTACTATTTTCCTTTCATCACCACGTAAAGCTAAACAAACGGCACCGTCACGCAGCCTCTCCCTCTCCAAGACGAATGCTTCGGGCAGCTCTGCTCATGGTGCATGGTGGTCTCCTCGATAGTGCGCCATGGAGGCGTGACTTGACTGGTGTTACTGATAACTCAAGTTCGGAACCTCCGACTGAGTGGCAGCAGCCTCGGGGGTGTTCGTTTCCCCTATCTAATTTTTAGAGAGTCAAATCGAAGAGAATTTTATCGTTTTGGAGTCTTAAATAAAGTCTAATCTCGAAGCTAATTGCAGACTCTCTATCTAATTCACGAGACTGAATCCAACGAGGGTAATTATGGTGTTATTAGAAGATGTTTACTCGTAGCATCACATGTAGCAAAACATAGATTAATTAGGATCATTAGATTCGTCTCGCAAATTAGAGAGGGTCGCGACATAGGTTTTGTTATTAAATTAATAAAAGATCTTACTAAATAGTAAGATTCTTTTCGATGTGACAGATATCTAAATTTTAGAGGTGGAAACGAACGGGGCCTCAAACTAAACCGCAGGGACATCGACTCTGGTGCCGAGGATATCAATTTGTGCGGCTAGTGACCTGGTACTGAGGGATGGCCTCGATTGTGTGAGCTTTCGTCGAGTGCAGCCACCGTCCTGACGGTGGATTGGATCCACTGTCCACATAAGTGCGAACAACTTCTCGAGTGCTCTGAACTCGGAAGCAAGGAATCCGAGCGACCGAGCATCCAAACGTGCCGTATCGGGGTGGGTTACAGAGCCACAGCCGATTACCGGGGTGTGCACTTTCCCGGTCACAAGTGGACTGGTCAGTGTGATATGATTTTGTAAGCAAAGACATCGATATTTTAGAGGCTTGGAGACGGTCACAAAACGATCACGACGGTGACGTGATGTCTTATCATTAGTAGCTCTAGCCAATAAGCCAAATACTATAAAACGTCAACCATGTAGCTTTTTTTTTGTGATTACGCAAGTAGCTGAAATATCTGTATGCATACACGATTATAAGAGCTCGACGCTGATCTCCCAACAGAACAGAGAAGTGCAGGTTTGCATCAATTAACTGCAATTTTTCCCTCGCAAAACAAATCCTGCCCAGTTTTTCGAATCGAAAACTGTAAACATTAGAATTAGAACCTCGTCGCTATCCGGTGATTTCCGGTCTCTTCACTTGTTCAGGCACGCACGCCCCACGCCCCAGCGCCGTGGCCAAGCCCTCTCCAACTGCAACGACCCCCGATTCCAGCGCCGGTACCAACCCCAACTCCTCCCCGAAGAGCCCGCGACCCGACTCAACCGATCACCGGAACAGCAAACAGTCGCGGTAGCGCCTGTGCCGTATCCGTATCCTTAACTAACCTCCTAGCCCCCGAGCGTATCTAGATAACCGGATCTACACGCTATGGCTTCCTCCTCCTAATCCAAACTCCCCAGCAACCATAAATAACACTCCCCGAGGTTTCACCTCGGCGGTGTGGACCTGCCGTTCTCGCTTCATCGCCGGAAAAGGCAACCCAAAACTGCTGTTTCTAGCTCCGATCCTTGGGCTGGTCCCGACTCGATCCGGCGTGCTCGTCGGTTTCGCCGTCTCCGGGGGCGGACCATGGCCGGCGCGGAGCGCGAGCAGGAGGACACGCTGGAGCAGGGCCTCCTCGCTCCGGAGGTTGGTTTACTCGGGGAATTCGTTTGTCCCTCCGTCTCATCTCGTTTTGTTTTCAGTTCAGTCTGGATGGTGGTCTCTGCCGATTCCGTGCAATTAGCGTTGCTCTGATGTGTTTAGCGACTCCCAATTTAGTTAGTTTGGTGGGATTGGCGTCTATTTCAAGGAGGAACGGTCGTGCAATCGTGCGCCAAATTTTGGAAGAATTTAAGTGGAACTTCATGTTTCATCTTGTGATTCTAGGTACTTGTATACATGATAGCTTGGCAGACAATCACTTAAGAAGAGGAATCATGACTAGGATTGTGAATTGCAGCTGTGCATACCTGAGCCTAAATAGTTCGTCTTATGAATCTCTCAACTCATTGAAAATCATCCAATTCCAGTTCTAGATTTCTGTTATTTCACTTCCATTTCCCTTAAGCAAATAGAACTGTACTCCCTGTAGTACAAGGCTACCAGCATAATGCTATGTTGACTTTCTTTAAGCATTACTGTTGAAAGTAAAGCGTCCTGCTCTCGCTGAATCAATACAATTCATGGTTCCTTATTCTATCCTAAACTTAGTGATCCAAGTCTGTCCATGAGTGTATGCTTGTGTTTGATACACAACTAAAGTACTCACTCATGTTTTTCCGCTCTTATGCTATTTGCTTGACGGATTGTATGTAGTGTAATGCTAAATAATGTAATCTTTGTTTCAGGAACCCAACCAACTAGTGATCTACACTGGAGATGGATCTGTTGACTTTTCTGGGAATCCTGTTGTGAAGGAACAGACTGGTAGATGGAAGGCATGCCCATTCATCTTAGGTAGTTTCCTGGGGTATATCTGCCGAATTTTTTAGTGTGTGCTTTAGTTTACTTTCTCAATCTAACATTCAATTAACTATCATTGGTTAACCTACAGGTAATGAATGCTGTGAGCGGCTGGCCTACTATGGCATCGCTACAAACCTTGTTACTTACTTGACGAAAAAGCTTCATGATGGCAATGCTTCTGCTGCTAGCAATGTGACTACATGGCAGGGAACTTGCTATCTGACTCCTCTAATTGGAGCAATCCTGGCCGATGCATACTGGGGGAGGTATTGGACAATTGCAACATTCTCCACAATTTACTTCATTGTAAGTCATCTTACTCCAAAATGTCATGGTACATTACAGCTCATTTAAACACTGCGATTTGAAAGAAATTCTCTACTTAACAGTGCATGACCTATATTGCTTTAAACAAACTTTATATAATGACATCTTTATGATGCACCTGTCAAGCTGAAGACATGTTCCCATGCCCAAATGAGCAAACAATAATTAAAAATGTTTGTTATCTGTCAACACTAACAGTGATATTGTTTCTATGTAAGACCTCTTCCTCAATTCATATGTTAGTCCTTTCAATTGATTCTGGCGCTACCCTATTACTTTGATATCTTTTAAGTTGACACCATCTTTTAATTGTAGGGGATGGCAATATTGACTCTTTCAGCATCAGTTCCTATGCTCATGCCTCCAGCCTGTGAGGGATCCTTTTGCCCACCAGCAAGTCCTTTTCAGTACACTGTCTTTTTTCTTGGTCTTTACCTTATTGCCTTGGGTACTGGTGGAATTAAGCCGTGCGTCTCGTCCTTTGGAGCGGACCAATTTGATGATACAGATCCAGCTGAGAGAATCCAGAAGGGTTCTTTCTTTAACTGGTTCTATTTTTCAATAAACATTGGTGCTCTTATATCGAGCAGTTTTCTGGTCTGGGTGCAAGACAACGTGGGATGGGGTTGGGGCTTTGGCATTCCGACAGTATTCATGGGTTTGGCGATCATAAGTTTCTTCTGGGGTACATCGCATTATAGGTTTCAAAAACCAGGAGGTAGTCCTATTACACGAGTATGCCAGGTTGCTGTTGCCTCTCTGCGCAAATGGAATGTACATGTCCCAGAGGATAGCTCCCTCTTGTATGAGCTATCTGATGGAGTATCAGCAATTGAAGGGAGCCGGCAATTGGAACACACTGATGAACTCAGGTACATCTCTCTGTGAGACGAAATTCTAAGTTTCCACAATCTGGAACAATTTGTCATTCGTAAATACCTTCACAAATAAACACTATTTAAACATACAAATTGCTGGATCAGTTCCTGATTCTTTCTAGTCAGGATATTAGTTTTACTAAATTAAGACCTATACCTATGCAACTTTTTCTTTCTGTTGCTTTGCCATTCAGATATTTATGACTTGGAACTGTACTAGCTATTCACCATCTTTATATATTTATGACGTGCAAAAGCAAAATGACCCTAACATATTCCAATTAATGGTTTCAGATGTTTGGACAAGGCTGCTACGGTTACAGATATTGATGTGAAAACAGGTGACTTTACTGATCCATGGCGGATATGCACTGTTACCCAAGTGGAAGAACTGAAGATACTGGTCAGGATGTTCCCTATCTGGGCAACAACGATAGTTTTTTCTGCTGTATATGCTCAGATGTCCACAATGTTTGTGGAACAAGGGATGGTGCTCGACCCCTCCTTGGGTTCATTCAAGATTCCTCCAGCATCTCTATCAACTTTTGACACACTAAGCGTCCTTGTATGTGTCATTCTCTATGACAGCATACTTGTTCCAATAGCTCGGAAATTCACTGGTAAGGAAAAGGGCTTTACGGAGCTACAGAGGATGGGCATTGGCTTGGTAATTTCCATCATAACAATGGCAGTAGCTGCAATCCTTGAAGTCAAGCGACTGGCAGTTGCTAGGGATGCACACTTGGTGGATCAGAATGTGCCAGTTCCGTTGAGCATATTCTGGCAAATTCCTCAGTATTTCTTGGTTGGCCTTTCGGAGGTATTCACATTCATCGGAGCACTCGAGTTCTTCTATGATCAATCACCTGATGCCATGCGAAGCCTCTGCAGCGCGTTGCAGCTCCTCACGACAGCCTTCGGAAATTATCTCAGCTCGTTTATTTTGACAATGGTCGCATACTTCACAACAAGGGGAGGAAACCCTGGATGGATCCCGGATAACTTGAATGAAGGGCATCTCGATTATTTCTTTTGGCTTCTTGCTGGCCTCAGCTTCATAAACTTGGTCATATATGTCATCTGCGCCATGAGATACAAGAGCAAGAAAGCATCTTGAGTTGCGAGCGAGGGCCAGGAGTTGAATCGGGTGACTCTGCGGCCCGAAACCTGTACATATGTGTCCCATTACATGAAAGAACCGACCTTTATTCGGCTGCAAAGCTCTTTCTCATTGTACTTGATCCTAAGTGGATACATTAATGGGCCATGTACACCTCTAGGGGTGTAGAGGCCGGGACCGAGGTTCCATTATCTAAAAAAGTGGATACATTAATACTCCTATTTTTCTTACCAGTAATTGCTGTGTAACTATGTCATGTGCCTCTACGTTGCTGTCGGCCTTGGATTTTATTCCCAGTTTTTTTAATCCTGGTGCTGGCCCCACAAGGATTTGTGAGCTGTTCACTTTACTGAACTTTCGTACTGGATTCAAACTCGTCCCTTGTCCATGTCACTCGAGCCTCCAACGATTACTGAAGCCCCGATTTGATTGAACTTACGCATCGCATGATCGACATTAGCCAGCTCAACCTTAAACGACCTCCCTAATCAGCCAGCCCATCTTCGACGCGGCGGCCGGCAAATGAAGCAAAACAAACACGGGTCCAGCTGCATTTTGAGCTTCTGAGCTGGCCTGTGTTTGTGTAAGGCCGGTGCCTATCAGAAGACGGCAGTACATGCTGTGTGCCTGTGTCTTTGACTAATGCGTGGCAAGAGTGAGCGGGCCATGCAAACCTGTATCATGTGTGATGCCTGATTAGAACCTCTCATCATTGAAAAAGATTGGCTTGTTAACCAAAGTCGCATATATGGTCAAGGCGATTGCTGTTGACGACGTGGAGGTAGCATGGGAGCACGTCGTCGGAACTCAGAACCGGAGCGCATCGCGCGAGCTGCGGCGTGAACGTGGGCTATCATCATCAGCCTGTCTCAAGTCTCTGACCACCCGTTTTCAGTTGGTCGTATGATCTGAAAATTCTGAACGCCGATCGATCCATCAAGATAAGTTAACCTATCGCTAAAAGATATAGTTGTTCAACTGATATAAGTAATCTAAATAATCTCCAGACATTTGCATCCTTGCAGGACACAGTTGGGACGCAATGAGTCACTGACGGTTCTTGTTTCTTCTTAATTTCGTCCCTTCCGTATCCGTAGACCGTAGCTCCTAGGCTCCTAGCACAGCCTGGCGTACTCGTACACGGACTTGTTTAGCTTACGGATGCATGGTACAATGCAGATAAAAAAACAAGTGGAGAAAAAATAAAATCGCGACCGACCGATGAGCTCAACAACATGCCAGCAACAACAGTCCAGCCGTGCAGGCCACACGTAGTCGAAGACTCGAAGGAACGAATAATTGCAACGCCGGCCGCCGGGAATCACGTCCCGTCGACCCCGCGTCCTTCGCTCGACCAACTACCGAGGTTGACGGCAGCTACTAGCTACCGTTGTCCCTCGTCTCCCTCTTCCATCCATATAGGACAACGTTGCTATCTGTTCAAACATGGCGCTAACCTGAAAAGCGTGTATGCAGAGAGATATATAACCGTGCGTGTACTAGTTCTCAGCTTGGGAATCAATCTGCCAGAGCTCGCAGTTACGGCAGAGCTGCTCGTCGACCGGGCTTTCTAGGATTAAGATTTCAGGAAGGCGTCGTTAATTTGGAGAGCCGGTCGAGGATGTGGTGCTGCAGAGGTGTGGAGGAAGAGACGCCGTACAGCGCCCCGCCGGCGGGCAACCCGGCCGCGCCGCCGCCACGAGTAGCACCAGGTTCTTTCCTTGGGCCCCATCGCTTGTTGTCTCTGCAATCATCAGCTCGTTTCAAAAGATTCATTTGTTTTCGCTGATTTTGTGACTCGTGTTCTTATTTTTCCTTTGGCAATAACGCGCAGTCCAACAGAGAGGACCGAACGCGCCGAGACCCGGCGTGGGTTCATCTCCGGCGAAGGTGCTCCCCATCGACGTCCCGGCCTTCCCTCTGTCGGAACTGAACCGCCTGACGTCCAACTTCGGCGACCGCGCGCTGGTCGGCGAAGGCTCGTACGGCCGCGTGTACCGCGCGACGCTGAGCACGGGCGAGACGGTGGCGGTGAAGCGGTTCGACAACGGCAGCGCGTCGGGGCAGTCCGAGCCCGAGTTCTGCGAGCAGCTGTCGGTGGTGTCGCGGCTCAAGTGCGAGCACTTCACGCAGCTGCTGGGCTACTGCCTGGAGCTCAACAACCGGATCGTGCTGTACCAGTACGCCACCATGGGCTCCCTCTACGACATCCTCCACGGGAAGAAGGGCGTGCAGGGCGCGGAGCCCGCGGGGCCCGTGCTCACGTGGGCGCAGCGGGCCCGGGTCGCGTACGGCGCGGCCCGCGGGCTCGAGTTCCTCCACGAGAAGGCCCGCCCGTCCATCGTCCACCGCGACGTGCGCTCCAGCAACGTGCTCGTCTTCGACGGGTGCGAAGCCAAGATCGGGGACTTCAACCTCACCAACCAGTCGCCCGACTCCGCCGCCAGGCTGCACTCCACCAAGGTGCTCGGCACGTTCGGGTACCACGCACCAGAGTAAGCACAACACACTCCACCACATTGTTCGACGGTCCAGATCGATCATGGAGCATTTGCTAATTAAAATTGTGGTGTTGTGCTTTCTTAGGTACGCGATGACGGGCCAGCTGACGCAGAAGAGCGATGTCTACAGCTTCGGCGTCGTGCTCCTGGAGCTCCTGACGGGGAGGAAGCCCGTGGATCACACCATGCCCAAGGGCCAACAGAGCTTGGTCACCTGGGTACGTAGATTGCATAGTTTTGTGTCAGTTCACGCATCGGGTCTTGCGAAACCGAGTTGCCTGAAACAGCTTGTGCCATGGCCAGGCCACTCCGAGATTGAGCGAGGACAAAGTTAAGCAGTGCGTGGATCCGAAGCTGAACGATAACTACCCGCCGAAAGCCGTGGCCAAGGTAAGCCACATCCGAGAACACGGCGGCTATCAGCTGCTCTGCGTCGTCTTTAACGTACTGTACTCTGCAGCAGCTTATGTTTGCTCCTCTTTCTGCGCAGCTCGCGGCGGTGGCGGCGCTGTGCGTCCAGTACGAAGCCGATTTCAGGCCCAACATGACCATCGTCGTCAAGGCTCTGCAGCCGCTCGTCAATGCCCGGCCAGGAGCAGAGCATCAGTAGCTAGATAGCAATCTGCCAAGGCAGGGGTCGTTCTTCTAATTCAGTTTAGCACTGTCCATTTGATAAACCATTCGTTAGCTATTTATTATATTGGCAATTTCTCGAGCTTCCATTACTGTGATATCAAGATATTTAAGTGCATGTAAAATCCAGCGGCATCCTCGTTTCATTTCTTTGTTCATTTGTAGATGAAGACAATATGTGTTGAATGAGAAGTTATGTCGTCTCGTCTAAAAAAGGGGTAAAAAAGTCATCCCGGACTCCCGGTACAGCACATTAGTTCCACCATGTTCGATCAAGAGCAACCAAAATTCTATTAGGTCCATCACTCAAGGAATAGTGAATGTGTTGGAACTTGGAAGTTTGATCAGGATGCACTTAAGGTTGCTTTTGCTGAAAATGATAATTGAAGATGAGTTGCCCTTTTGCATTGGTGAGAAGACAGGGTTTAGGAAGTTTATGTCCAAAGCATGCCCACATTTCGAACTTTCCATCCATGAGAACATTCACTAGAGATGTAGTGCTTCGGTTCTTCCAAGAAAAAGCCAAGCTAAAGAAGTTCTTCAAAGATTCTTGTCAGAGGGTGTGCTTAACAACAGATTGTTGGACTTCTCAGCAACAAGATGGCTATATGACTGTTACTGCTAGTTTTATTGATGCTATCTGGAAGCTGCATAACAAAATCATTGGGTTTTTCATGGTGAAGGGTCACAAGGGGGATGATATTGGTAGAAATGTGATGAGATGCTTGGATGAATGGGGGTTAGAGAGAGTATTAACTGTAACAGTTGATAATGCAAGTGCCAATGACACTGGTATTAGTTATTTGAGGAGGCAGCTCATGAAAACTAACATAGGAACATCCCTTATTGTGATGCCAATTCAAAAAAAACTAACATGGGAAATGGCAAGTTTTTACACATGAGGTGTGCAACACACATTGTTAATCTCATCGTGCAAGATGGCTTAAAAGAATTGGACCTTTCTTTAAAACGTGTGAGAGCTGCAGTTAGATACATTAGAAAAGGTGGTTCAAGAGTAGTCAAGTTCAAGGAAATTGTGGAGGAATAAAAGATGACCAGCAAGCCATACCTAAAGCTTGATGTACCAACTAGATGGAATTCCACATATATCATGCTTTGAGCTGCAATTGTTTATGAGAACGTGTTCACAAGGTTAGTTGAAGAAGATGTGAGTTTTGCTATTGATCTATCCGAAGAGAGGGATGGCTTTGGTCATCCAGATGAATCTGATTGGGAAAATATTAAAAAGATGGCAGAATTCCTAGAGCATTTTCATGATCTTATTGAGCGTGTCTCTGCTATACTTCATGTTACCTCCCACACATTCTTTCATGAGATTGGAGAAGTGCATTTGTTGATTCAGTCTTGGTTGGAGAGTACTGATTTCTTATAGTCAGCAATGGGCAAGAGAATGAAAGATAAATTCAATAAATATTGGGGACTTTGGCACACCACTGTTGGAAATGAGAATGATCCAGAAAAGGGAAGGGGAAAGGGAAAGGAGAAGGTGAACCTTAATTATTTTTATTTTTATCGTTGCGTTGTCTTGATCCAAGGTATAAGTTATCATTGTACACGAAGATAACTGTTGAAGAAATATTTGGTGAGGAGAAGGGACGATTAGCTTGGGAAGCTATTAACACTTGTCTTCATGAGTTATTTCAAGAATACATTAAAATTTATGCTCCAAGTGAAGAGACAACCGATGTAAGTGTTGTAGTAGAATCAAAAGGAGGCAGAGGAGGCTAGGTGAAAGAAGTTATCGCCAAGAGAATGAAGACAAGCAATGGTTCAAGTAGCAACACTAAATCTGAACTAGACAAATATCTTGCTGAGGAAACTGAAGATACAAACATGAAGATTGACCTTCTTGTTTGGTGGAAAGCATCTGAGCAAAGGTTTCCAATTCTTTCTCGCTTGGCCAATCTCATCAGTAGCTTCTGAGTCAGCTTTTAGCACAACTGGACGCATTTTAGATGATTTCCGTAGCTCTCTTACTCCATTCATGCTTGAAGTTCTAATTTGTGCATAGGATTGACTGAGATGACCAATACCTCTAGATATTAAAGAAAATATGGAGGAATTAGTCATTCTAGAAAAGGTACAATATTCCTTTATGTTCTTGTTTCAACAATATTATATTGTTCACTACACATTTCCATTAGTAATCCACTGATTTTGGCAATTGGTTCTATTTTTCAATAAACATTGGTGCACATATATGCATATTGGAAGACAACTGAGCCGGAGTCCATATATGCACGTCACGTTACTTGTAGTTAACACGTACCATTGAGCCATAAACATGTTATTTATGAATTTAGATTTACTATTCTAAACACACATTTATGGATAATAATTTTAGATGTATTATATATATTATTTCCACAATATTGTTTTGTTATTATTTTATATATTTATACAGGAACAATAAATCTTAACTATTGAAATAATCGATATTCACTGCTAGAGTAATTGGTTTTCACTACTAGAATAATTTAAATATATATTTAAAAAATTAAAACATTTGAAAAATATGAAAAATGTCATATCAATTGATTGACACTACTGGAACAATCGATATTAACTGCAAGATCAATTTATGTTTACTACTATAATAATTAATTTCCATTGTTAGATTAATTAAAAAAATCAAAAACTTTATAATATACTACTCCACTGTCTAAGTTTATTTATCATCCTGGAAAGGTTTCTGATGTCCAGATTCATGAAACATTCGATGAACCTAGACGGGGTGGTTGTTTGGATTCATAGAATATTCGTTGAACTTGATATATACTCCCTCCGTTCCTATATGTAAGCATTCCTAGAATCTCAAGATAGAAATAGTCAAGAGAGAAAAGGTCATATGTACCTCTCTTTTGCACTACATCATAAATTCTTCATCCACCCACCAACCCATCAATTTTTGTCCTATTCATACGAATGCTTACATTTGGGAACAAAATTTGAATCCCTAGAATGCTTATATAAAGGAATGGAGGAGTACCTAGAATGACAAATATTTTGCGACGGAGGGAGTAGAACAATTGATTTTTACTACTGGAACAATCACTTTTACTATTGGAGTAATCAATTTTAACTATTGGAACATTTGATTTTCAATGCTAAAATAAGTGAAAGTTAAAATTCAAAATTTTAATTTGAAACAATTATGCATGTAATATCTCATTGTGTTGCATTAGTTCTAAAGAGCATAACCGTCTGGGAGAAAAATCATTTTGAACTGATGAAATGAAAAACAAAACGGAATCCACCAATCATGTGCTAACATTTGGCGTGCACTATGGCGTGCGCTATAGTTAAGCTCGAGTGTTCGACACAACGCGCTATATATAGGGTTTCTGCAATTGAGCACAATATATCTTACAAGCCCATATTGGTTATTTTGGCCCATTTGCTCCTTTCTTCTTGTATTGAATGAACCTCTCTTCCCTCTCGCCTATGCTTAAAAATAAAAAACATGCAGCCGCATGGTCGACGAGAAACAACAGCGAGAGCGACGGCTTCGTGGTCGGCGCACCCTTCATCTAGAACGTGCGATGCGTATACGCAAGTATAGACGAAAATGAATTCGGACACGTACTTGGCCCTAGATGGCATCGATGGTGCCCTGCCATGCCATCTTTCAGGTTGTCCATCCAGATAGATTGCAGGCCCATTTGATCTTGTCAGTTAGTTTTTTTAAGTGAGATATGTGGTGTGTTCGTGCTCTAAAACTTTAGAGATTGTCATATCAAAGAGAATCTTATTATTTATGAAGTAGTTAAATCAAGTTTAATTATAAAATAAATTACAGATTCGATGATTAATTTTCGAGATGAATCTAATGAGGCTTGATTAGATCGTACATTTAGCTAAAGTGATGCTACTGTAGCATCACTTTAATCAAAATCTAAATTAATTAATCTCATTAGATTCATCTCGAAAATTAGTCTAGCGATCATGTAATTTAGTTTTATAATTAAACTTGATATAATATTACATAAATAATAAGATTCTCTTTGATGTGATAGCTTTAAAATTTAGACGGAAATGAACACACCTAACTAAGATCATGGTCACTGATACACAGAAATGTCTCCCTCTCGTCCCTCTCCCATCCGTGATCGATCTCTCTCTCTTTTATAACCATTTTTCTCTGCGAGGAGTGAAGCTACTAGAGCCGCTGGGGCTGGTTCCCAAGCAGCTGCTGAGCCGGCGGATGGGGCTCCACGGGCGCTCACGTGCCGGTCACATGCCCATGTCCCCAAGTGGAAAGCCCCAGACGTCCCCGTCCCCGAGGTCAGGACGCTGCTTGACGGCCGCACCTCCCCAAGAAAGTAACGTTTCTAAGAGAGGAAAAGCGAGCAAGTTGCACGGCCGGACCACGTCGCGCTCTACGCTACAAGCTACTCCCTCCATTTTTATATAAGTATTTGAGGAATTTAAATATTGTTTCACAATATAAGTATTTTTAGAGATAAGACAAAACTCGATGGGTTGGAGGTGGGTGGAAAATTAATAAGGTAGTGTAAAATAAAAGGTATACATGTCATTTTTACTTCGATTATTTTTTTTTGGATTCTAAGAATGCTTATATATATATATATATGAATGGAGGGAGTATTCTATTTTCGCTCCAGCCTAGCCAAACTTTCTTTGAAAAATATTTTGTGCTGTAACTTGATTGCTCGAAGCCGCTGCCTGGTACATGCTGGGGAAGTGAACCTCGCATAAAGTTAGCGTCATGTTGCGTTAAAACTAGCAGGCGAGTTTAGCCAAACGAACAAGGCCATGGAGGTCAGAGGCCTAATGGCGCGCTTAAGAAAAGGCTGAGTCGAATTAGGCCTCGACACCTCCCGCTGCCTGCACTCTCCCCACACCTGCGCCAGCGCCGGGCATGGGCGCCGTGTCGGCTCCGCGAGGCCCGACCCACGTCCCCGCTATTTATGCAGCGCTGCTGCTACCTGTTTAGTCGCCGGAGACGGGGCTGCTTCCTCCGCGGCTCTCACTTCGCTCTCGCTCCTCTCCGCTGCCCGCCCTGCAGGTTCCTCTCCTCCTCTCCCCTGCTTCCCAGCTCTGGTGTTCTTCCTTCTTCCGTGCCGGTTGCGCTTCCTTGATTATCGTGAGCGGTGTGCGGGTCGGTTGATGCTGCGTCTTTCCTACTCCAGGTTGGGTTGGGAGCAGCTAGAATTTGATGATCAGAAAGATGCTGTTTTTCGTCGCCTGTTGATTTCTAGGGGTGTGGGATGGGGACTTGGTCCTGATTAGGCCTGACATCATACGCACATTAGGTGGCTGGAATTGCCAAAATCAGTGGATTACTAGTGTGTGCGCGCTTTATGATTTAGAACCCCTTCACTGGGGTTTGTTCGGACGCAAAAGAAGAACGAATCCCTTTTCTGAGGATCACTGTTGGCTAGAAAGAGGTATAGTGTGTCTGTCCCTATCGTAGCTGATATGGTATCATGGGAGAAAGTAGATGGGTTGCTGGGCGTCGATTGCTCTGCCCGGTGAGTGCCTGCTGGTTCTAAGCACTGTCGATGTTACGATATGTCACTACGTGAAGTGGATAGGAACGAAAAGGAATAGGCGAAAGCAGGTTCTTTGAACCAGGAATAGAAACCGGGACCCATTCATCTGCTTCGCTTGCTCCAATGAACTTGAATGATGATTTCGTGTTTGTTCATCATGTTATTCTATATTCTCTTGTAGTTTTCCTGAATCTTTGCTGAAAGTTTCTTGTTGATTTGTGTTGCCTTTAGAAGCAGGATCGCTCATGTTTTAGACAAGAAGTTGAAATGCTTACTAGTGGATGTATTTTTTTTCTGAAGTCAGTGAACATATATACAACTGAGTCACAAAACGTGCAGTAGTTTTGTGCTAATCTCCTATTTTGGCATGACCCAATAATATAGGCACTTCAAATTTTTTGGTACAGTTTATGAAACCAAAACGTGCAGTAGTTAGTACATAGCTTATGTATATGCATTTAACCACCTATAACATTACTAGCTTAAATAAACATGGAAAGTCCAATTGCGAAGTGGTAAATCCATGGCACCTACTATTCAGATAAGGACTTTGTCTGTTCGTCATTCTTTGATCAAAATTATAACTTGGGTATTTTCCAAGCTCTACCGGAAGAAAGGTGGGAAAAAAAAGAAAGAGAAGAAATGGCAAAAGGGACTCGTCACGTGCTTTGAGTAGTTGATTATATTTTAATGTTGCACATACATTTGGTACATTGACTATTTTTGTTTTCTGAAAATACTAAATACCAGTGGCGATATACCTTTCTGTTGTACTAATTATTTTTCCAGTACTCTTTTCCAGTTCTAAAGGATTTATATACACTGGATAAGATTCTTGAGTTGTTCAAGTACTTGAGGTTGAGACACAAAAATGTCTTCCTCGAGGCCTGCTTCCAGTTCATCCAGCAGGACTCGTCAGAGCTCCCGGGCAAGGATATTAGCACAAACAACCCTTGATGCTGAGCTCAATGCAGAGTATGAAGAATCTGCTGATTCCTTTGATTATTCCAAATTGGTTGAAGCACAGAGGACTACTCCACTGGAGCAGCAAGGCCGCTCGGAGAAGGTCATAGCCTACTTGCAGCACATTCAGAGAGCAAAGCTAATCCAACCATTTGGTTGCTTGTTGGCTCTTGATGAGAAGAGCTTCAAGGTAATTGCATTCAGTCAGAATGCACCAGAAATGCTTACCACTGTCAGCCATGCAGTGCCGAATGTTGATGATCCTCCCAAGCTAGGAATCGGCACCAATGTTCGCTCCCTTTTCACTGACCCTGGTGCCACAGCACTGCAAAAAGCACTAGGATTTGCTGATGTATCATTGCTGAATCCTATCCTTGTTCAGTGCAAGACCTCAGGCAAGCCATTCTATGCCATTGTTCATAGGGCAACAGGTTGTCTGGTGGTAGATTTTGAGCCTGTGAAGCCTACAGAATTTCCTGCCACTGCTGCTGGTGCATTGCAGTCATACAAGCTTGCCGCCAAGGCAATATCCAAGATCCAGTCACTTCCAGGTGGAAGCATGGAGGCCTTGTGCAATACTGTTGTTAAAGAGGTCTTTGATCTTACAGGTTATGACAGAGTTATGGCTTACAAGTTTCATGAAGATGAGCATGGAGAAGTCTTTGCTGAGATCACCAAACCTGGTATTGAGCCTTATCTTGGCCTGCACTATCCGGCCACTGATATACCTCAAGCTGCCAGGTTTCTTTTCATGAAGAATAAAGTCAGAATGATCTGTGATTGTCGTGCAAGACCTGTAAAAATTATTGAAGATGAGGCAGTCTCCATTGACATAAGCTTGTGTGGTTCAACTCTGAGGGCACCACATAGTTGTCACCTTCAGTATATGGAGAATATGAACTCAATTGCATCTCTCGTCATGGCTGTTGTGGTTAATGAGAATGAAGAGGATGACGAACCCGAACCTGGACAACCATCACAACAGCAGAAAAAGAAGAAACTGTGGGGTCTCATTGTTTGCCACCATGAGAGTCCGAGATATGTCCCCTTTCCACTGCGGTATGCCTGTGAATTCTTAGCTCAAGTTTTTGCTGTGCACGTTAACAAGGAGTTTGAATTAGAGAAGCAGATACAAGAGAAAAGCATTCTTCGTATGCAAACAATGCTTTCTGACATGTTGTTCAAAGAAGCATCTCCCTTGAGTATCATATCTGGGAGTCCAAATATCATGGACCTAGTCAAGTGTGATGGTGCTGCACTCTTGTATGGGGACAAAGTATGGCGGCTACGCACAGCTCCAACTGAGTCTCAGATACGTGACATTGCCTCCTGGCTTTCAGAAGTTCACAGGGATTCCACGGGTTTGAGTACTGATAGCCTCCATGATGCTGGGTATCCAGGAGCTGCTTCCCTTGGTGACATGATTTGTGGCATGGCTGTAGCTAAGATCACTTCCAAGGACATTCTTTTCTGGTTCAGGTCACATACAGCAGCTGAAATCAAATGGGGAGGTGCCAAGCATGATCCATCTGAAAAGGATGACAGCAGAAGGATGCATCCAAGATTGTCGTTCAAGGCATTCCTTGAGGTTGTCAAGATGAAGAGTTTGCCCTGGAGTGACTACGAGATGGATGCTATTCACTCGCTGCAACTTATACTTAGAGGTACACTGAATGAAGCCAACAAGCCGACCAAGGAACCTGGTCTGGATAACCAGATTAATGATCTCAAAATCGACGGGCTTGCTGAATTGCAGGCAGTGACAAGTGAAATGGTTCGCCTGATGGAAACAGCAACTGTTCCAATCTTGGCAGTAGATGGCAACGGATTAATCAATGGTTGGAACCAAAAGGTAGCGGAGTTGACGGGGTTGAGAGTTGATGAGGCTATAGGAAGGCACATACTTACACTTGTGGAAGAGTCTTCTGTACCAACTGTCCAGCGGATGCTATACTTAGCTCTACAGGGTGGGTGGATTCATTCTAGCTGCTCTACTCTATTTTCCTAGTGTTTTTAGTTTTGAGGTTACTTTCATAACATCATTTACTAAATCTTCCGTAATTTAAGAAGTGTCTAGAAGCACCTACTTGTTAGCTGATACATTTGATAATCATACTTAGTCCTAGTAAAAGAGAGATACTTCAGTGAGCATAGGGACACGTGTCCACCCTAGCTTTTCTCTTAATTGTGGTTAAATATAAATATTGAATATCTGATTATATTATTAAACATGTCAGACTAGTTGTAAATGTGTTGTCAAATCATAAATTGAAGTACAAAAACATCAAATTCTGGTAAATTCATGAAATTTTGTTAAATTTGATGAATTTGTCAGAATTTGATATTTTTGTACTTCAATTTATGAATTGACAACATGTCTACAACTAGTTTGACATGTTTAATAGTATAATCAGAGATTTAATATTTATATCTAACCATAACTAATAAAAATGTTAGGGTGGGCTACATGACACTATGCCTACAATAAGTCGTTCTTCTAGTAAAAATTGGACAAATTTAGCAAAAATTTTAATGGGACAAAAAATTTTGTCAATCTCGTGGGTTGTTTTGAAAGTATTTCATCATTTGTGCAGGGAGAGAAGAAAAGGAAGTTCGATTTGAGTTAAAAACTCATGGTTCCAAGAGGGATGATGGCCCTGTTATCTTGGTTGTAAATGCATGTGCTAGTCGTGACCTTCACGACCATGTTGTTGGGGTGTGCTTTGTAGCCCAAGATATGACTGTTCATAAGTTAGTCATGGACAAATTTACTAGGGTTGAGGGAGACTACAAGGCAATAGTTCACAATCCAAACCCACTTATTCCTCCTATATTTGGTGCTGATCAATTTGGGTGGTGTTCTGAGTGGAATGCAGCTATGACCAAGCTTACTGGTTGGCCTAGAGATGAGGTGATGGATAAGATGCTCCTTGGTGAAGTTTTCGACAGTAACAATGCTTCCTGCCGTTTGAAGGATAAAGATTCTTTCGTCCGTCTTTGCATTATAATCAACAGTGCGTTAGCTGGTGAAGAAGCAGAAAAGAGTCCATTTGGCTTCTTTGACCGAAATGGGAAGTACATTGAGTGTCTTCTTTCAGTAAACAGAAAAGAAAATGAAGATGGTGTCGTCACTGGAGTGTTTTGTTTCATTCATGTTCCTAGTGATGAGCTGCAGCATGCAATGCATGTGCAGCAAGCCTCTGAGCAGACTGCAGTGAGAAAGTTGAAGGCCTTCTCCTACATGCGACATGCCATCAACAAACCTCTGTCAGGTATGGTTTACTGCAGGGAAGCGCTGAAGAGCACAGGTCTAAATGAAGAGCAGATGAGGCAGGTCCATGTTGCAGATAGCTGTCATCACCAGCTTAACAAGATACTGGCCGACTTAGATCAAGATAACATCACAGACAAGTACTATTCTTACCTAATCTTTTAAACCAGTTTCTTGGTCTTTTGCATTTCACTTACTACTCAAACTTGCATTTGCAATAGTTGCTGTTAACTTAATAATTCTCATTGAGTTAACAGGTCAAGTTGCTTGGATTTGGAGATGGTTGAATTTCTTCTGCAAGATGTTGTGGTGGCTGCCGTGAGTCAAACACTGATAGCTTGCCAGGGAAAAGGGATCAGAGTCTCATGCAACCTACCAGAGAAATTTATGAAGCAAAAGGTTTATGGCGACGGTATCCGACTCCAGCAGATCCTCTCTGATTTTCTGTTTATTTCGGTGAAATTCTCTCCTGTTGGAGGTTCTATTGAGATCTCTTCAAAATTGACTAAGAACAGCATCGGTGAAAACCTTCATCTCATAGACATGGAACTGAGGTACCCTAGGCATACAAATTTTCATGCATGCGCTAGTTTCTGATAAAAAGTAAATAAATACTGAAGAGCCATTCTTATATTCACGGTTTTTCAGGATCAAGCACCAGGGTTCAGGAGTCCCAGCAGATATATTGTCACAAATGTATGAGGAGGATAAAGACCAGTCGGAGGACGGCTTGAGCCTTCTTGTTTCTAGAAACCTTCTGAAGCTCATGAATGGTGATGTCCTTCATCTAAGAGAGGCTGGCATGTCAACTTTCATTCTAACTGCTGAGCTTGCTTCTGCACCAGCAGTCAGTGGACACTGAAACCAGCGCAAAAAATGGAACGAGCTAAGGTAATCCACAGCACCTGGTTAGCTCTCCTTATTTTTCTGACGGGGTACTTCCTACTTTGAAACCTGCCTCTACAACATCCAAACGTTCAATTCGTTTGGTCATGGTTCAAAACTCTTTTCTACTGTTTCCGAAACACCATGCTTTGGTCCACTGAATAAACTACTCACACTCTCCCCAGCTGCCGCTGTCAGACATTCTCGAGGTTATGAATGGAAATGAAAAAGTTCTGAATTACCATATCCTTCTCTGTTATTAACGAGCAGAAGTGTGGCTAAAATTACTGGTTTTATTCGGTGTCCACTACTTTTATGCATGTTATGTTGCTCTAGGCTTCAAATGATGTCTTCAGTTTGATAGTAGCAGTGCTTCTGCCTTTCTTTTTCGCACATCTTTTTTCCTAAATAGTTTTGTTTTCTGCTCTTGGTTTCCCAGGTCGTTCCTCATACGCACATTTTGTGGAGGATGGAGAATACGGCACCCTGTAGGTTCACTGACTGCATAAACAAGTTCGGCTGTTGGGGTTGTTTGTTATTGCAAATAATGTAGTGGCATAGCTGGCTCTGTGCTTTCGTTGTGTGTATCTGCCATCCTGCTTTGTACAAGTGACATGTTTAAACTGCATTAAAGAAATGGGCAGATGTATCTGCACTTTTGGTTTCCTTCATTTACTTCATTTAAAAAGGAGAAGCAAGCTGCTCTACTTGTTAAGCAACCGCAGGTTTTGTGTCGCCCTTTTCACCAATTAACCACTAGTAATTTCTAATATAATGCGCCCATTCAGAGCTTTGAGAATGGTTTTGATCGTCAATGCGAAACGGAGCCTTTTATATTATATATATACAGTTTGCAAGGTGCAGCGGACAGAGCGCATCTGTGTGTAGGACGGACAGGGCACGAGAGCAACTGGATGAATCTGTAGCATGCTGGTGCAACCAAGAGCCAACAGCAACCAAGTTTTGAGCATGTAATCCTCCTTCCTCTGTAGTCAGTCCAGTACCCTGACTGACCGTCGCTGCAAGAAGCATTATACTGTGCTGTTGTAGCAACATTCATGGAGATCACCATGATCGCGTGAGAGTGGGCCTTGGACGTCAGATACGTGGCCGGGCCGCCGGGGGTGGAAACTCCATTTTGGGTAGCCTGGGAAATACAGTGTTGTTCAGCTCTTGGTAGGTACTGCATGATGGGAAATTGCTGAACGAGGTGAACAGATTTAGGCCCTGTTTGGATGCATTCTAGTTTATTAAAATTTGGTTTATGAACACAGTTTCTAAAAACTGGTTTTAAATAACGAACTAGATGGGGTGTTTGGAGACCAGTTTTTAAAAAACCATAAACCAGTTTTTCCATCTCTAATGACTTGTCTAACCTCATCATTTATTTGAAACATGCCACATTTGTTCAGATGGCAGGCATCGTAATTATCTGAAAAGGGTGAAGGGTAGTGGGTCTTTTGTTAGGCAAAATTCCTTATTTGCCATCGGAAATTATATCATTCCCTTATTTGCCATCAAAATTTACCAATTCCCTTATTTGCCATTGAGTTCAAATTTGAATCCCTTATTTGCCACTCTAGTAACTTTGGATGATAGAAAATTTTGTTTCTATTGATATAATGTTCGTACTATAGTAGCAAAATAGGTCCGTCTCAACTGTACTTTATATCAATTATTTTTTTTCAAAATTTTTGAATGAAAATTAAAGGTATGTTTTGAGGA
Organism: Chloris gayana; assembly: GCA_031894775.1. Taxonomy (NCBI): domain Eukaryota; kingdom Viridiplantae; phylum Streptophyta; class Magnoliopsida; order Poales; family Poaceae; genus Chloris; species Chloris gayana. Next base: position 391,943 of record JAUNZO010001315.1, read on the forward strand.
AAAAAATATTTACCACTAATATTCATTCGAAAGATCTGAACCTTTTTTGACATAAAATACATACTAAGAATTACCTATTTACTATTGTAGCATAAACATTTTAGCGATGGGAGAAAATATTTCTATCAACTAAAATAACTAGAGTGGCAGATAAGGGATACAAATTTTAATCCGATGGCAAATAAGGGAATTGGAAAATTTTGATGGCAAATAAGGAACAGTATAATTTCCAATGGCAAATAAGGAATTTACCCCTTTTGTTAGGCATAATCTGGTCTTAGGTGGTGGGGAGTAGATTATGAGTTTATAATAAACTGGATGTTTATTTTTTATAAACCAGGACAAAAACTATCGTGTTTGGAGGACTCTCAGTTTATAAAAACCAGTTTATTATAAACTGAGAGGATCCAAACAGGGCTTTACTTCTCAGAGTTTAGAAACATGATGAGTTTAACATTATGCTGTGCTATCGGTACGTAAAGCTTAACAAGAGTATACACCCCATGATGTTGTACATGGATTATGATTCCAAACTGTAGCAGAATAGAAATTTCATGAAAAAGAAAACCAGACTTTCCGAAATGCTTGATTTCACCGAAAAACCAGACCTCCGGTGGTATGGTTCGGGCCGGTTTTGGTCTTGTTCGTTTTTGTGGGAATGGATCCCACATGGATCTGTTTCCGAGCATGGATTGAGTGGTTCAACTTCTTTCACTTCATCCGGACGTGTTGCGTTCCATGTGTTAGAGTCACGGATTGGTACTAGGCTTTTAAGCCATGGAATGGACTGGAATCGGGTAGGTTCCCATACCAATCCATGCTCAACCGAACGGTCATTTTGAGTTGATCTGGATCGGTTCCACATTTTCCTATTCCATGTGGTTTGAGCTACGATCCATGTTCCATGACAAAACGAACAAGCCCTTTACCGAAATCTGTGAAAACCGGTCAGAATCCATCCGGGATTTCAATCCTGACTGTTGTCAACCAGCACTTACTATGGGCATGTGGTACGGGAATCGGTTGTCCAAAAGTTCGTTACTTGCAGCTACACGCAACAGGAAGAACAGCACAACCTCTCGCCGTTACGTCCCGCGGAACGGGGACAATTCAGCCGTTGGCAGAAATCACTTTTAATAAACCACTGAATGCTCTGACCAACGCACCATCCAACCGAAGTCCGGCAGGTGAGCGGATTTGTTTTATAGGAAACTGGGGTTAGCAAACGAACCAGAAGACAGTGACCTGATAAGCTTTAATTCAAAACTTGCTCCAACGTCCTGCTAAAAGTACAATCGCATCAGTAATCTAACGTGACACGGCCATCTAGGACCTGATAAGATCGTCTACCTACCTGCAACGGGCTCACCTGAAAAAGTGCAAGATCCAGCGCTTCGTGCCACCATCAATCAACAGCGGAGTAGTGATACTCCACGACATGGACGCAGATGGTTTTGGCATCAGATGAATCTGAGACCTGCTATCTTCTTCTCTTTTCTGAAACGAAAATAGCAAGTCTGGATGCAAGACCCAATTCAGTTCACCCGGCCAGGCCCGAACGGCCGCACGGCCGGGTTTCCCATCCAGCTCCGTCCAACTCCAACGGTCCAACCAGACCCAGCAGGCGGCAGCCCGGACTCGGCTGGACACAGCCCAGCCAGGCCAGGCACGGGACCAGTTTTGAACCTCTCCCCAAAGAAAGCTACGACGACGACTCGTGCAACGTACACAAAAAAAGGTTATCTGGGGCACGCACCCACGCCGCGAATCGCCGTCCTCCCCGATCCCCGCAGCCCGAGCGCAAAACACCAAGCGAGCTGGAACGCGAAAAAAATCAATTTCCTTTGGTTTCTTTCCATTTCCCTTTCTCGCCGGGCGCTGGGTCTCTCACGCGCACCTCCACCACCCCGAATATGCTGCCCCCAGCCGCGCCGGCCGCGCCCTGATCCCCCGCCCCCCTTCCCTCCCCGCCGCCGCTGCCACGCCCCCGCCGCCGGATCCGTCCCGGCGCCCACGGCTTGCCCTGCCTCCCGCCTCTGACGCGCGGGCCCGCGGTCCCCACCTCGCCCCTTGCCTGTCCTGTCCTGTCCTGCCCTGCCCCGCCCGCATCGTCCTGTCCCCCGGCGGCGCGGTGCGGCGCGGCTCGGCTCGGTTAAGCTAGGGTTTCAGCGATTGGACCGTCGCTCTGCTCGCGGCCGGGGTTTCGTGCTCGCCTACGCCAGCTGCTCATTTCGCCTAGGGCTTGGTCCTGCCGGCGCGCGATTCGAAGGAGCTCTCTGGAAGCTTCATCTGCGCGAGGGATTCTCGTCGGAGCGGCGCTGATCTGCGGCCGCCTCTCGAGTCCCGGAGGGAGGAGCACAGCGGCATTGAGTGGCGTCTCAAGTCCAGGAGGGGCTCAAGCTTCGAATCGGCTGGTTCCCGGCTCACCTAGGCGCCGCCTTCAGCTCATCTGCAGCTCCACCCCAGGCGCCACCTTGAGCTAATCTCCAACTCGGCCATCTGCGTAAGCATTGTTTTTGTTCCGACTTCCAGCTGGGGTTTGCTTCTGGTTTAGCTGATATTGGAGGGAACCATGTCGGAGAACATCGATCTGGTGCTCGACTTCCTGAGGAAGAACCGGTTCGCCAAGGCGGAGGCGGCTCTCCGTGGGGAGCTCACGGGCCGTGGCGATTCCAACGGCCCAACGACGCAGAGGCGTGTGGCTGATCCGAAGGAGGAGGATGAGCAGGAAGGCTCGGAGGTGGGTTCCAATGCGGGGCTGCCCAAGGGTGCTGCGTCAGTGAGGAGTGCAGACTCGTCGAGGGAGTTTATCGTGAAGGAGATTGATGTAGGTGCCATGCCGAATGGGACTGACGGAAGGAAGGTCTCGGGGATCAGCCAACCTCAGGAGAACAACATGGGCGATCTGTATCCTTGGAACTTTAGCATTGCAAACAGCACAGCTGAACAGTTGGCTGAGCTTCTTGTGTCAGAGGAGGTGCCGAGACATCGTCGAGGTGCAATGGGGACGGAGAAGAGGGATCGAGGTGTTGGGACCGAGCAGTCTGGTCCGGTGCTGGAACAAAAGGTTTCTTTTGGAAGAGGGAAGGGAAAAGTTGATGCTGCAGGGAGAAGTGAAATCAATGACCAGGGTCATTCCAGGGATAAAAATCTGGTTCCAGAAAAAGAGGAGCTCATGAATGGTTGCACAGTCAAGACAGTTCTTCCGTTCCCCGCGGAAAACCCGTCTTCTAGTTACAATAGTACTACACACCAAGAAGATGAGAGGAAAGAAATAAAGAAGGGCATTAATGCAGATGTGGTTGGAAAAGCAGCAAAAGGACACCTTGATGACGGAAACAAGCAATATTACTTTGAAAAATCCCTGGATACAGAGCAGGTGGCTGACCGTTGCTTCGACCTGCAGCTTGTTGGAGAGAATCAGCGTGAAGAGCTTCCAAAATTACCGCCTGTGAGGCTCAAGTCTGAAGACAAGCTAGTCAATATGAACTGGGAGGAAAAGATCAATCATCACGGATCTGGAGCCAAGCAATCTATCGATGATCATGCCTTTATGATTGGATCATTTCTTGATGTTCCCATTGGGCAGGAAATAACATCTTCCGGTATGTCGCCATTGAGCTCCTTAATGATATGTCAACATGGTAATCTTTTAAGAAATATGTTAAGATGAAAAATTTATGCCTAGCTGTAGTATAGTGTGAGCTTGATTTGCTACAGGAGTTTCAAAAAACGAGTTTTTCCATCTTCTGTTAGACTTTTTCTATCATATACTCTTAAGATGATGATTCCATTTGTTCTGCTGATTATATTTGACTGAGATTATGTGAGCGATGCTATGTATCTTTGCTATTTTTTTGCGCTTTGACATCGACCCATATGTAACATATTCAGGTGGACGACGCACAATGGGCAGTAGTTGGTTGTCTGTCAGTCAAGGTATTACAGAGGACACCTCTGATCTGGTATCTGGTTTTGCAACAATCGGTGATGATTCACTTGAGTATCCACATGAATATTGGGATTCGGATGAGTATGATGACGACGACGATGTTGGTTATACCCGACAACCAATTGAGGATGAAACCTGGTTTCTGGCGCATGAAATTGACTATCCTAGTGACAATGAGAGGGCAACTGGCCGCACTAGTGGTCCTGATCGACATGATCGCCCTACAAAGGATGATGATGATGACCAGTCATTTGTTGAGGAAGATTCTTACATATCTGGGGAGCAATATTTTCATGGAAAGAATGTTGCACAGATAGGTGCTTCTCAAGGGACAATGGTGCATGGAGTTCCTGATAATGATATGATGGCTCAGTATGATGGCCAACTTTTGGATCCTGAAGAACTCAATTTGATGCATTCTGAACCAGTGTGGCAGGGTTTTGTGTCGCAGAACAATGAACTAGGCATGTTAGGGAATGGAAAATTCCTTAATGACTCAGAACGGGCTCATCCTGATGATCCTTTTGTAGAGGATGATCAGCATGGCTCCGTTAGGTCAATTGGTGTTGGCATAAGCAGTGATGCAGCTGACATTGGCAGTGAGGTGCGGGAAAGTCTGATTGGAGGTAGCAGTGAAGGTGACATTGAATACTTCAATGAGAGCAGCTTGAGTGTTAGTGGAAAAAGGCATTCCCTGCAGGAAACTGAAAAGAAGAGAGTAGGTGCTAAAGGAGCAAAACATGACCAAATCAATTATGTTTCTGACATTCAGAAAGGCAATTTACCTCCAGGAGCATCTGATGTTGGGTTTTCATTTCCACCACCATTGCATTCTGGAAAAATTCATGATTCTGATGCTAAACCTTTGTGGTCAAAGAAGGATGATATGTATTGCCTTAACGATCCTGATGACTGTCAAAATGGCTTGGTGTCAGATGACATGCTTGCCACATGGAGGAAAAAGAATAGTGAATCTTCTCTAAGGAGTTCTAGAGATGAAATGACATCTGATGTTGTTAGATCAAGAACTTCAAGTGTATCATACGAGGAAACAGAGGACACAGCAAATGCTCGGCATCACAAACTAGATGATGCGCAAGAAGAAGATACTGGAACTACCTTAGATGATGAGGAAGCAGCAGCTTTGCAAGAGCAAGTGAGACAGATAAAGGCGCAGGAAGAAGAATTTGAAACTTTCAATCTGAAGATTGTGCACAGAAAAAACAGGTAATCTTCCTTGCTCATTTAAATGTTTACAACACAAAATTTGTGGCTGTATAGCATGAAACGAATGTGCTGGTCTCCAGTTTTCTGTTGTGTTTCTGTGCCTATGTTTGCAGTGAAACAGCAACTCGTGGTTTTTTGAGATTTCATTATGTTTTTCTGACATTGTCTCTTGTTAACAATATAACAGAACAGGCTTTGAAGAAGACAAAAACTTCAATGTTGTTCTCAATTCTGTCATTGCCGGCCGTTATCATGTCACAGAATTTTTGGGCTCAGCTGCATTTAGCAAAGCTATCCAAGCACATGATTTACACACGGGAATGGACGTATGTGTTAAAATAATAAAAAATAACAAAGATTTTTTCGATCAGAGCCTTGATGAGATCAAGCTGCTGAAGTATGTTAACAAGCACGATCCTGCTGACAAGTACCACCTTTTGCGTCTGTATGATTACTTCTACTATCGGGTAAATTTGCTTTTTACCGAAGATATCTCTTTTCAATGTTATCTACTTTTTGTTGAGTATTGAATTTATCATAATTTATTACTTTCTGAATGGTGTGTTCTCAATGAGTTGCTGGTGGTAAATAGTACATTTAGTTGTGCTAAATTTTATATTTGAATTTTAATGTACCACATCCCTTGTTCATCACTAAGTTGTAAAATTAAGGATTTATTGGAAGCATGATCTGACGTGTAATATATCTAGTATTCTCTAGAATTTGCTTCTCTGGTTGTTTTTATACAGTCCATCATTAGGCTATTCCAGTTTCATTTTGATACTGACATTTCACAACTTTTTTATCTAAATATTTAAGGTAGGAATTGAGATCATTCCCACATGGTCCATTAGAGTGGCTTATATTATTTTGTATCCCCTAAGCAGTCTGCAAAATCTATACCAGTATATCTCTTTCACTGGTAGATTCTGAACTTGGATATTTTTCATTTTCTAAAAGTTTCTCCTTTGACCTGATTCAACTATAATGGCTAGACAACTACTTGTAGGTAGTTTGAAAATGAAAGACTGATAGTGGACGGACCTGTTTAATAGTTCAAGGTTGAAATTTGAACTGGGGTCCAAAGTTCAGTTTTGAAATGAACTTTTTCTTTATTTTCCCCGTCTATTCCAAATATGTGTCACATCACCTTGAAACGAGTTCAGTTGCTTTCACTGTACCACTTATTTTGAGTTTTTTTTTTTTTTTTTGCAGGAACATTTGTTGATTGTTTGTGAACTTCTAAAGGCAAATTTGTATGAGTTTCAAAAGTTTAACAGGGAATCAGGGGGTGAGGTTTACTTTACAATGCCACGACTACAGGTATTACTAAGCTATAATATCTACATATGTTCACTTTGTTGCTTCACTACCTATAATCCGACGCGATAGTTAACGATATAATATTTCCTTTGTGCAGTCAATAGCTATTCAGTGTCTGGAGGCACTTCAATTTCTGCATGGTCTTGGTCTAATTCACTGTGATTTGAAGCCTGAGAACATATTGGTAAAGAGCTATAGCAGATGTGAAGTGAAAGTCATTGACCTTGGGAGTAGCTGTTTTGAGACAGACCATCTATGCTCTTATGTGCAATCTCGTTCGTACCGTGCACCTGAGGTTATATTGGGTTTGCCTTACGATAAAAAGATAGATATATGGTCACTTGGTTGTATACTAGCCGAACTTTGCTCCGGAAATGTAAGTGGTTACTGTATTAACTACTACTGTTCTTACCAGTCACTACTGTGCTCATTTTGGTCATATGTTCTTGTATTATAATAGAGATTAATAAAATTAACCCGTAGTCAAGTGAGAAATCAACTAATTGCTACTCCTTTTGTCCCAGAAAAAAAAATTCTAGATTTGTTTGACTTTGCTTCTTTCTTCCCTTTCACCAATGGTTTGTATATATTTGATTAATTCACAGAACATGCAAATTAGATAATATGAAAATATTTTTTTATGATAAATCTAAAAGTATAAATCCCATGTTAAATCTGATCGAAACCATTGAAATCACTAGTCAAAGATGAAAAGATAACATAATCAATGAAACCTAGAAATAAGCTTTTTGGGAGACAGAGTACAAAACAAAATAGATCTTTTGATACCTTGTTTCTCTGTTTCCTTCTTTTTTTAATGTGTTTGTCGTACCAAGATGTGTATTTAAAATTCATTGGCCACTGCCGTTAATACGAGGAACGATGTGACATGAAAAGAGTTATAAATGCAGATCATAGTTGTGATATTTCATTGTTAGAAGTACAAGATTGGTGGAGCTGATTTATGTGATCTGTTAATATGTTTTCTGTTATTTGGTTATATGGACTACAGGAGCTGATTTATGTATTCTGTTCATCTGTTTTCTGTTATTTGGTTATATGGAGTACGGGAGCTGATTGAGTCCTATGCCTATTCAGGTTCTTTTCCAAAATGATTCTCCTGCAACATTACTTGCACGTGTGATGGGCATCATTGGGGCCATTGAACAAGCTATGCTTGCACAGGGTCGAGACACCTACAAATATTTCACAAAAAACTACGTGTTGTACGAAAGAAATCAGGTTTGTGATCTCCACAAGGTTATTGTTGTTATTTAGGATCCCGTATTGTAGATGATTTTAGCAAATGCCTACAATATTAGCATTTAGTCTCTGTTTCATTGTGCTTCAGGAAACCAACAGGCTTGAATACTTGATTCCCAAAAAGACATCTTTGCGACACCGTTTGCCCATGGCGGATCTAGGGTTCATTGAGTTTGTTATGTACCTTCTTGAGGTGAACCCAAAGAAGCGCCCAAGTGCCTCAGAAGCATTGAAACACCCATGGCTTTCTTACCCTTATGAGCCAATATCTTCATGAGTCAATTGTTCCTGGATCACGGGCTGCTTAAAATTTGTCTTGGTACCCATGAACCATGATTTTTTGGTTGAGCAAGGCGGAGTATATTTTACCACGAGCAAGTAATGGCATCATTAATATAAGTGCAAAATGAAAATCTGGATTCGGATGGCCATGACTTGATGCCGATTGGATGGTCCCTACAGCCATGTACTATCAATGCATGCCCTGTGCTGTGCTTGTAATATACTTGGGTTTGGTCGATTTCTAGCCCCCATGTAATAGGCCATTTTGGTTTAGGTACTTTTTGGATGACTTTCTAGGAATAGGGCTATCGTGTTGTACATGGTGTGATTATTGTGGAACCATGTGCCATGTTGTGCACTTTTATTATTACGGTTCTAACCCAGGTTATGTACTTTTTTCATTGCACTTGCAGTTTAGGAATTCCAAGCTTGTATGTGAAAGAGCTTACAAGGTTTTTGGTGCTGCCTTTTTTTTAACTTGCAGAGACAGTATTTCCTTGAGGAATTGTACAGAAAATGGTTGCTAATTGAAGAGTGAACATAGAATTGGAAACATCGCACGATGCAGGGGTGCAGGAAAAGAATTTGTCTTGTTTAGGGCAATAGAATTGTTTACTATATAGAATCCAGAGTATGCTTTATGATTCCCATAATTTTGATCAACTTCAAACAATATTTATATTTTTAGATTTGTTATATAAATATTTTATAATATGCAATGTAGTTGGTAATTCGATTTGTAAAAATTACTGATCAAAACAAAAGGGAAATAGTACAATTAATTAATTATAAATAAACTTCTATTTAATAGGACAGACTGAGTACTTCCCAAGCTGTCTGGCGATAACGAGCCATGCAAAAATGGCATACTCATCATCCATCTGCACAGTGCACAGACAGCGACGCAGTCGTTGCCATGGTTGAAGAAACTAGACGAGCATGGGAGCACGGACGCTGATTGGCGAATGCCGATAACGGGCCATGCACCAAAGCCATACTCATCCATGTGCACAGTACACAGACAGCAAATCAAGCTGCCTTTTCCATGGTTGAAGAAACTCGTGGACGAGCAGGAGATGACAGCCACAGCCAGTCCCGTGCACACGCTGGTTTCTGCACCTTTGGCTTGTGCGTGCAAGAGATCACCCAACAGAGTTCGGCAGAGGATACTACGAAGACTCGGGAGCAGAGCAACAGGACATGGCATGCGACCTGCGCCGCGTACGTGGGCGTCCGCGGGCCGTGCGCTGTGTTTGTGCAGGGCAACAAGTATCCACCTGCCGTTGTGGCGCGCGTGCGGCGCACGCTGCTTTCATCCATCAGGAAATCAGCTGCTTTCACCCTGTAGGCTGTAGCCTTTGCCATTTGGGGTAGTGTTTGTTCAAACTTGGCAACCGCCCCGCGCCACGGCGTGGTGGACTGGTTCCCTCCACCGCTCGGCGCTCGCCGAATCCATCCATCAGCCGGTCCAGTCCGGTCCCCCAAACCTCAATTTGATTATCAGTGGAGTCCGGTCCACTGAGCTCGCGGCTAGATCGGTCGCCGTCCACCGTCCGCCGAGACCGACCGCGTCGCGCACACCACACAGAAAACCGGTCTTACTCGTGATTAATAATCCTCCGGCATCCAAGTGGTGCGGGCGACTTCGACCTGGGTTGCTGTCGATAGTTCTTCGTCTGGGCGTGGCCGTGCTGCTACTGGCGAGACTTATCACCTCCACTGTACAAATGTACTAGTACTACTGTATTAAACGAGGTAAGCATTGTTTAGTAGTGCGCGTGCATCATGACCGCTAACCACCATAGTACGCATCATGTCCATACACTTCACGATGTTCCTCATCAATAGTTGAGGCGTGGAGCGTGGCACGAGCAATGATTGGAATAAATCCCTTTCCACATGTTTTAAAAGCGGAACAAAACGGACACTGGTTATAAAAATACTTTTATGATTAACAAGGAAGGCAATCATACAGTACCCGCCACGAGGACGGAGAACGGAAGGTACAGCCACTATACGGCGGTGGTAAAGTAAGAGCAGCAGCGATCGTCCCTCCCTAAATCGGCACCGGTACTGGTACGTGGCTGGCCGTAAGTTCGCCACGGCCAAAAACGGCAAAGACGCACAAACGAACAGAAGCACGCCTCTCGCCTCGAGATTATCCGTGGAGTGCCCCCGAGATCTCCGGATTCCGGCAGGCCGAGCAAGGCAATCTCGCTCCCTCCCCGTATAAATCCTATCGTGACCGGCCTCGGCTGCCGTTTGTCGCGCATGGATCCACCGTGTTTGTCCCGAACGGGTAACCGGTCACGCGAGAAATAGGAGTAACCGCACCGGGTCGAGGCGTGGCCGCACATGCGTCTAGTGGGGGCAGGCATATGCGGCGGCGCTCCCGAAATTTCCAGATGCCTCTGCCCTCCTCCGCCCGTTCCCGTTCGTTCGTTCGTTCCCTACGGGCCTGCACGTCCCCAGTCCCCACCACGCAGATCACGACGAGCCCCGTGCGAGGCTACCGAGGCCCGATGGAGATAACAAAAGGCCAAAAGGGATAAGCGACAGCGATAGGTGCCCGCCCACCCTGCCGCTGCCACCTGGGCCCCGCCGCTCTAGCGGCCGCCACGCGTCCTGGCGATTCTGCCTCCGCCACACGTTTCCACCGAACGAGGCTGGAGCGCGGGTCCCACCTCCGGCTAGATTCCGCCACGTGGGGCCCTTCCTCCCAGCCGCGGCGAGGCGAGGTGGCTCGCCTTTCGCTTCGCCTTGCCGCCTCCGCCTCTCGGCTGCGATGGACGGTTGGTTATAAAGCTTGGCCTGCACTCCTACCCGCGCAGCTCGAAAAACCTACTCGGCCTTCTCCTCCGGTTTTTTCGCGCCGATCATTCCGGCTTTATATATATTCTCGCTGGTCTTCGTTGCGTGCGCCGGGGGAATCTGGTTCCAAAGCGGCGGCGGCGGGCGACTGAAAACGGACGCAGAATCCATTACACGGTCGAGCGATCTTTTTTCTGGGCGGTGGTGGTGGAGAATTTGCGCTGGAGGGATCCATTTTTAGGGCGGAGCCGGCGCGATCGGTCCGGGATCGGGAGCTCTTTTTCCCGTGGAGAGGAGGCGACAGGCGACGCCCTAACCCGATCGACCCGGCGCAGCGGCCGGTGCCGAGGAAGGCATAGGAGGACCTGGTGGTCGCGAGGATGGCAGGGAGCATGCAGGCGGCGGAGGCGGCGGGGCGGCTCAGCGCTCTGCTCTCGCTGCTCGCCCTGCGGCGGCTCCTCGCCGTGCTCCAGCCGCTGGCCCTGCTCCTGCTCCTGCCCTTCCGGTGGCGCGCGCGCCCGGGGGCCGTCGCGGTCTCGGCGGCCGCGGCGGCGGGCGACGCCGTGGCCGCGTCGGGGACCAGCGGGAAGAAGGGCAAGTCGGCGGCGGCCGCGGTGGTGCTGAGGGTGCCCGCGGGCTCGACCATGGTCGCCGCGCGGAGGCAGGCCTCGGCGCGGCGGGAGGTGGCCATCCGACGGGCGCGGGAGGCCGGACGGGAGTACGAGCTCATCCCCACGCCGCGCGGCGAGACGCTCTTCACGCAGTGCTGGTGGCCCCACCCACCCTCCTCCGCCATTAAACCGAGGTGAGAAAAATGAAATCCAGGGACTCGTCCGTTCACACGGTGCTTGAGAGTTATTTTAGTTCCCTTCCTCCCCGGAAAGCTGCCTTCTACTGTTCTGACCTATGGTTTTCGCTGTTGGCGACCGTGATGCAGGGCGCTAGTTGTGGTCATGCACGGGCTAAACGAGCACAGGTATGACTGGTTCCTGTTCCCATCAAATTCTTCAAAACGGTGGTTTAAATTAGTAGGCTGGCAGCTAGCGGATGGCTGACCCTGACCTGTTTTAATTGGTTTGGCTTTGTAGTGGGAGGTATGATCATTTAGCAAGGCGGTTGAATGAAATCGGCATCAAGGTGTACGGGATGGACTGGACTGGTGAGTGTTTTTACTTTCTTACTCCTTTCTCGCATATGTGATGCTTGGCGTACTTTAATGATGAACCAGTTGTGCTTTTTCTAATTTGATTTTCTTTCGTAATGTTGATTGTGGACTAATTTAGTGTGTGTGGTGGAGAAGACACAAATTATCATACACACAAAGTATAGATACTAACAAGGCCAAATTCCCTTTCACAGAAGGAAAAATAAGAGTCATTTTCAGCTTTGGTGACCATGGATTTATGTGTATGAAATAAATCGAGCAGAAATATCTAGTATAGCACTATTAAAAATCTTCAAAATTGGCACAAAAAGTAAAAAAAACTGAAGAAAATGTTCATCTGGACATTTATTTTTGGATCAATTAGGACACACTAACATACAAATTTGACTCTAGTTTACTTCTATAAGTACCTTTTAAAATCTTAGTGTTTTCCTTTTCTGTTCACGGCTTACATCCGTGAAACGCTAGATCTGCCAGATTAGATATCATTTACGAATTTCAAAAGAAGCAAATGGCATGTGAACAAATGCTTTGGTTTTCGGATGACTTCCTCTCGCTGGAACAGAGTCTAAGAATAGAAATTGAGATTTTAGATCCTTATAGTGACCAGGAACCAAATTTTAATGCAAGAAACAATTGTATAAAGAACTGTTCGAGCTCAGGACTTTCCCAGCTGACCTGACCTGAACTGCAGAACTCTAATAATATTCAGCATTGATGCCTTCTCTAACCTGCAGAATATTATGTGATGCAGGCCATGGTGGAAGCGACGGTTTACATGGATATGTTCAGTCTCTGGATCATGCCGTCAGCGACCTGGTATGAGCAGTTGAGCGCCTCTCCTCTTGCCTGAAACCTCTTGAATTATTTTCTAACCCACATCCCTTTGTTCAATGCAGAAAATGTACCTCAAGAAAGTCTTAGCTGAGAACCCTGGTCTTCCATGCTTCTGCTTTGGTCATTCAACTGGTGGCGGCATCATTCTGAAGGTAACGTCAATTATTCTGTGAAGTGTGAACTTTACTAGTGGTGCTCTCAGTTCCACATTGCCGTGCCTGACACACTTGTGTTCCCCTGCATAATGCTTTTTGTGGTTTTGATTTTTGACAGGCTTCACTTGATCCAGAGGTAGAAACTTCCATTAGTGGTATTGTCCTTACGTCTCCAGCTGTTCGTGTTCAGCCTGCCCACCCAATCATAAGGGTATGTCTCGCTTTTTCTTCACCAATATACTCCCTCCGTTTCAAATTATAAGACGTTTTTGACTTTCTCGAGATTGTGTTTGACCGCTCGTCTTATTCAAAAATTTTGTGCAAGTACACAAATAAATAAGTCATTTACAAAATATCTTTAACGATAAAACAAATTATAATCAAATTAATAACATTTGCACAAATTTTTTGAATAAGACGAACGGTCAAACGTGAAGTATGAAAGTCAAAAACGTCTTATAATGTGAAACAGAGGGAGTATTATATTTACATGAGAAAAATAAACCTAACCCGAGGTGCAAAGTAACATATGAAAAAGGAGCTTGGCCAGTGATATAAGAAATTGTTTTATGATAATTGTTCTGCGTTATCTGAACAGAAAACCATTGTTCCTTCCTCTGCTTACAGCGTTCTCTCTGTTGCTTACTGCAGGTAATGGCACCAGTTTTTGCTCTCATCGCACCTAGGTACCAGTTCACGGGATCGCACAGAAACGGGCCACCCGTGTCGCGCGACCCTGAGGCCCTGAAATCCAAATACTCGGACCAGCTCGTGTTCACCGGCTCGATCCGTGTCAGAACGGGCTACGAGATCCTCCGCCTGACGTCCTTCCTTCAGCATCACCTGCACAGGATCGCCGTCCCGATGCTGGTTCTGCACGGCGCCGACGACATGGTGACCGACCCAAACGGCTCACGGGCGCTGTACGAGCAGTCCTCATCCGCGGACAAGTCCATGAAGCTCTACGACGGGCTGCTGCACGACCTCCTGATCGAGCCCGAGAAGGACAAGGTGATGGACGACATCGTGGCGTGGCTGAGCCCCAGGATCTGATGAAACTGGCCCGTGCCGTGCCGGCCGGTCCGTTGGTTTGAGGACGCAGGTTTTTGGTCGGGAGCCGCAGAGCGCGGAGGACGCGAGCGAGCGAGATGCCTCGCCGCCTCCGGAAGGTGATGACGCGGTCTGACCGGCTCTAGAGCGAGGACCGGGAGAGGCCTCGCCTGCCGGCGTCGATGATACGAGTGCAGCCGAGCAGGACAGGAACGTATATTTACCTATATATGGTGATGGCTTACTCATGCCTCCCCCATTGTGTCCCGAGATTTTTGGTCAGGGACATATACGTATGTAACATGCTCGTTGCGCCCTGGGTGGCCGCACGTGTGGTGTCCAATAATTTAGATGCCTCTTCTATGCAGATGCAATTCAACGCGTTGCACGTGAATTGATCTATTTGAGTTACCTACTCCGTTTTTGCTTTTTCGACACAACCTACTCTGCTGTTGCTGGCTGCGGTGTTGGTGACTTGTGTTTGTCCGCGGCGTCGCCGCCCTAGCGGTCTCGCCAGGCGCCAAATGGATTGATGAACTGCCTCTGCGCGCCGCGCAGCTTGATTGTCCGTATTGTTCTGCAGATCTGTATGTTGGAGATTGCGCAAAGATTTTTCTGAGGTTTTGCGAGCTTTCTATGAGTTTGAGCTTTGATGGAGGAAACGGTAGCTCGATGCCGTGAGTTGATGATTTCTTCAGCCTTTGCATAGGCTGAGATCGATGAGCCGTGTTCCCAAGAGTGAGCTTCTATTTACGGTTTTATTTTTTGAGGCCTCCCTTCGCTGTTCCCGGAGTGGTTCAAACGTCGCGGTCCACGCTGTCCGCGACGGCGAGAGTTAGAGGTCCTGACTTCACGCTGAAAAAGTTTCACAAAAGTGACAGGGCAAAGAAAAGGCTCATGCTTCCGGTACAAAAGTATGTCCGTCCGATTTGTCGATGGACGTCTGAGACACCTCCTATCGCGCTCGATGAGGCTAGCAGATCATTCGAACCAGTGAACACGCCGCAATCCGGCAAAGCCTGTTTGTCCTTTCTCGAAAGCTCCAAGTCACCTCTTTCCATCGTTGCCAGACGCCTCGCTGCAAATTACACTATTACCATTGGGCCTCTTGTTTCTCGAGCTTTTTTTTATCTCATGGTGCAAAAGCATTCGCCTCTTGTTTCTGGAGAGCAGAGAGCAGAACCACAATTGAAGAGAGGAGACGAGCGTCCCTCCCGGTCCACCTTTGCTCAACCACTTCTAGTGCTTCTTTGAGTTATACACACATTACTGAAACGAAATCCATTACCGAAACAAAATCTTGGATCGAAAGTCTATTGCAGTATTTTATTTCAAGTATGAATTTATTGTTCAAGATTGCACGCTACATCTTAGAAACAATATTATCACGTTTGAAATTATTGTTTGAGATGGCATGCTTTGGTTTTTCTCATATCCAAGCTTTGATTTTTTCTCATATCCAACCTCGATAGTCCATACTTTGAAGCAAAAAAAGGCGTATCAACAAATAAGAAGTATGAAATTATTGTTCGAGATAGTATCCTTTGATTTTCTTTCATATCCAACCTCAATAGTCGATACTTTGAAAGAAAAAAATGTGTATAAACAAATAAGAAGTATGAAATTATTGTTCGAGATAACATGCTTTGATTTTTTTTCATATCCAACCTCGATAGTCGATACTTTGAAAAAATGGCATATAAGCAAATAAGAAGTATGAAATTATTGTTCGAGATAGCATGCTTTGATTTTTTTTTCATATCCAACCTTGATAGTCGATATTTTGAAAGGAAAAAGGCGTATAAACAAGTAAGAAGTATAAAATTATTGTTCGAGATAGCATGCTTTGATTTATTTTTCATATCCAACCTCGATAGTCAATACTTTGAAAGAAAAAAGGTGTATAAACAAACCGACTTCACACATGAATGTCGTTTTTTAACCTCGTAGGAGAATTGATACACATTAGAATATGTCATACTATGAACTTATTTTTTCTGTCACAATCATGTATTCATGTATCCATTTATTTTTGTTTTAGCGAGGAACACAAATTATATCCATTTGTTACAGTATGTCATAAATTTTTAGTATCGACTCAATAATTTATTTCACACTTGTCTCAAGAGCAGATACAATATAATTTATGACAATATCACCAACCACATTATTCTGCCAAATAAATTACAGTATGAAACAGACTATGTTTTCTAGAAGGAATACTGGAAATCAAGAGGGGCATTGTGGTAAATCAATTTTTCTCAGTTTACTTGGACTGCTAATCTGCCTCTATAAATAGATAAGCTCCCGGTGCAAGCAAAAGCCCACAGAACAGGGAAGGTGACTTGCTTCGTACTGCTCACCTAGCCGTTTCGGCCCCTAATCTCTTGCCCCTCCCTGCCGCCGGCGATCGTCGGAGCCCGCGCTGCCGCGGGGATCCTCCTCGCCATGGCCTTGCACGGGAAGAAGCTCATCAACGATCCCGACGGTAACATCTTACGCGCCCATTCTCCCCCATTTCCCGCTCAATTCCGGACTGTTTTTCTTCGATTGCTAGGGTTTAATCACGACCCATGGTCTCAGCGGGGCTTCGGCTTGGTTTGCCTTTGCAGATGTGGTGACGGAGTTCATTGAGGGGCTGGTGGAGACCTACCCGGGCCTCCAGTACCTGGATGGGTTCCCTGAGGTGAATTTCAAGAGAGTGAACAAGTTGGAGTGGTTCCTGTGTACATGTTGTGACGAATTTCTTCGGAATTTTGTGCAGATTAAGGTTGTTATTCGTGCTGATGTTGTTCGTGGTACCTATGAAAAGGTTGCGGTCATATCAGGTAGCTCTGGTCTGCTTTGATTGAACTGTGCTTTTATTTAGGGGATCGTTCCACTTGAATGGGCCGGCCCAATATGTATTTTCTCAATTTAAATAACATTTAATCTATGCTGACTGTGATAAGTTATTTTGTGAGCACATCTATACATCATTTTTTAAGCAATTTCAGGGCATAAGATTTGTATGTTAACATAGTATAATTAGGTTCATCCTAGGAATCTGTAACCTCGAAAGACAATGTGGCATTGTCATATGCTTTCCCCTGTGAGGTGCATGATCACCCTTGCAGGAAAGATTCGTTGTCTATTCTGGTGTTTTGTTTACATACTGTTATCCCTTCATACTCTAGTTTCATTCAGCCAATCTTAACATTATTCCGGAAATAAAATGGGTCTGAATAGTCCACTAGTTCGAGCTGCATTTTATTTGGCTATCATATTATAACTGCTCTATTGTTACATGCTGATATTTCCATAGGTGGTGGAAGTGGCCATGAACCAGCCCATGCTGGATTTGTTGGGCCAGGGATGTTGACCGCCGCTGTTTCTGGAGATGTCTTTGCTTCTCCACCTGTCGATTCAATTTTAGCTGTATGTGTCTTTTGTAAAACCTTCCTGAGCTGCTTTCCTTGTTTAAATCAATTTTGAGCTTATATTCCAACTGCACGTTCTCATTGTAGGCTATTCGAGCTGTAACAGGTCCCATGGGATGCCTTCTGATAGTAAAGGTACACTTTAAAAAAATGATAATCGTGAGATAATAGGGCACACTTAACATGTCTGTAAGGTTGTGCTGTCTGGATTATCTAACGATTAGCATATCACTTTTTGTTATTATGAAGTTTACATATTACTACCACTTCACCTATTTCCCTGTCTTTCTGCGTATTCACATGTGGACAAAAAAGGGAGGATGATATGCTAAAAAAACTACGATATTGTGTCTTCTGCATAATTTTCTATGGGTTGAAATCACAGTACATAATGTTTTGATAGTTCCATATCAGTGTTTTCCTCTCCTGCTAAAACAATTTGTAAGCGTTGCTGCTGCTTGTGAAAAATATCCCTGATAAGATATTCAAAAGTGAATTGAGAGAGCTTGAGATTAGTATTTTAGTACTACCTGGTGATTCTGTTATGTTGTTGGCACTGTCTCATACCTCCTCTTGTTCAATGAGTTCAGTATTATGCACATGTCTTCAGGAAAAGTACTCCTCATGATTGCTATTTTGGATGCTAATGCAATGATGCTGGCATTGTCTTTCAAACATTTATTATGTAGCGTTAATTCGTCTTCAAGTTTATCTGTGAGGGCACTGCATCAATTAATCCTTTGCCATGTTGCATCCTTCTTACCTTTAAACTGTTAAATATTTGCAGAACTACACTGGTGATAGACTTAATTTTGGTTTAGCTGCTGAGCAGGCAAAGTCTGAAGGCTACAAGATTGAGGTTGGACAACATACAGGCATCAAAATAAATTAGTATGCTGATCTAATTTCAGTATTTGTCCTCCATTTGCAGATGGTTATTGTTGGGGATGATTGTGCCCTTCCACCACCTCGGGGAATAGCTGGTAGAAGAGGTTTAGCTGGAACAATTCTTGTGCATAAGGTATTGTATCTTTTGCCCTTGGTTCTCCATAATTTGCCATAGTTATCTCTGGAGCAAATGGTCTTCCTTTCAATCAATGTACTGTACTGTTCATGCAAGCTACTTTTTCCATCTGATTTCACCAGCCCTTAACATTCTTTTACGTATGTGCTAGATGTGGCATTGGAAACACTAAATGTTCCAATTAGTTTTAGTAATCTGGTCCAGGCAATGCCATAACTTTCTGCAGGAGTAAAATTTGTTTGGTTAAACCAAACTTCTATGAGTGATGCTTAATGTGATATTTTGTTTTCTCTAAGGAACATTCCAAATGCTGAATATATTCTGGCACTAGTATCCCATTTTGTTTAATGCTATGCCTGAAAACTTAAAGCTTCTTTTTATTTTATTAGGTTGCTGGGGCTGCTGCAGATGCTGGTTTATCTCTTGCAGATGTTGCAGCAGAAGCAAAACATGCATCTGAGGTTGTGGGTACAATGGGAGTTGCACTTTCTGTATGCACATTGCCTGGACAAGTGACATCTGATCGTTTGGGCCCAAAGCAAATGGAGCTTGGCCTTGGAATTGTAAGATGAAAGCATTTCAATTACCATTCCCAGTTTCCTATATATCACTTAAATAAATAGTTGAAATATTTGAAGTTTTTTTTCATATATGCTTGTTTTAAGTACAATTGAGAACTTGAAATTTGCAATTGCCTAAAATGAGAAGAATATATGTATTTCACAGCATGGAGAACCTGGCGTTGCTGTTGTTGATCTACAGCCAGTTGATGTGGTGGTAGAGCATGTTCTTAAGCAGATACTGTCACAGGAAAGTTTCTTGGTTGCCTATTTTTTGTACGATGTCTTTTTGTTTCTCCATTCTTTGAACAGAATGCAATTTTTTATGCGTCTTGACTGCACTGCAAGCAATATAAGCTTTAGTTATTCTGTCATCACTCTTGTTCATTCTGGCACCATGTTTTCCATTATTCCTCAACTGTAACATGAACTCTGTTTAGGTTGAGATAACTCAGTTTGAAAGGTGGAAAATGTGCCTACTTTTGTGTGGAAACAACAGGAAGTACCCATACTAAAAAACATGGCCCTAGGCTGGATTTAACTTAAATGTATTATGAAATGTAAATCACAGAAAAGGGTTATACGTGCATCTGAATCATAACACTGCATGTAGAAATGAAACTTTCTGTTGGAGTATAAGTGAATTGCCCACCTTTCCCTATCAGCTTTAGGCTTTTGGGTGAACTGGTTGGTGCATGCAACTCAATATGGTATCAGAGCCAGAGGTCTCGAGTTCGAATCCTGGCTGGCGCGATTTATTAAATAAATTGCAGCCCACTCCAATATTCCACGTTTGCGGCCTAAGGGAGCCTGCACGTGAGGGGAGTGTTGGAGTATAAGTGAATTGCCCACCTTTCCTCATCAGCTTAGGCTTTTGGGTGAACTGGTTGGTGCATGCAACTCAATACTTTCTACTCTTACCTCTTTACTCATCTACGTTATAATTATTGATGCGGTGATCTTACATTCTTGCAGGAAACCCAATATCTTCCTATCACAAGAGGGAGCAATGCTGTTCTCCTAATCAATGGGTAATTACATTATTTAACCGTTTCCCTTGCTGTATGACTTGAATGATACGAGTTGAAAACAACTAAAATTTCTTTCTGACACATTCTGCTGTGACGAGGATAGTTGTATGACAGTGACTCTAATTTTAGTGCTTTGGGTATTGTGGTCTGACCTAATGTGCATAGTTTTTTCAACCTTTATCTTCGTTTATCTTGGGTTTCATCTCTAGCATACCCCAACTTGCTTGGGGACAAAAGTCTGTTGTTGTAGGTTTATGTTTTGTGGATAAATGAGGGTCGTTGAGTCAGAGGTCGCATATCCCTTTCATGCTGATTATACAACAAATGAACCTGCTTATAAAGGTGTCACATCGTTATCCTCTGAACCTAGTTCATGCTATGGTGCTGAGAAATCTGGTGGTATACTGAAAACTGACTTCGAGAGCCCTTTGTTCTATAAGTCTACGTATAGTTTCAAGGGGCTGTAGGAATGCGTCTGACAGAGCATTGGAAGTTTGTTCTCCTAATCACATTGAGTTGTGTTCTCCATTTGATTGTCTTTCTGATCATGCTTCTTTACCAACTCTCCTGTTTTGAAAGTACACGTGACCTTGCTACCACATGTTTATATCGTCTTATAAGAAAATCGAAGTTAAACATACGATGATAATATTTGATGTCTGAAGAGGTACATAATTCATGCGCATATCTATTTCCTTTATCTGCATCGTCTACTCTTGGTTGAGTTCATTGTGCTACTTGATTGATCCCACTTTTTTTTTGTACAGATTGGGTGCTACACCTGTCATGGAACTTATGATTGCAGCAAGGAAAGCGGTTCCTGAGTTACAGTTGGAGTATGGGATTGCTGTTGACAGAGTCTACACTGGCTCACTTATGACTTCACTTGATATGGCTGGTAAGTTCGTAAAATAATAATGTGGATGTAGTTTAATGTGCACTGCCTATTTCTTTTCTTCAACCACACAGTATCTTCGAAATCACCCCACCTCCTTGCACACATACCAGAAAATATATACATAATTTATTTCATGTGCCATGTAACTTAGTCAGCTCCCTTATCATCAGTCCTGGGTGATCTTCTGGAGGTCTGTTGGTCACCTGGGGGTGGGGGATGCCTTCCTCTTTCTCAGTCTTAAACTCTGACATCCTTAGATGCAACTGACTTTATCTTCCATTTTTGTTGGAATGGAAGTGGGTAATCTTGATTAAAAAAATGTGCTATGTAAGTAGTCTGTGTAGTTGATTTATGGTAATTTCTGACCTTGTCTACCAACTTACTCAAAATTCTGTTTCTATTTGCAGGATTCTCTATTACAATTATGAAGTCAGATGAAAACATTCTGCAGAGACTTGATGCTCCCACTAAAGCTCCAGCTTGGCCTGTTGGTTCCGAAGGTATCACATGCAGAAGGCTAGTTGACTTATCATTAGATGTCAAGAATTCTTTGTAATGTGGCACAATCTTTTTTATTTTTTCCTTTTGCTTTTACTGCTAAGTTTGCTTCATTTAAAAACTTTATAAAGTGATCTGTACAAAACTTTTCATTATGCTTGACAGCTATATTAGCTATTTAAATTTTAGGGTACAGGCGGGACCTATTTAGTTGGCTTCTCTTTGTATTTCCTGCATTCATATGACAAACTTTTTATCTTATTATCAATTTTCTGAACTTAACTTTTATTGTAGGAAACCGTCCACCTGCAAAATTTCCTGTTCCTGTACCACCATCACCTTCAGTGAAGGATGACGAGGTAAACCAACCCTCATTAGGGTTTTTTGTACTGTTCTCTTTGCTAAGCTTGTTTGAGTTGGAGGAGTTCACCTGCACTTTTATTGGGAGATATGAATGAAGTACATGTTTGATTTTTAGTTGCTTGTATTCCTTTACCCTATTTGATGCGATAATTAGTCGGAATGGATAACCCGGTTGGAGCAAAATTTAAAGAACGTGTGTTTGCACCAGCATGTACCTTGTTTTTGTTAATAAAAGTTAGATAGGGACCTTCCCTCCTGACTTCCTTAATAACAAAAAAAAAAAACCTGATGATATCAACCCTTTTGTGATGTTTCTTCATCACGGTGGCATATTAATATCCATCAGTTGCTACTTTCAGTTTCTCAGTTATGATGAATCAGCTGTTGCTTTACAGATAACTCAACCTCAGGAGCTAAGCACACAAGGGTGTATTTTAGAAGCTGCTATTGAAGCAGCCACTAAAGAAATTATCAACATCAAGGATAGCTTAAATGAATGGGATGGTAAAGTTGGTGACGGTGACTGTGGAACAACAGTGAGTTTCGGACTTTCAATACTTATCTGAATATGTCCATTCTATTCTAATATGAAACATTTCACCGATATTTTTCAGATGTATAGAGGTGCTGCAGCTATTCTTGAAGATATGAAAAAGAGGTAAGTTACATTATTTTGGAATCATTCTTAAAGATATGAAAAGACGGCAAGTCAAAATTATTATTCATAATTTATAAAATATGTTTAAGCAGTTTAACATTCTTATTATATCCATTCGTGTTTCAACTTTGGTTCCTGTTCTATGGAACTGCTTCTTGTATAATCTTATTCTTGAAGTTTCTTACAGAGTTATACCATCTTTTGCCAGCCAATCCTGTCTTTTTTTTCTAATTATTAATTGGGTGATTTTTTATATAATTTAGCTTGTTGCTGTCACACATAAAAGTGTTTTTCTTTCTTCTCTTTACCAGGTACCCTATGAATGATGCAGCTGGGACAATAAATGAGATCGGGGTAACTATACGAAGGGTGATGGGTGGAACAAGTGGAATCTTGTATGATATCTGCACCTGTCCCCTCTTATTTCCTTATTACTGGCAATATGATTCCTGCAGATGTGAACTTTTTTTCCCTTATATTCTCCAGGTATGACATACTCTGCAAGGCTGCCTATGCTAGCTTAAAGCAAAACACAACAATTACTGCAAATGAATGTAAGAAACGTTATTGCCCTGACCAATTTTCATGGAATTTACAAGCTAATCGAGATATGCTTCTTTCCACAGGGGCTGATGCTCTAGAAGCCTCTGTTGCTGCTGTTAGCAAATATGGTGGTGCCAGCACAGGATACCGTACAATGCTGGATGCCTTAATTCCTGCTTCTACCGTCCTGAAACAGGTTACTAGCATCCTCTTGTCTTTGATGCACTGCATTATCCATATTTATCTGATGACGTTACCGTGCTAAACAGAGGCTCAAGGCCGGGGATGATCCTGTGACCGCCTTTATCGCTTCTTCTGAAGCAGCGTCAGCTGGTGCTGAATCAACTAAACAGATGCAAGCAAAGGTATGTCACCTGCCACACTTGGCTTTGTAGAATTCTTGAAATTGTAACTTTGTTACACAACTTATTCCTATTTCCTTACCCTGATAATGTACATTTGTATCGCACTTGCAGGCAGGACGGTCATCATATATTGCTCCTGACCTCCTGGCTTCAATCCCTGATCCAGGAGCAATGGCTGCAGCTGCATGGTACGGTGCAGCGGCCCTTGCAGTGAAGAACAAACTGCAAGGTCCACAGAGCTAGTAATAGTAGTATATATGCTATGCACCATTCATAGACGCAAAGTGCTATACTGACCGGAAAATCGTCGGGGCATTTTCTCATCCCCCGCCAGAGTTGGTTTCCGCCTATGCTTTGCATGGGCCGAGAAGTCGAGTTCCATATTTTGCTGCATTCTCAAGAATTCAAAGAGTTTGTAGATGAGACAGGATAATTGAAGCTTTGCTTTTGCCTTTTCGATGATATCTTTGCGTGCTGTCTATGTTGTGAAACCATCGTTTGTTTTATGTTGCCCGAATAATTCTCAGTCTCGTTTCCTGTTCAAAATTCGGTAGGAACAATGATATTATGCACTTGTGATGACCGTGCCTGACGGCGGCCTCCAGGATGTTGGACTTTTTGCAGACCATTCGAACTGGTTGTCCGGGGTGAATAGAATCTTGCATGAAAATCCCGGTCCGTGGGAGCCGGTCCTGTTAGCCTCGGCCTGAAAACTTGTTTCATCCTCGAATCGGTCGAGAAAATTAAAATTTGACAATCCGTGAATCAAATGTTTTATTTTTCGAACAAATCCCTGAATAAAATGTAAGGCCGCACGTTCAGTCGAAGCCAAGAAAGGCGTATGTCAACATAGAGCAAAGGGCCGAAATTGTAATTTCGCATCGCGCGCCACGCGTAACAACGGAACCGCGACAAGACAAAGCGCGAGCGCACTCGCCTACGCGAAGCAAAGTCAGCAAACTGAAAAGCATATGCATTTCTGCAGACTGGCGTTTTGCACGGCGAGTCCGCGACCGGTCACCGCGCCCGATTCCACCGCCGTCTCGCCTCGTGGTCTCCGGCGACGGCTCTATCCCCATGGCGGCGCTGGGGAAGAAGCTCATCAACGATCCCAACGGTACGACCTCGTTCGAGTGGAATTCTCCGGCTGTTCCGATGGTCTCCGTAAATTCATACTAGTAATTCTGAGGAACTGGACGGGTTTGGCGGGCGCAGATGTGGTGACGCAGTTCATCGAGGGCTTGGTGGAGACGTACACGGGACTGCAGTACCTGGACGGGTTTCCCGAGGTGAGGTTGCGCGTTTGAGTTCTAAACGAAGAGCTCCACTTCCGCCCCATTTTTCTTGGCGGTTTCTGATGTTAATTTTGCGCTCCGGTGTGCAGGTGAAGGTAGTGCTTCGCGCAGATGTGGCGGGCAGGACGTACGATAAGGTCGCAGTTATATGCGGTAATATCATGATTGCTTTGCAGTTTGTTTCCTGTTAATTCCAAACTCGAATTGAAAATCTGGTGATAATCTGATACAAGTGACTATGTCATTTGTGCATGGACTTGATCGATGAGTTTTGATTGTTAGAGGCGGACATTTCGTGCAGATCATATTTGAACTTTGTTTATTATTTATAGTTTTATTCTATAGTAGCCTGTAGATGTTGGTTACTGATGGGGAATTTTGATTCTTGAATTAACTATATATCATGCTCAATGTTGTTTGGGGAATTTTTCTATGTGGTTGCTCATTGGAGTCTACACCCCTCACACTATATTACATTCCTTTTGCATTCTAGTCCTTACACAGTAATGTATTTACACCAACAAAATTCAGCACCTTGGTTTTTATACACAGGAGGTGGAAGTGGCCATGAGCCAGCCCATGGTGGATTTGTTGGACAAGGAATGTTGACTGCTGCTGTTTCTGGAGATGTTTTCACCTCTCCACCTGTTAACTCTATTTTAGCTGTATACTCCTCTAAAAAAATACTTGTTCAAGCTCTTCAGTTGCCTGCTTTTTTTTATAAGTTCAGTTGCCCACTTTTGAAAATCTTCATGCGGTGTTCTCTTATTGTAGGCTATTCGAGCTGTAACAGGACTAAAGGGTTGTCTTCTAGTAGTAACGGTACTTGCATTTTATGATCGAATCAAATGTGTTACAAGATTATGTTAAATTTTGACGTGAGTTTAGTATGAACACTTGTAGGACAAGACCAACTAGAAACATAATGAATTTTGGAGGGAAGATACTGCAGCTTATACTTAGTAAAAATTTAAAATAGACTAGTATAACTTTTCTTAAATGCAGAATTATACGGGTGACCGACTTAATTTTGGCCTAGCAGCTGAGGAAGCAAAATCGGAAGGCTACAGAGTGGAGGTTTGTGCATGTTTTCTGCATTCTAATTATCAATTGATATTAAGAATTGTTTATGGACTTTCATATGTCTGGTCAATGGTGTCAGATAGTTATTGTGGGAGATGATTGTGCTCTCCCACCAACTCAAGGCATAGTTGGCAAGAGAGGCCTCGCAGGGACAATTCTTGTGAATAAGGTAATATACTCTTATGGCGTTGTCTCAATTCTTAACGTATATTTCATTCACTTCTGACTTATTGTTTTCATTCTATATTGCCTCTTTAGTTCATCTGCAAACAATAGAAATAAAGTTCAGTGGTTTTTCATCAAGATTTCCTTGATATCAGGGTGATAGTATATCATTTAAACTAAGATGTAGCACAGAAGTTATAAATCTCGATGATCTACTTTTGTCTGCTGTTCCTCTATGCAGGTGACTGTATGATTTGTTCTAATTGCTGTCCTTGATGCAGAATGCCCACGATTATTTTTGCATTGTGATTATAGTATTGAAATACAATATTCTTTGCTTGATGCATGTTCTGCCATTTAGATATTTGGTTGTCACACATCAACTTGATGAAGCCATGATGGCGTGCTGCATCATGTAATGCTGATAAGCTCATCCCATATTCTGTAAAATGAGTAAGGATTTGCTGATAAGATATTCATGTTAATGTGAACAAATCTATTGATTAATTAATTTGGGTGGAGTGTTCTCAATTTATTTTGTATTTGATAGATGAAATATTGACTCCTAATTTCATTGGATCCATTATGGTTAATGCCTGTCTGATAGGTAGCTGGAGCTGCTGCTGATGCTGGTTTGTCACTTGAAGCGGTTGCAGAAGAAGCAAGGCATGCGTCTAAGTTGGTTGGCACAATGGGAGTTGCTCTGTCAGTATGTACTCTACCTGGTCAGGAGACTTCTGATCGCTTGGGTCCAGAACAAATGGAGCTTGGTCTTGGACTTGTAAGTTTTCCCCACCTTGTTTAACAGCAAGATTAATTATAAATATAGTGAAGATTTAACTTTTAGAGTTGAACTTATCTAGTTGACTTTATGTAGTGATATAATATCTTTGCACTCTAATCAATTTGCAAGTACAAATATTATTATTGTCCCAGGAATATACACTATTTTTGTACCTTTGAAGCTCCTAATGCTATACTGGTACGGTCTTTACAGCATGGAGAGCCTGGTGCCGCTGTCACTGAACTCCAGCCTGCTGATGTAGTGGTGGCCCGTGTTCTTAAGCAGATCTTATCAACGGTATCTTAGCCCTTCCAACATTTTAGTGTCTTTCCTGGTTCTTCTGAAACTGCATTTTAATTCATCGTATAATTTGAGTATTGGGAAATAAACATGTTAAACAAGGTTGAATTTAGTCAACCATATAATGGAAATTCAAAAATTGATAAATTTTACATGGTTCATTTTTTTCGCTTACTGATGCCAATATATTTCACGAACTATGTACTTCATAAATATTTGATTAAAAATATCTATACCAATTCAATGGAACTACACATGCCAATGTTGTTGTTTTCATTGTATGTCACAACATAAAAGAATTATGCTTTTAAAGTGTATTTTGTACTTGAACTTCTTTTCTATCTTAATGTAATGATGTAGTGATTTACATAACATATCTCCTGCAAGGTTTTTTTATGTAAAGCGCACTATAAATAACTTATCAACTGTATGAGTGCGCTAAGACAATCGTAAATAGTGATGTCTTCATATTTATGCCGTCTTTAGTATTTTCATGCAGTCATGGACAACATCTCACAACAACCTAAAAACCATAATTATATTCAAGTTATTAGTTACTCCGTACTTTATATTTCGAATTTAGTTGATAGTACCATTACATCATTGTTACAAATGTACTTGTGCACACTCTCACAGGAAACTCAACATGTTCCTATTACAAGTGGCGACAGGGCCATTCTCCTCACTAACGGGTACAAAGTTTCAAACTTCTGTTTTGTTGCATGTCTTGAATAAAACTGTGAAGTTTGGGTGTGGCACTAGCACATACTGTACATAATTTTCTTGGATCCTAAAGCTATAAATGTTGAGTACTGCCGATGATTGATTGATCAGCTAAAAGATTCTTACAGCTGCACAATCTGTTTCAGTTAATCAACACCATGCCTCAGGTCTGACATTTAGGTAATAATGGAGAATTATATTGATGCTTCATGCGTCACTTGATGTCTGCACACACAGTGGTTGTACTTTTTTTGTATGATCGAACTCAATAGGTGAAGTATGCATCTCTTTAACGGTGGCATTTATGATGCACACTTCTCTATCTTTAACAAATTTTACGTTGATATGAAAAAGACATAACATATTGAAGAAATACCATGCATAAAACAGAAGTACGTATACGTACTGAAAAGGATTTTCAATGAAAGTTATGCTTCGTTTCTCGTAATATCTTATATTGAAATGACATTGATCATATCATCATGTTTGGCAATGTGACTTGTGGATATTTCTTCAAATTAGAATCTGAGTTCGCTTCACCTCCATCATGTTATCGCTTTCATGCATTCTCATCCACTGTACCATTTCAATTTACAGATTAGGTGCTACTCCTGTCATGGAGTTGATGATTGCCACTAGAAGAGCTGTACGTGAGTTACAACTGGAATACGGGATTGCTACTGACAGAGTCTACACGGGATCCTTTATGACATCTCTTGACATGCAGGGTAGTGTATTCCTTTAATAGATTGGAATTATTATACCACCATTTTTCTCAAGGATTAGGATACTATGGACTGAGATTTTAATATGCAAAGCATATGAAGAAATGAGAGTAATAAAAAAAAAACCCTATGTGTTTTGTGAGTGGCAACTATTCACAATGAAACTGAACCAGTGAAGCTATTGCTTTACCATTTTTGTAGGTTTCTCAATATCTATCATGAAGTCAGACACAAGTATTTTGCAGCGCCTAGATGCTTCCACTAAAGCTCCATGTTGGCCAGTTGGAAGTGACGGTAATACATTTCTTTTAGACCTAGACATCGAAATAATTTATCATGAAAACTACAAGATTATCAGTAGCATTTCATAATCGACAAAAGTAGCATTTAGCTATGGCAATTCATTTTATTTGATTTACCATGGTTGGAATGGAGATTATGTGGATAGATTGGATTCTTCTTTCCCTGTTTTTAATAAAACGTTAGTGGAGTGGAATCTGGAATGTCACTTTGTTACATGTATGCTTAAAAGATGCATCTTCCTACTAGACTCTTTTTTTGTTAATTTAATCCTAGGGTGGTAACTGGTGTTTAATGATTTAATTCGATGTTACTACCCAAACAAACATTATTCGAACGTTCATTTTACTCCCTATGTTTTTTAGTCGATACCATTAACTAAAAAAATAACTAAGAGTGATGTCATAACGTCATGAATTCAAAACTAGAGGGAGCAGTGCTTCTCCCAATGTGCACCCAAAGTATTGATTATTAAGATGCTCCTTACTCCTCAGGAGGTCGGCAAAAACCTGCAAAAATTGCTGTTCCTGTATCATCATCAGGGGCAATGAAGAGTGATAAGGTAGGATTGCCATAATGAATTACTACTTTTCACTGTCTCTCAAATTAAGTTTGTGTTTCCCTTCCCCTCGTAGACTTGTATGTTCGCTAATATTATTTTGCTGTGCTGATTTTACATGGAAGTATTCAGTTCTCATTATACAGTTTTTTTTAACCGAATGATCTAATACACTTAAATAAAGTAGCGATGCATTAGACTTGGTCAAGTTATCAGTAGTATCCAAGCCTCTCCCATATCTCTAGCTGATTGTTTGTGGCACCTAGTTCTAAATCTCTACTGAAATTAAAAAAACATGTACCACGCACCAGTGTCATGGTTAGAGCACCCTATCCTATGCAAATAGGATAAGAAGAAGTATTCCCAACAGTTGTTCCCATGATTTTGATTATTTTTTCTTATCTTACTGTTTAAATATTGGCAAAATTATCTGCAGCACACTATGAAAATGTGGCTTTGCCTCCAACAAATCAAGAAAGTTGAATTTATCTGCAACACACTACGATTTTGTGATTACTCGTTTGGGACACGTAATGATCATTTAACAATTGTTTTCAAAAATTTTTATCTCAATACTCATAATACATTATGATTTGAAACATTGTTGCATTCTATATCATTAAAAAATGGAGCTAGATTTTTTCGGCTGTTTATCTTATTTGATCATTATTTTAATGTTCAATTTGTCCAGCAAACCATGCAAATAATTAAAAAAATCTATCCCCACCTTTTAATGATAGAGAATGCAATAATGTATATTTGTATCTAGTTTCAAGTCCTAATGTATTCTAGAGCCTCTCTCACTGTATTCAAGTCAAAAAAAGTTGAAAATAATTGTTAAATGGCCATAGTGTGTCATAGATGAGATATCACAGAATCGTAGTGTGTTGCAAACAAATTCATATTTGTCGATGAGTTGGAGATGAAGCCATGGTTTCTTAGTGTGTTGGAGGCGAAGCCACGTGTTCATAGTGTATTACAGACAATTTTGCCTTAAATATTAATTCGACTTAAAAAGTATTCCTTAGTGCTTACAAATGATATATACAATTGTAGTACCATTGTGTAATTGTGCCCCCAAATGACATACAAACTGATAGCTGGCATGATGAAGATGATAAAGGTATTTGTGCCATCTTTTAAGGCCAAATAAGTACTCTATGCCACTGTTACTTAAGTTCACAAAAATAGTAACTGAAGAAACAAAAGCAATTTTGTGACTCAAACTTACATAATATGAAACCAAAAAAATCGATGTACAAAGTTAATCTACAAAGTACATGCATTAATTTTATTGTTGAAACTTCCATGTACTCATTTCACGTTGTTGGCAGATGCTTCAACAAAGTCGAGAGCTAACCAAACAGGGTTGCATTTTAGAAGCTGCTATTGAAGCAGGTGCCAAAGAAATAATTAGGATAACAGATAGTCTAAATGAATGGGACAGCAAAGTAGGAGATGGTGACTGTGGAACAACGGTGAGTCAAACAAGTGTATGATCTTTTTGTATTTTTTCCAGTTATGATTCCATAGCACTTAATATGCCACTGCTTCTCCCCTCACTTTTTTTTCCAGATGTATAGGGGAGCAATTGCTATACTTGAGGATATGAAAAAATGGTAATGGCTAACCAGTTGGTATATTTGCCTGGAAGCATAGAGATTAGTAACAGGAGTAGCAGCAAATATTATCTCAATTTACCATGTGTCAGTTGTTTTCGTACCATTATTTCACCTTTTAATCTCTGCATGTATGTTTAACCTTAGCATCTTACTTCTCAGGTACCCAATGAATGATGCTGCTGAAACAGTGAACGAGATTGGTGCCACAGTCAGGAGGGTCATGGGAGGAACAACTGGTATCTTGTATGACCACTGTCACGCTGACATTGGTTCATTTGACAAACCAGAAAATGTTAACATCACAAATCCTGGTTTATGTAGGTATGACATACTTTGTAAGGCTGCTTATGCAAGTTTAAAGAGCTCTAAAACAGTAGAAGCGAAGGATTGTAAGTTTTCTTGAATTTCTTGAAAATATTGATTCTCTATTAAATCCCGGATAACACATACAAAGAGATGTTTTGCTTCCAGGGTGTAATGCGTTAGAAGCGTCCACCTGTGCTATCAGCAAATATGGTGGTGCTCATGAAGGCTATCGTACCATGCTTGATGCTCTTATTCCAGCCTCTAAAATTTTGAGAGAGGTGGGCAATCACTTCTAGCTATCATATTTTCTTGGCAAATATCAGAACTAATCCAAGACGTGTTAATAATAAATGGTTAGAGACTTGAAGCTGGGGACGATCCGATGGATGCATTCCTCATATCGTCTGAAGCTGCTGTCAGTGGTGCTGAGTCCACAAGAAAAATGCAAGCCCAAGTGAGATATTTTTTATATTGATAAATTTTGGAATAAAATGAATATATTTGCATGCGTCACCCTCTGGAACCTTTTTTTCCTGAAAAATAAAATCAAACAGTTTTTTCTAGATTGCAAAATTATGGCCACTGAATTGTTCAAGGGATGGTGAATATAATTTGAAGTTCTGAACTTCTGTTAGTCACTGTGGTTAATAGTTTATAGTGCTTTATTGTTGGAAGGGGACATGTTATTTATAGTGTTGTGGTATAGAAAAGGAGAAAGTCCAAATTACTCGCCTCAAGTATAACCAATGTCTGGATAACCCCTAAACTATTGTTTGGTTCAGTTTACCCAGCAAAACAGTTTATTTAGTTCAATTCACCCCTTAATTGAACTTATCTTTTTTGTTTCTCCATGCACGAGTGGATTATAAAGTTAGAATTTCATGAGGTGGTAGTTGGTATCACATTGCATGTCCAAAATTATATTTTTGATTTTTTGTCATTATTTTTCATACATTTTTGTATTACCAGATCAATCAATATACTATTAAATTTCATTATCTATCAAAATATTGATTAAAAAAATTCATGATGTATTTTTCTAACATGTGTTACAATGTGTTCTGGCACCATATAAAATTTCACCTTAAGACTCCACTTACATATGATGAAACAAAAAAGATAAACTATGTTAGGGGGTAAAATGAACCAAATTGCACTATCTTAGGGTTAAACTAAACCAATAAATAGTTCAGGGGGTATGTAGACTTTAGCTATACTTTGAGAGAGTAAGATGGGCTTTATCCTATAGAAAATGTGTCAGCTTCTGTATAATAAAACGTACTAACGTTGTAAACTCATAATTTCAGGCCGGCAGGTCATCGTATATTGCTGCTGACAAGCTGGCATCGGCTCCTGATCCTGGAGCCATGGCTGCTGCTGCTTGGTACAGAGCTGCAGCCCTTTCACTGAAGAGCATGTCATGCCCTTCCGAAGCTTAGTTCTATTTTAGCTTCACTTGCCTATAGATATTTCGCAGCTAAAAACGTTAGAGCTTCCCTTTACGCTTTTAACATGTCTGCTATTTCATTGTCTCCAATACTGTGGCGAATATTTAGTCTTTGCATCAAATGTTCATGGTATTCATGTACGTTGGAATTATTGTTGTATTGTAAATACTTGGGTGCAAAAAAGTATGCTTGTTAACGTCGGTAAATAAATTTTTACACAGGCACCTGTAATCCCCATGGCCGCAAAGAAGTTCTCCCATGGCTACAGACTGACACAGCATGCCTTGCTCAGCCGTGTGTGCCTGACACAGGATCCATATCCAACACTGAATCGATTGATCAATCATTTGAAACAAGCTAGCACATTATTTGACTAATTTAGGGTATATTGCTTATCCGGCAATTCTTCTTACCAAATTGGTACTCACTGGCTTATATGGTATGGTATATGATTGCATTTTAGTTGATATAGACACTACATGGAACCACTCCCCATAAACCAATATAGAGACAATACTATATGGGTAAGAACATATTTCAATTGGTTAATGTTTTTATTTTGGGTTCCACTAATTTTTGGAGTAAAGAAGCATTTGCTTGCTCCATCAAGAAACATTTTATAGAAAGTAGCTTGATATTATCTATGTGTGATAGCTGTCATGTTGATCATTTTCTATAAAACAAAAGCTGTTTTGTTTGATAATCGGTTTAAAAAAGTCATGACCTTATACAGTCAATTATTGTGTGCACAACAGTGTTGTAACCACCAGGTGGTATATACTACTATAAAGCTTGTCATTTTAGCTAAAGGATACAATCATATGACAGAATGTAGATAGCGGATCGAAACCCATTAGAATCATCTTGGGTTGCCGTTCATTTGTTTAGAACAAGAATCACTGTAAAGTGGATAAT
Organism: Chloris gayana; assembly: GCA_031894775.1. Lineage (NCBI taxonomy): Eukaryota > Viridiplantae > Streptophyta > Magnoliopsida > Poales > Poaceae > Chloris > Chloris gayana. Next base: position 425,592 of record JAUNZO010001315.1, read on the forward strand.
GTCCTACGAAAAGCTTGCGACAAAAGAAAGAGGTGTTCGGAAGAAGAAGAAATTAAGATGGTTGGTGCCTGAATTATTGATTGTTCCGGCGGGTCGGCCTAAATTATACGGCTGCTGCTTGTTGATTCGTGCGCATCTAATCTGGATAATGCCAGCAACTTCTTGTCCCAATTAGTGTTTCATGATTGCAAAGTTGTTGTTCACTTGCTAACTTAATGCATGCAGGCTCGACCGAAATGTCTCAATATACCCGTACCATAGCCTTTGGTATGTCCTCTTCCAATACTATGTACACCTTCTACCTTATCAGTTGTCACTACTTATATATGGTTCTCCTGAGATCATGAATTCCATGAAAAATTTCTAGGACTTTCACGTGAAAAAAAAGGTAATTCATAAGGAGTGCTGTTAAGTTCAGAGCATCCTTTCCAGTGTGTCCATGCAAATGGTAAACCTGAGAGCGTTTCAATGCTATCGCGCAGTGGTGACTGGTGCGCACGCACGCCTCAGATTTCGGTATTCGTCTTCTTCCCGCGCTGGCATGGACGTTGTGCTGCGCCTAACGAATTGGTTGTTCATTTGTTCGGTATCAACGCCCTTCACGAATCGTTATGTTTGTTAAATTACCAACAGAAGCACAACTGCGCATGCATGTGAGCGACGGCAGCGTACATTCGCACACATGCAAGGCAACGTATCATATGAGAACCAGACTTCATGTGAAAGCCATGAAGCTCAAATCTGGCGCATGATTTTGATCCAGGAGGACACATAAGGAGAGGTGGGAGGGAATTTGTAAGTATGCGGTGATTTTGCAAATTTCTCCTTCCACCTGATTTCATGCACCGCATTGAATCAAGATCTTGTGGCGCTGATTTGAGTTCTCATAATTCTCACACGAAGTCTAGTTCTCATGAATACGTTCCCCACATGCAATGGCTGCATCTACAGACGATGCCGTCCCAGAATCCACGTGAGTCACTCACAGCACAGGCGCGCATGGATAAGATTCCGGCACATGACGACCTATCCCTCGCAATTCGTCAGTATATATGACCGTTTATTGACCAGGAGGACTATTCTTTTTTTTGCAAAGCAAATTGAGATTCGGACCCCTTTTGCACCTGTGGCCAAGGGCGCAAACCTGTTTCTCTCGTGGCACTAAGTTTTTTTTTCTTTTGAGGACCCGTGACACTCTGCATCTGTGGTATCGTCGTCTGTGTATTTGCTCTGCTCACACGGACTGTCAATTTTCTGGGCACTTAATTAATTTGTTATTATAGGAGGAGAGGTCATCTTCTTCTCATACATACATGGATGCCTTTTCTTCTTTATACTGATGCGACCTGCTCCCTCTTTCTTAATTGTCGCTTAAGTGCCCTTAAGTTCTCCTCGTTGTTGCTTAAAAAAAGTTCTCGTTGTTGCATGATATATATGGACTGTTTTTTATATATATATAATTGCATGATATGGACTGTTGGAATGTTTGCATCATATGCAGGGCCCACATAGAACTGGCGTGCGTGGACTGTTTATGACAAAAAAAAACTAGCAGGATTTAGATATATCTGCTGCTAACAAGGGGTTGGGAGGACCGACCTAAATCATGCTTGGATGATTCATTTGGGCCAGTGCAAATGTGCAATTGCAACCAACTGGCACTGTTCTGGAACAAGGAAAGCTTGGGAATTTCTACACAGAAAGCTGCCTCCCCAACTCCCAATCATGGTTTCTGGTGCGTGGTCGATTTTTAGAAGTGGTTGACCTCACGAGATGCTGTCTATATACCTGCTCGCTTAGCTTAACCTAAAGCGCAGATTAAGACTAACAGCTAGCGCTCGCTCTCTCTCTTCGTGGAGGATCAATTAGAGGGATCAAATCATAAAACGGGTCCATTAAAAAATCATAAAACGGGAGAGAGATGCGTACGTACACGCAGACGCAGGCGTATGAACGAGCATCTCTTTTTCGTGCATGAAAAGTACGGCCCAACATCTTTCCGCTACGCCGGACACGTATTGAAAACTGAGAAAACGAGTCGGAAAAGGCCTCTCGTGACTCACGGGAATATGTTCCGGTCAGCTATGCGTGCGTATATATGAAACAAATGGGCGTAGCGCTACGGAATAGACGTGAGCGTCTGTGCATTGCGAGTACTGACTTGGTGCTCGTGTGTCTTGGGGTTATTAGCTTTTCATATAAGCTTTGTTTTGTCGTCGAAGGAGGAGGCGGCGGTAAGGATCCTCTTCACCTCGTCCATAATGATAACGATTAATCCAAAATTACAACACAAAATCTCGTACTGTGCTAGAGTTGTTATTAGCGAGACATGACCGGAAGGTCCGGAACACAAACCAGCACGATAATCACACGCGGGTCATTCGCGAAACCCCCTGGCTTTGTTAGCGAGGCTTCCTTGGTTCCTTCTCTCTCCGGGGGTGCCTTTGGCGGATGGGGTCTACACGGAATCGAGGCTGCCTGCAGCTGCGGCGTGGCTGGCCACACCAACGCCACACCCGTACCTGTTGTTGCTCATCCACCGGTGCTCAGCTCCGCCGCGCAACCGACAGCGATGGCGGCGAGCGACCGAGCCCAACTCATCATGCAACGACTCCTTCGCTATATATGCCACCACCCGACTCCAACCAACCCAACACCACGCACATACACGTCTTCCTTTCTGCGTGCTGCTCTGCTCTGTGCCAGCAGCAGAAACAACAACCCCTCTTAAACCTCTCTCGATTGCTGCGGAATTGCTCGTTGATCCTCATCCATGGGAGAGGTCGCCGTCGCGGAGTTGCTGTACGGCATGCCGCTGCTCCGGTCCATGGGAGATGGCGGCGGCGGCGGCTGCGCGGAAGCCAGCGGCTGCGGCGCGCTGCTCGCGGAGCTCAAGGTGATGATGATGAGTGTTCTCTCTCTCTCCGTTTCCGTGTTCTCCTTTCGTTGGCGTACTTGAGGCTTCACCGCGTCTGCGTTGTTGTTTGTGATGACGAGCAGCAACTCTGGGGGAGATTGGCAAGAGCCGGGAGGAGCGGGAGCGGATGATGCACGAGCTGGAGGCCGAGTGCATGCGCGTGTACCGCCGCAAGGTCGACGAGGCCACCGGCGAGCGGGCCATGCTGCACCAGTCGCTCGCCGCCGGGGAGGCCGAGATCGCCGCGCTCACCGCCGCGCTCGGCGCAGACAACAGCCCGCAGCTCAAGGTAGGTGCCAAGTTTCCTGTTGTTCAGTTTCTACTTTCTAGCTTCTACAGTTCTAGTTTGTACAAGAAACGATAGCAGTACATAATAAGTGAGCGGAAATGATTTACTTTTCAACCAGTGTATAAAATTGCAAAATACTGTCGCTGCATACTAGTAGTGCATAGTTCCTAGTTTGTCCAGAACTTAAGTCTAGTGAATACCGATCTCATCTCACTACTGCTTCTCTCTGCTGAAATACGAGTATATTGTGTCTCAACTTAACTTCAGGATAACAGTACTACTCCCTGCCATGGAATTTTTTGGTACCGTCATGGTATCTCTATAACATAACCTTGCCACCAGTTTATACTGAAATATTTTTTGCAATGTAACTTTACTGGATTATTTTCTAAGACCGTCCTACTCGGTCATTTCCAGAATTTTCTATTTATACATTTCTAAAGAAAATACTACGCGATTCTCAAAAACTGAAATAGTCTGATTGCAAGGGGGCACTCTTAAATTGTGCTGGATGAAGTAATTTATTTACTACTGGCGTGCTGCCATAGTAGTCTTCATTAGGTGAACAAATGGACCATGTCGTTGACGGAGCGGATGTCGTCGGCGACGGCGCTGCTGGAGGAACTGCGGGCGATCCGAGCAGAGCGGATCAAGCAGTTCGCTGACACCCTGTCAGAGATCGAGAAGATCACCGCCGAAATCGCGGGGAGGAGCTACGGCTACGATGGCTCCCCCAGGGCCAGGGCCAGGGGCAGCGAGGTGGAGGAGCACGACCTGACGATCAGGAGGCTCAACGAGTACAGGGCGCGCCTGGCGAACCTCCAGAAAGAGAAGGTACGTACGGTGAAGCTTCCTGGATACTGGTTCCGGAACGTCTGAAACTGCATTTGGGGCCACTGGTTGGTTGGTTAAACAATCGTTTCAGATAAGAAATGGCAACTAATTCTCCGATTGGAATAGTAGTCTGCGCGTGCTTTTCAGTTCGCTCACCGGTCGATTCTCACATTCGTTCCTAGCGTGTCATGTCATTCTGGTTTCGGACGAATGTCACCAGGTCACATCCTTGGGAGTTCGACCGCGACACTAAAACGACCACCTGTCCATGTCCATCCTAGTATAGTAGTAGAACAGAGTGCTCTCAGGCGTGTAGGCTAGCACAAGCCGGCCGGTCACTATCTGCACGGAGTACCCATTCGCCTGCAACATAGTAGCAGTCGCATGGAACTGTAGAGCATTTGACAGCGACCAACTGACAACCGTGTGTGTGTGTGTGTGTGTGTGTGTCGGTGCAGTCGGAGCGGCTCCACAGGGTCCTGGCGCGCGTGACGGAGGTGCACTCGCTGTGCGACGTGCTCGGCGAGGACTTCATCGCGGTGGTGAACGAGGTCCACCCGGGCCTGCACGAGACGGCCGACCCCGGCAAGCCCACCAGCATCAGCGACGCCACGCTCGCCAGCCTGGCCCAGGTCGCCGCGATGCTCGCGGCGGAGAAGGCCAAGCGCGCAGCCACGGTACGGGAGCACTGAACACTGCCGGCCGGAGCGTCTCGGTCTGGTTCATTAAGTTGTTTTCTTGCTTTATTAATTAACTTGTTTTCTTGGTGTGTTCTGCAATGCAGCTGCGCGAGGCCGCGGTGCCGCTGGTGGAGCTGTGGGAGCTGATGGACTCGCCGGAGGAGGAGCGGCGCGGGTTCAGGAAGGTGACGGCCGTTCTGACCGCCGGCAAAGACGACGCCCTGTCCTCGGGCGTGCTGTCGATGGCAACCATTAAGAAGGTATGCAGAGCTGCAGCGTGCTTCGATCGGTAGTGTCTGTTTCATAGTATGCAGTATCGAGTTTGACAGTGTTTCTGATTGGTCGTTGGTGCGGCGGCGCAGACGGAGGAGGAGGTGGAGAGGCTGACGAGGCTCAAGGCTGGCCGGATGAAGGAGCTCGTGCTCAAGCGGCGGCTGGAGCTGGAGAACATCTGCCGGAGCATGCACGTCGAGCCTGACGCCAGCACCGTGCCTGAGAAGTCCATTGCGTTGATTGATTCCGGTATGAGGATTTCTCGTCTAGCTGCTACTGTACTTCTTTTTCGAGTGAAATCCATACCGATTACCGAGTCTAATGCTCTTGACACGGTGTCAGGCCTCGTGAACCCTTCGGAGCTCATGGCCAGCATCGACGAGCAGATCGCGAAGGCGAAGGAGGAGTACCAGTCGAGGAAGGAGATCATGGAGAAGGTTAACAAGTGGCTGCTGGCCTGCGACGAGGAGAAATGGCTGGAAGAGTACAGCATGGTACGTTCAGATGGGAATTCAGTGCGCTGCCAACTGATGTTTCAATTGATAAAATACAGTAGTTGACAGCAAGGGGACCTGTTGTGTGGTTTCAGGACGAGAGCAGGTTCAACACGGGCAGAATCGCACGCCTCAACCTGAAACGCGCCGAGAAAGCCAGGCTTATCATCACCAAGATCCCGGGTACGTGAACTCACAGAACTCCGGTTTCGATCTGTTTAGAGGTTGTTTCAGAAATTGAACTGATCGATCCGATGTTGATGCATCTGCCTGCAGCGATCGTGGACAACCTGATGAGCCGAACGCTGGCGTGGGAGAGCGAACGAAAGAAGCCCTTCCTCTACGACGGGGTACGCTAACTCTCCAGCTCTGCTACGCGAACACGATTCAGTGCCCGCCCGCGTGTCGTAACAACTGACGAATTCGTTCTGTTCCGTACCGTGTGAACAGGCTCGCTTGGTGGCCGTCCTGGAGGAGCACAAGCAAGCCAGGCTGCGGCAGGAAGAGGAGCGGCGGCGGCTCAGGGTAAATAACAGACGCGCTTGCGACAACAATTACTGGATGAGATTCACCTGACGTGGTGTTCCTGTTGGCGCGTGCAGGAGCAGAAGAAGCTGCGCACGCTGCTGAGCGAGAAGGAGGCGATGCCGCACCTGAAGCGGCCCGGCAGCAGCTTCGGCAGGGCGGCCGAGCCCTGCAACGCGAACCGGAAGAGGGTCGACGCCGGCAGGCCCTCCGCGCCGTCCGTGCGCAGCGGCGCGTCGTCCTCCGGCGGAAGCAGCGGCGGCGGCGCCGACCCCTCGGCAGGCCGCGCTCGTCGGCGGCGGGCGCGGGCCAGTGCGGCGAGTTCTTCGGCAAGGGCGGCAGGCGGCTGCCGTCGTACGCCGCCGCGCACAAGGGAGGCAGAAGCTTGTCCTCGTCGCTGGCGCTCTAGTGAACGTACAGCGTGAGAACTGCTTTCACCGTGAACAGAGTGGTAGTTGTACATACTGTTCTGGCGGCGTTACTTGCCTCTGCTAGCTCCGTTGTTTGTTTTCCAGCCAGGGAATTTTCCCCCTTTTGAAGGGTAAGTGATTCATGATACGAAAATTTGAGGCCTTGAGATGATGATTCTATGGGAACACACTACACCTAGGCTAATCTCCAACGGGCTTTTTCCCCATTTTTGGACGCGGCACGAAATCATTACAGTTGATGCCGGGGAGTGTGCTGCTCTTGCCCGTGTTCGATTCCGCCTCCGCAACGGCGGAAGCGAACGAAAGCTCGCCCACGCGGATACGGCTGCCGGCGCGGAGGCACACGCATGCTGGTCTCTGCTTGTTCGATCGTCCTCAGTCGGACCGACGTCTCCTCCAGTGCGCCGTGTGTTTTCAAGTCCCGGTCAGATCAGCTGACACCTGCGGCTGCGGAACGGAATCGGCTCGCCTCACCCGTCGCCTAGCTAGCGCAATCATGGGCTGTTTGTTATAGCGGCGGCGTGCGACGCACGGCCGCGTCGGCGGTGTACTAGGGCGGCGCTTCCACTACTTGCACTACCGACGGCCGGCGCGTGCGGGTAGCGCTGTCGGCCACAACAGTTTTTGATATTTCACACGGGACAGGGCTTTGTGGGTCGCAGCCTTTCCCTTTTTAAGTGGCAAATAATGTAAAATATGCCATGGATAGAGCGGTAAAAGCAACGAATCATCTTTTTCCCACACACAATAGAAAAGTTCAGTCCGTTTACAGTCCACTAGTGTTGACCAGCGAACGTGTGACCGGTATATAAGATTGCATACAAGAATACAGGTAAAACTGGCCCCATTTTGGAACGTGCAAACGTGCATTTAACTAATCATGCACGATAGAGTTGAATCATGTCTTTACTTTGTTGTGAAACAAAGTAGGTCACCGGAAATTTTTGCTATCACAATAGCATGTGCTCTTTAAATTCCATTACTAAAAATATAAATATTAAATTTACGATTATATTATTAAATATATCAAATCGGTTATAAATATATCTCATTAATATGTTAAATCATACGTACAAAAATGTTAAGTTCATGTACTATGTCGCAGATCTGAGTCATTGCATCATCATCAGAAAGTTCTCAACTATGTACGTCACCTTGTGGGCACAAGCCCCCCATACTCACAAAATTATTTACCTAGAAAAGAGTATAGTATATTGTTTACACATACATAGAGTTGATTGCAGACCATACAACATTAATGTGAAATAAAGTTCAATTGATAATTGGTCCTCAATCGAGAATATTAATGTAGAAAATGCGTTATGCTCTGATTGATCGTCAAGAGAAGTGGGGTGCAGACAATGCGCACAAGAGTCCAAGAGACACGATTAGGGTTCACGGTTCTATGGCTTGACTGTGGAAAAGCTGACACGATCCGATGCATGGTTGGGCGATCTGTTACCGCTAGACTTTGGATTTGGGTCCACCATTCAGTGGCTTGAGCTATATTGAGAATACGTACGAGAGAATCTGAAGAGGCACTCGTAGAAGGGAAAAGAAAGAAGTGGTGTGACTGCATATTGCCACGACGGAGTGCATGTGACAAGAGTTGGATGGTATTTACAAGTCCTAAATTATTTTAGAGTTGTTAGTTTAGAAAGTCGTGTAAAATAAGAGATAATGTCGGAGTCGGTTAGGGACACGTTAAGGGTCGGTTGAAGCTTGACCGTATATAAATAGTAGCTTAGGTTATTGTAAAAGAACAACCAATCAATACAACTCTCGGCGCATAGTCACAATCTTCTCAACAGAACTCTCATCAATCGACTTGCCCATGGTAGATTCGATGTAACTGCTAGTTATCCAATAGCTTATATCGATCGGAGGTTATTATCGTGAATTTCGACGGCTTGGAGTGGTTGATGTATCCTACTCTGTTCGAGATGGTAGACTTATCCCATTTTGTTCCTGTTGTTGGTGCTAGTGTGGTAATTGACGATCGATTTGGCTACTCGAGTCATGGTTAAGATGTTTCGCCGATTCAATATGTTCATCAGAGATCGTAATAGTATAATTATCTTGTCCTCTATAGCTTTGTTAGAGTTGACTTATCCTTCAACGGTTGCTAGGGATTAGATTGGATTAATTAAGCATATGGGATTACTTCTACCGATTATATTTTGTATTTGTCGATCAGTGTGATATGTTTGACTTGTCCGTGTTACTTTGCTCTTACTTAGTTGACTTGTCCTAGGTGAAAGATAATTAGCAGAATATGGAAGATATACAGATTTGAAGTTATCTTGGATCCTCGGAATATACCCAATCAACTTAGAAGTAACTGATGAATTTTAATTCTATATGTAATATATCCAATTAACTCATAAATTGGAATAAGCGGTGCATTTGAATTCTACTATTGTCCTTAGAAGCCGGTTGGAGTGTCGTATTATGGGGTTTTTTCGTCTGGTTTCGTTATCAGTGTGTGACAAATTAAGGACAATAATATAGTTCTTGTAAATATCTCGATCAATGTTTATAATGAAGTGGATAATGCAAGAAACTCTGTTTATTGTGTTTACTCGCCTAAGCAAAATTAATATGGCCACTAAACGACACATTTACATCATACGTACCCTGATAGGGAAAACTTTTCATCGGTAGCATAAAGATACTTGTAGACATTAAAAGGTTCAGGAGGTTAACCACATATAGGGAATAAGAACTCACAAACAACAACTTTTTACCTTTTTTGACATGTGCAATGACAACGCTTATTTATCATAACCTGAAGCCATGACGCAACACTTGCGGCCAAGGCTAACACATCCATTTTATATGACGACGAACACCACTCTACGTATGCGCGTGCGTGAGTGCCTTACAACTCACAGCCGCATTCGCCCAACACAAACGCTCTCTTCAGGGCGGGAATTAATGGTAATAATCAGGAGCAGTTCGCCCCGGGCGCGGTGGCGTTGCGGCCGCAGTAGTTGAGCACGAGGGGCACGTCGAGCGGCAGGTTGATGGGGATGCCGATGACGTTGAGCCTGATGGCGGCGCAGAGGCACGCGGCGAGGTCGAGGTTCACCAGGTTGCCCAGCAGCGGGCAGCACTGCTGGTTGGCCGGCACGTTGATCTTGAGCTTGAGCAGGACCAGCACGTCGGCGCACACCTTGAGGTCCGCAAGCGCGTTCGTCGGGCACGGGTTGCCCCTGCTCTGCGCGCTCGCGACGTCCACGCCGGCCGCGAACAGGATGGCCGCGGCGAGGAGGATCGCCGCCATGGACTTGTCGCTCAACGAAGAAGCCATCGATATGGATCCTCCTGATGATGAATCGAGAAGAAGATGGCTAAGATTGAGGTTCTCCTGTTAATTTGGACTTGTGTTCTTGGGATGGCTTCTTCAAGCTCACGAGTGCATTATATGGCTGGCTAACGCGATAAGTATTTATAGACCGAATTGGCGAGTGTGCACGGCGCAGAGTGGCCTGCCCACCCACCAGATATTTCTTGTTTTCCCCTTCCCGGTACATGTGTGTACGCGGAACGGGCAACGGCGGCACATCTTGCGAAACAATGATATCTGCTCACCGAGCACCACAGCACCACTATCGCGTCCGCGTAGCATGCATAGGCATGGTCTGCAGATGGATGGGGTATAAGCTGTGAAGCTTTACAACTCAACAAACCACTGCGACTGAGAGCCGATGGAGACCGGTGTGCCGGACCACCACGTACCCAACACGCTGTGCCACGCGGGCGCGACGGTTCGTTCGGAATCAACTGGCCGACATCCACGAACAGGCTCCGCGCAGCACACAGCCGCGTAGTCGCCACCATTTGTTTCTGCTGGGAGTTTCAAAAGACGAATCGATTGCGAACCCATGTCATCGTGGCGTGAACAGTGTGATCGACCATGACCACGACCAGGTTTGCATTGAGTGGATCGCACTGTCACAGGCGCCAGGATGTGATCATTAAACTAGCCGGTGGGAATTTGGGCTAACAAATTATCTTCCTTTTTTCATATCCCAGCTGAAAATTATTGCAAGGAAAAGCTTATGCGGCTGCTGGTTAAGGGTGCATGAATATCTTGTTTTTCTCTAGTTCAAGTGATAAAGGTAAATGAAACTTCTTTTCTATATATGTTTCTAATGTCAAAATAAAAGGTGACTAAGAATATGTTGTCTATTGACAACTACGAAGAAAAAACAATTGTGTGAAACATAAAGTTCTACATGATAGCTTTTATTAGTGAATCTGCCCATTTGTCCTCGCCTCCGATACAAGAAATCCAATGACGCTGTATGAAACTGAAACTGTGGTCTGTGGAGTACTCCTTCCCTCGAGAAATATAAGTATTTGTTGACTTTGCAGTATCACGTTTGACCATTCGTCTTATTTAAAAATTTTATGAAATTATATTCAAATTATATCTAATAATAAAACATATCATAACATAATAAATAATATTTTTATTAAATTTTTGAATAAGACAAATGTTCAAATGTGATTAGCAGTAGCCAACAAATCCTTATATTTTTGGACGGAGAGAGTATAAAATTATACAGGAATACAAGATGTTTGGATACTATCTACTCTTACTTCTTCAATGAGAACATATTGTTCTGTCATCTTATGTAAATCCCTGTAGTTCTGAATGTGTTAAGGAACAAAATATTCCACGTTTATATAAACAAAAAAGAAAAATTACTTGCGGCAAAATGGAAGAGAGATTTATAGTTCTATACGACTAATATACATTGTGAGACTGCGCCAAATGACCATACCTTCCAACTGTGTGCTCTGGGCCGAGGCCTAAATTTCAGCTTGGCGAGAAGGAGTAAAGGGCTAGCCACCAGCCCACCACCTTTGACTTTGAGCCTCGATGTGCAAACCAGGGACTTGGAACAATTTCTAGGCCCATATCAGGCTTACTATTACCAGGCCCACGCCTTCCTCTGTCTGCCCTCTGCTTCTTCCCTTGGCCACACGCCCACGCCGTTTAGGCAGAGCACCACCCGCTCCGCTTGCGCAGGCGCAGCGCTGCCTTCGCCCGCGCCTCCCTCCACTAGACCACTACGCAACTCCATTGCGCAGCGCAGTTCCGCAAGCACCCGTTCGAGAGATGTCGGGGTGGAGCGCCTCACCACGGAGCAGATCGCCGCGCTCAAGGAGGTCTTTAACGTCTTCGACAAGAACGGGGACGGTACGTGCGTGCGGGCCGCGCGCCCTCTTCGCGAAGCCCTTCTGGGTTCAATGGTTCTTGGTCCGTCGGGCCATGTTCTCTCTGTTTGCTGGCGAATCTATTGTTGCGGTTGCGTTGATCGATCTTGTGCCACGATGCAGGGAAGACGATTTTGGATACAGCGACATTGATGGTTCAGTGTGATTGTTTAGGCATGTTGTTAGCTTTGTTGTTGCCTTTCGCAAGAACAGGATAGGTAGTGGGCTAGGCTTTTTTGGGGGCGTATTAGAATATTCGTGGAGCATCTCTGTTGCGTTTTGCTTGTTCTTGCAGAAAATTCGGTGTCATGTGCGCATTTGCGGAAATTTCGGAGGTATCTGTGATGATTGTTCTTCCATAATCTCGATATCTGAATCTTGTTGGTTAGTTCGATTGTGCATTCCCATGTTTTTGGGTCTGGTACTTAGATGAATTTTTGTTGCCTATGCGTAACTGTTCCATACCTTCACGGTATGGTGTAGTTTTATTACAAATTTGCAGTGTTTCCCCCTTCAGATGAAGGGTGTGCTATGCCTGAAACATATCGACATTCGCAGATTTTCAAGAAAAAATTTGTCTAAATCTGAGCGGCGCACTGAGTCCCACTTTCGTAGTGTTGATTGTTTGCGACCTGTACAACCTTGGATAGTACATGGCTTTTGTCTTTGTGAACCAACAGTTTTTCAGCAAGAAGGAGCAGAATCTAACGTTGTTAATTTGTTATGAACTTTCATATATACAGGATACGTTACCAGTGAAGAATTGGGATCTGTGATGAGCTCCTTGGGTCAAAACCTTTCTGAATCTGAACTACAGGACATGATCAAGGTGGTTGATGCTGATGCCAACGGAACCATTGAGTTTTCTGAATTCTTGAACTTGATGGCGTACAAACTGAAAGTATGTTACGATAGTTCTCTCTTATCTTGTGATATTTTGTTTGAATTTGGAGTATCAGTACATAGCAGCATGAGATGGAGTTCATGCACACTAATTATATTAGTACGAATTCAGAAATCTAGTTATTTGAGCTACCCTGGATGCCAAGAACCGTAGCAGTCATATGTTGCACCTATTCCTCCGCAATTAACTTTTCATCAATTTGGTTTATAGTGATGTTTCTGTTGTAATATTGAATGTATCACCAATAGAGTAAAAAGACAAGACACTGACAAGGGGAACTTCTTAAATTTATATGAGAGTTTTGATTAGTATCTGATGTAAAGAAATTGGGTATTATACTATTAAAATATATTTATGCATGTTAGTGTGCATGCTATTTCTACAAATTATATATCAGTAGTAAAAGCCATGAGCCTTTCATGCTATTTGACAAAGACACAAGTATACAATGGTAATGAAAATACAACATTTAGCCCATGGGCAACAGTACAATCTGATACGATCTTTGGTTCCTTGTAACAGTAGCAAAAAGTTTGAATTTAAACATTTATTTATCTTCTTCGCTCTTAGCTATACAGTTTGTTTCTAATTCACCTGGTTTATGTTCTGGAAGGACCCTGATTCTGAGGAAGAACTGATGGAAGCATTCAAGCTGTTTGACACAGATCAAAATGGTTATATTTCAGCAGCTGAGGTGAACCCCTTATTTCTGCTCGTTCTTATTGTCCTGATGAGCCGACTTTAGGATCCTTTAGATAAACCTCCACCCTTGACCCAAGCTTCCAAATATGATACACTCTTTGCACCAGTCTACATTTCGCTGAAACTGCTGGTGTCTAAACTCTCCAGCTTCGCCACGTGATGGAGAACCTCGGAGAGAAACTGACTGATAAGGAAGTTGAGGATATGATACGGGAGGCTGACAAGGATGGTGACGGCCTTGTGAGCTATGAAGAGTTCAAGCAAATGATGCTGAACAAATGAGTCGAAGAAGCTCTGGGTACTTATTGTTGTGTAAGATTAACCGCTTAGACATGTTGAGGTAGTTCTCGTTAGCAGTTCAAAGCACCTAATCCCATGTACTTAGTTCTCACTTTCCCTGCCATCAGTGCTTCACCGATCCAAAGTTTTCAGGAAGCTAGGAGTATACAGTTTTGTGGTTAGTGGCATAGGTCAGCTAGATCGTTGATATTGGGCTTTTTACGGTTCCCTTGTGTCTGATATAGAGCCTTTTGGTACAGATTATATGTCGTGAAGTGGCAAACACTATGGTCACAACACATAGATGTTTAGATTGGTTTTAAACCATCGAGTGCGATTTTTCAATATAGTTTGTTAATGGAAAATGATTTTGAATGTTGAGTAGATGTTCCTCTGAATATTATAGAACTATGACTTTCACAAAAAGAAAAGTCTTTAAAATGTGTCTGGCAATACAAGTGGAGTACAGCCATTCTTGATCTTAGAGAGCCCATAGGAGTGCATATATCACTATTGGGAAAGAACAAAGTGCAAAGACGCCCCCAAAATTCTGAAATTCTATGACATCGAAATTCGCATCAGAGAGGAACTCGCAGCAGAGCATTCTATAATTCATCTCTGCCAAAATGGATGGCAATGACTAAACCTTTCGAAAGGGAGAAAAGGACGCTACAGATCAACCGATCAGAAATTTCTCATGATCTACAAACGACGAGCGGCTGGTTTGAAAGTCTGTTCTGTTGAGTTGCTCAATCATGTGAAAAATAATCATCAATTTTGAATCTTATTTTTTTTCTTGAAAGGGGTGGTTCAGGATTGACGAATTTTTAGAAACAAGAGAGCTCATCGCGATTTTATGGGCATGTGGTTAGCTTATTTTCTCCGTTTCTTTCAACCTTTGGACCTTTTGCCTCTATATTGCTAGAGAAAGAAAAAACGGACATCAAAAGACATGGAAGGTAGCAGCTAAAGGTCGTGCTTCGCTCACGGAAATTTGGAAATCTGGATGTCATGTGCTGTCCCACTGAGCATGCTATCGGAAACTTCGGAGGTTTGTGTAGATTGTTCTTTCAAACCTCCAAATCTAATGGAAATAGAAATGAGGATATGGCGAATTAGGTCCAAGGCACACGTACGAGACCTATGAGGCAACAAACCTACCAATACTTTGGCTTTATCGTCACAAACCCATCAAATATGGTGTCTATTTCACAAACCCACCAATACTTTGGGGTATAGTTTCACAAAACCACCATACTTTGAAATTATACTTATGGTCTGACATGTCAATGACAACTTGATCGTGCAACCGATACGGTTTATGATTTTCAAGCGTTGTCACTTGCATGTGGGACCATATGTATTGGGTACATATAATTTAAAAGTATAGTGGTTTTGTGAAACTACAACCCAAAGTATTGGTGGATTTGTAAAATAGACATCGTATTTGGTGGGTTTGTGACTATAAAGCCAAAGTATTTGTGGATCTGTGAAATTAACTCTTTATTAATTTGAATTGATTAGGGAAAACTTCCAAAGGTCCCTAAGTATTTTTTTAATCTAAGACTATCAATATAGAAAAAGAAGCATTTCATTTTTATATATACATTCTTTTAGTTAACAGAGAAGATGTACTTTACATATATTTATATATATATATGATACATTTTTTATAAAGTTATATTAACACTTAATCAACCACAAACATCATTTCATAACAAAGAGATGAAAAACTTCGTATTTGCTGGCAGAGTGGCAACAGATCAATACGGAATGATGGAGAACACAAAATTGAATACTACTACATCTATTCAGATACATTTTTACTAATACCTGAAAATAAACTGAAAAATATTGAATACGGAACTTATTGGCATACATATTGTCACTGCAAGTTATTGCAAATTTCGTGTGGCACAAAGACAAAGCAAAGATTTTGCAACGTTCTGCAGGTTTTTGGGCCGGAAAGGAACCTGTTGGGCTGGAAATCTCCTTCTCGCATCACAGCCCAGACCAATGAGTCAGAACGGGCTGTAAAGTTCTCTGTACCGATAACCTCGGCCCATCCAAATGAGGCCGTCAAAGGAGAAATCCGGCTGCATTCCAGTCTTCCGGTGAACAAGAGCACAACGCGGCGGCGACATCACCGCCCGCCGCCTCCGTCGTGATGCGTCCGCTCGCCAGGCTCCACCGTCATCTCTCCCTCTCTACCCTCGGCGCTCACACCACGCGCCACGCGTGGCCGCCAGTTGCCGATGCCGCCTACCTCTGCCGCGGGCTCGCCTCGTCATCCTCCTCCGCAGCCGCCGCTGCCGCGGCGGGCCGGGAGAAGAGCTCGAGGCGGACTCTGGGGTACCTGCTTGGCGTGGCAGTTGCGATGGTAGGCGCCTCCTACGCCGCCGTCCCGCTATACCGGCGCTTCTGCCAGGCCACGGGATACGGCGGCACCGTCCAACGCCGCGAGGTCTGCCTTCGATCCCCACCATCATGCTCGTTTTCGATTTGGTTTTGATCTCGTTGTCGTGGACATTAAACAAGGTGCCCGTTGTGAGCATAGCTAGATTACATTATTGATTTAGTCGTTTCTAATTGCACGGCTAACATTACTGGTAGGATTTAGTTTGAAAGGCTCTCCTGCTTTGCTATATTGCTTGTGTAAAGAGGTACCATTTCGGGGCTATATTGAGTTCAAACCTATCATATCCGCCAGGCTATTGTTTAAACGACTTGCTCCCCTTTGGAACTGTTTATGAGGGGAGTAGTGGTTTCATTTGGTTGTAGAGTTTTTCAGGTTGAAAGTGCAAATCTAAAGTTATCTTTATGATAGTTACCTGGCCCATTAAATGACTCAGCATTTAGCACTTTGAACGTGTTCTGATAGCCACTTCCAACGTACTTATTCTGCTGTAGTTTCACCTTGCTTAAATCAAAACGCAGCTAAAGTTAACATTCCATCGGTTAGAGAGAATCAGCTGCAAACATGAGGGTTAGACTGCTGAAATGTTAGTAGCTTATTTATGCTTCAGCAAACCCAACTCAGCAATCATCATACCTGCCAATAGCATAGGAATACGAGACGTAAGTGTCCTTCGAGAAACAGTACTACACTATTTTTCCTTGTTGACTTCAGCAGAAGACTTGCACTTATGATGGGTATAATTAGAGTTAGACCTTTTTTCCATTTCCTGAGTATGATATAAATTGGGAATCAGTTCGGCCTTTTCGTAAGTTGTCTCCCTCTCCTCTCTGTTTAGTCAATCTTTCTGCCTATTGTATCACCTTTGTGACTGTGATATCCAGCGTTTTTAGTTCTGACTGTGATCCATTGAATCAGAATGTATATTGGTAATTTTCTTAACATGAACCGGGCTTAAACCTTTTCTTTTTCTTTGGTTGTTCAGAGTGTGGAGGAGAAGATATCCCGGCATGCTCGAGATGGAACTGCAACGTCGAGGTAACGCCTTGTTAAACATCGAAATACCAAAGCCATGCATTTTAATAGATCTTATCCTTAATTAACACTGAAAAAAAATCTATGACTCATTTGGACAGTATCCCTTGGTACTAAAGTCTTCTACTGTGTGCATCCTGCCTTTTGCAGAATATTATTTTCTGATCATTGTTTATCAAAATGGGCAGCTGCAATGCGAGTTGAAATTTTAAACTTAGTTGGAACAACTATAAAATGTCATGTGATTCTGCGGAACATTGAGGGCTTAACTTATATTTAACTATTACAAAGGCCCTCACAACTTGGCCCAGGCTGTGAGGGTGTTATGTACATTGGGCATGTTCTCTTCTCCTATTAATACAAAGAAACGCAGCTCTCCTGTGTTTTCGAGGAAAAAAAACTCTGTATCTATTTAACCACGTTTATTATATCAAGTACATCCATTTGAAAGAAAAAGGTAATGCTATTTTGACAATGCATATATTGCTA
The DNA here is from genome assembly GCA_031894775.1 of Chloris gayana. NCBI lineage: Eukaryota > Viridiplantae > Streptophyta > Magnoliopsida > Poales > Poaceae > Chloris > Chloris gayana. The sequence goes on from JAUNZO010001315.1 coordinate 443,089, forward strand.
TATTCAGTGAAATATATATGCAGCATGCTTTGTTAAAGAATCACTTTAGACACCCTTGAAACCCGCATGCATGCAAATATTATGATGCAGTACAACTTTGTACACCCTTGCCATTTTGACGATCCGTTGTTTCTACATTCAGTGAAGCAACTAGGGTAACACATTTGCTGGTGTTCTCACAAATCACTTAGTAAACTAGTTTTATTTTTTGTACTGCAATGATAGTGTCCACCAACTATGGTTGCAATTTTATATTTTGTTGTGTGCCTGTATTCTCATTATTTTTTTAATCAAGACCCTTTAATTTATTTTCAGGGAGATAACCGTCCAGTTTAATGCTGATGTTGCTGATGGAATGCCATGGAAATTCATACCTACGCAGAGAGAGGTAGCCCTTAGGAACTCAAGCACGAAATAACGAGTTGTTTCTGTTGTTTACTTATTCTGGGCCCATCCTGTTTGCTGTAGGTCAAGGTGAAACCTGGTGAAAGTGCTCTTGCATTTTATACTGCTGAAAATCGCAGCTCAGCACCAATCACTGGTGTGTCCACATACAATGTTGCTCCCATGAAGGTATAGAATGAACTTTTTTGCGTTTCGTTGGCTACTCTTACATCACATGCCCCTGAGTTTCTTCCTGGAAGCTATTGCATTCTCGTAGATGAGCCAATACTGTACTGTTAAATTTTTATTATTACACTATGGTTTGTTCAATACTGTACTATTATTCCTTCCTACAATATTATTTTGGATTATATTGCCAGGAAATACTTGATATAAAATGCTTCTCCTGTAGGAGCTCTTTCCCAAGTTACAGATCAGACTTAGCTTTCGTACTTGAGAGTGATAAATGTAAAAAGTTACACATTATAATCTATATGTTTTAGCTAAGTCTTTAAAAATAAGACTCAACCAGGGGGAGAGATGTCCCCCTGATTTTAGTCTTAAGAAGGTGTCGTGATTCGAACCTGGGTTGGATGGGAGTTCGCGCTCCCAGAGCATGTCACTCTAACCGGTCTCACCAGGAGGACCTTGGCATTATAGTTAAGTCTTCAAAACATATGCTGAAGACTTTTGGTTTTCAAAATTTAAGCGTTTATGTTTTTATTGTTCTTGTGGTTTGGGGGTTATCATGGAAGCCCATTGTGCTTTTGCTAGTCAAATTAGTTGTAATTGTATAAAGTAAGTCAAAGCCAAATGTCAATGAGTTAAATTTTGTATGATGTCCTTGCGAAGCAGGTATAACTGAAAAAATGTGCAACTTAGCTCTATATTGAAACTAGTAGATATATATGAGCTATAGAATAGTAACAAAAGCATTAACTATGAGTAGTGCTTAGGATAAAAGGTTTTGTTGTTGATGATGATGCAATAGAATTTAGTTCTAAGTTTCTGGAAGATTAGGCATGAGTTTTAATACTTAACTGGAAGTTGCCAAAATGGTAGCACTGATTTTATTATATGTTTCATTGATTTTATGACCTGTGAGGTACTTGGCTTCCATGTCACCATGTGTTCATGCATCTTGTTTGTAGTGGAGCATTGTCTCCAATTCTAATGGAGCGCTAGTTTAAAACCTGTAAGGGGGTGTTGGTATCTGTGATATTTCACTGGAAATTATTGTATTTAGTTAACATTGAACTTTTTCCAATTAAATACCTCTAGTCCATACAAGCCCTGAAGCATGTACATGTCCTGGTCCTGGTATCCTGGGTATCAAGAATTTGCTGGAAAAGCATAGGAATGGTGTTGAGAGGTTATCATGGAAGCCCATTGTGCTTTTGCTAGTCAAATTAGTTGTAATTGTATAAAGTAAGTCAAAGCCAAATGTCAATGAGTTAAATTTTGTATGATGCCCTTGCAAAGCAGGTATAACTTAAAAAATGTGCAACTTAGATGTTACTTGTGGGCTCTATATTGAAACTAGATATATCTGAGCTATAGAATAGTAACAAAAGCATTAACTATGAGTAGTGCTTATCCTATTTCTTTGAGTTTAATGACATTTTTCTGTCTACAGGCTGCGATTTACTTTAATAAGATACAATGCTTCTGCTTTGAGGAGCAAACACTTCTACCAGGGGAGCAGATTGACATGCCTGTAAGTTCAGTTTGCACTGTAAAATATAGCGAACAGTATCCACTGGTATTATATCTACACACTGCTAAAACAGTGAATGTGAAATGATTCAGGTATTCTTCTACATCGATCCGGAGTTTGAGACAGACCCCAGGATGGACGGGGTGAACAATATAGTTCTTTCATATACATTTTTTAAGATGAACGATAGTTAGTTGTTGTAACGATATTTTGAACTGAGTAATAATATACATTGAGTTCAACCATAACACTTCATCAATTTGTGTGCTTAGCAACTAGAAACTACTCCATGTAACTCCTAGAGAATGCTTGTTTGGTTGTGTAGTTAGTCCAAATGTACTTTTGGAAAGAAATAATCTGTAACATTGTATCAAGCGATCAAAGTGGATTACTTTTCCTAGGTTTATTGGACTTGAACAGGATTGAATAGCATTTCATCAGGGATTATCAGCATTAAACACAGTAGCACTAGCATTTCTTTAACTCTCCTTTCTTTCTTTGCGTTAAGTTTTACAAAGTTTTCTGGCACCACAAATGATGGCTGTGATTTGCAATTTTGCATCGCAATACAGGAGAGAAGGCCTGCCAGCCACCTGCACAAGGCAAAATGAAGGCCATAGGTAAATTGGCCTTCAGCATTCTTTATATCAGCTCGACCCAACTTCCTTGTCGTATGAGAGAGTAAGGAATATCGAAGATCCTCTGCCGGTTCCGTGTGTCCTTTCAAATCATGCCCACAGCCCAGATAATTTGGATACGTATCAGTAGTACTATAGTAAGGTGTAATATTACATTCACTGGGTGAATTGAGGGAATTCCCCCGCAACCATATGACTCGTTTACGGAGCTACTATCACAAGGATCGCAAGTCCTACGGTGCTCTTGTTCGGATGGGTGGTCCGTTCTCCTGTTGCTCCGACGGCTGGCACGATTCAGACAGTGCGGGGCGGGCAGGCGATGGCAAGTCTGCGTTCCACGGCTGGCGCACGTGGAGGCGTAGCCGGTACGCGCCGGGGCAGCGGGGCGCCGCACCGATGTGTTCAGCCGCCCCGCGAGGCCGGGACCGCGCAGTCACTACTGTGAGGGCGTGAGCGCACGTCGCGCCAAGCCCAAGCGGCGGGGGTGATTCGGGAGCGAATCCTCCGTACCGATCGCGTCGCCCCCTGCCCCGCCGCACGGGAACACGACGCGACGCCAGGATTCGGGATCACTCCAAGGCTCCAAGCACGCACGCGGGGGGAACGCGGGGAAACAGCAACGCCGTGCATTCGCAAACGGGAGGATCCCTGATCACCGTTGCGGCTGGCACAGCGGTGGAGTGGATCCCGTGGCGGGTAGCGGCGGCCGGGTTGCAGCGCGAGCAAAGCTTTTTGCACCTGGCGGCAGCAGGCTTTTGCAGATCTGCGATACGCGTCGTCCTTGTCCCGGCGTGGCGTGGCGCCATGCCTTCATGTCGGTATGTCATGCCTGCATTTCGCCAGTTGCGCCTTGGTCCGGGGCTTTGACTCGCTTGGCGTACGTGGGTGTCGCGTGGCTGGGCCCCGACGCCCTGCCGGGATTCGGACGCACTTCCACCCGCGTCAGACGTCGGATACTCTCATCATTTCACCTCCTCGCTCGCACAAGATGGTGGGCGCGCGTGGGGCTCGCTATCTTCCTCACGTTCGGCGTGGATTAGGGTGGGTAATAACGTGCACGTAGTGGCGGATGCGAAGACGAGCGCAAGGTGCAATGAACCGGATCCACTCTCTTGGTTCACGCCACCGGTCGCGGAACTGTGTGAAAGATGTTCCGATGCAATGCAACCAGCTGGTGGTGCGTCCCCGTTAGCGCCGCAATGTTTGGACTTTTTTTTTTTTTTTTTTGCGAGAAGCCGCAATGTTTGGACTTGGGCTGCGATCAATCCATCATGAGGTGTGGGTTCTGCTTCTTCGAGTCCAAGCAAAGAGGGAACCAAAAAAAAAGTCCAAGCAAGAGCTAAAATGTCGTGAAAATTTCCCTTCCTAGCGTAGTAATTTTTAGTCTGGTATCACGAACTCTCTTCCACAAGTGAGAGTCCGTAGTGAGCTAGTAATAATGGGCTACGCGATCTGCTGCATCCTGCTAACATAATTGACTCGTATAGTACAACTGAATGGACTGTACAATTTGCCATAGATGTCGATGCTGCTGCTTTGATTGCTTCTCGCTGCTTAAAGTCGTTCGACCGCTCTAAATCCAGCTGTTCGTGAAACTCTGTACTGCCTGTGTGCGTACCGAAACTTTACTTCATGTAAGATCACACTAACGTAGCAAAACATGCTTACTCAAGGAAAATCTTAGTACAGCCTATAGGATCCTAGCTACTCCGCCATTCGGGCAGTTTTACTTTTGTTACGTACAGAGGGAGAAGATTAAGGTTGTGCTGATTTTTTATTCGGTTATGTGTCGTTCAAGTATTTTGCGATTAATGTGCTCAGTTCATCTGTAACCTATACTACTAGATAGTACTATGTGGTACTGTAGTAATCCTATACAGCAACAAAAAGAAGAAGAAAATCCATCACAAGTACCAGTGGGGTATACAATAGACAACCATCAGAAAATAAAAGAGCTATGCATTTTGAGAAATTGAACTGTTCGGGGCGACATGTGTTTCACGGTAGAGCATTCTTCGGATTCGGGTTGTTGCCATTTTCATCTTTCTTTCTCGGTGCAGTGCCAGTGCTACATGCATGTGTTGATTAAATATCAGCTCTCTATTGTTTGTTTTGGAAAAAAATTGCGCATGCAAGTTACTGCCATAAGACTGACTCCAATAACAACATCCAAATTGGAGAGCCAAATAGCCTATTGCCTCTTCAATACAGTAAAAAGGAACATGTTATTTTTTTGACAACTCCAATAATAAGAGGTAAAGACAAACAAGAGAGAGGCCATGGAGCTGAGATAGCACAAAGAGTTTGCTCCCATATGCACAAGGAGGAGAGAGATTATCTATATTTACCTCCCCTCTCTCTTCAAAAGCAAAAATACTTCTCCTTTGTCTCCTCTGTTGGAGAAGAGAATAGCATGTAAAGTAGGCACTCATGAGCTATTTTTAACTTTGCATACCCACTGTTGGAGTCAGCCTAAGCGTTTGATATGACATCTTGAAGCTGTCGCTCAACAATTGCATGCTGTATATATTATGGACTACACTACACAATGCACATGTTTATCATAGAAGTAGAAGCCAGTAATTCAATTCAGAGATGAGTTGATGACAGCCCTACAGTGCAATTGAGCTTAAATTCCATGGTGAAACAGTCAGCTAGCTAGGCAGTAGTACGATAAAGGAGGAAGGCAAAGAAAGATCAACAAGCACAGCATTAGCAGAGCCGTCAAAACAATCAATCTCATCATCACCGAATCACGATCCCATGGAAACAAAATTACCGAAAGGAATTAGCAGCAAAAGATGGAGGAGTTAATAATCAATCCCGGTAGTCACCATCACGACGTACAGCGGCAGGCGGCGGCTACATGCACATCTCGTTCCCCCGCACCTCCTCGTCGTCCTCGCCGTCGGCGCCCATCGCCGGCGACAAGCTCCCCGCGCCGTCGGCGCCAACGCCGCCGCCGCCGCCCCTCGTCGTGGACGAGGAGGTCTGCGCCACGCCTCCCGCGCCGCCGCCGGCGCTGCCGCCGCCGCCGGCCTTGTGGTTGTGCATCCACACCTTGAAGACCTGCCTGGTGACCCCGATCTCGCGGCAGAAGCGCGCGACCTCGTCGTCCCCCGTGGCGCGGCCGGGCTCGCGCTTGGGCATCCGCCAGCCAAGGCGCTCCGCGAACCGCAGCATGCGGTCCTTCTGCTCGTCGGTGAACTTGGTGCGCGTGCGCCGGCGGCTCGCGGACCCGCCGTCGCCGCCGCCGCCGACGGCGGCCATCGGCACCATGTGGTGGTGGTGCATGGCGTAGCCGCCGGGGAGGGCGCGAGCATTGGCGGCGGCGGCGCGTGCGGGCTGGCGGCGCCCGCGACGGCGTCGAGGAAGGCCTTGCGGTGGAAGTTGCGGTGGCAGCCGCAGGCGGCGCAGAGCATCGCCGACGGGTGGCCGTCGTCGGGGGTGTACTCGCAGCAGCCGTCGGAGGCGTAGGTGCCGAGCTTGGCGGCGTGGTTGCGCATGCACTCGCGGTACACCTCCCGCGGCCGCTGCTCCTGATGCTGCTCCATTGCTCTCCTCCTCTCGGTAACCTTCTCTGCTGCAAGGGCTCTCTCTCTATCTCTTTCTCTCTCTACTAGGCTAGGTGTAGGCTACTACCGCAACCATGTGGTTGCTTGAGCAGCAGCTAGCTGTGCAGGGCATGCTACGTGGGAGCGCGAGAGGAGAGAGATCTAGACCGGGGGATGATAGATACTCCCTCCGTCCCGATAAGTGTCATTTTTGACTTTTAGACTTACATGTTTGACTAATTCGTCTTATTTAAAAAAATTGTGTAAATATTATTTATTTTTTGATAACTTATTTTGTCATTAGGTATATTTTAGTTATGATATATTTATTTTATCAGGTGTGTAAAATTATTTGAATAAGACTGAACGATCAAACATGAAATCCAAAAGTCAAAAACGACACTTATTTTGAGACGGAAAGGGTAGTATATATGAGCTGTATTCTCCCTCATGTGGTGATGAAATGTTGTTGTGGGTTGGCAGTTAGGGGCACGTCGAGATTCGCATGCTTGTTCTTGGCGTCTCAGGGCCTCCACACTCGGTCAGTGGAGCTAGCTGGTCACGTGGTTCTGAATTCTTACGTGGAGCTGAAGAGAGTAGAGTTAATCTGTGACTGTGACACCTATATATAGCAAGACTAAAGCTGCTCTAAAGGTGAGCTCAGCGTCTCCCGACGCGTTTTGTGGGGCTTCTCTATTCCTCTCGGTTCAGACGTGCTTAAACAAACAATATATTTGGTACCATAAATAATATATTTAGGACCACAAATAGTCTTAGATAGTGTGCTAGCGCTCACCCATTTTATATCCGTCTCTATACGGCTAACATAAAAAATTATAGCTAGGGACGAGTGTGGAGGCCCTCATCGACTGCCATTCAGAGGACCAGCTGCATTACATCAGATCGAGCACGGGCGCGCAGGCGAGGTACCGGTTGACTTTCATACATGGCTTTTCTGGGACGAGCTGGTTGGTGGTGGGTGGCACTGTTCTTGAGCCAAATCTTTCGAGATCTACAGCACGTTCGTTCGGTTCTAGGACTGGAAATGGCCCAGAATTTTATTTGCTTATTTTTCCCCCAAAAAAGGGGGTTTCTTTAGCAGTTTGTTTCACACCGGTGTAGCAGAGGGGAAAAAACGCTCAAACAATGAAAAGAAATATTTGTACGTCTTTGTTTCACAAAACAATTGTACTAGCAGTAGTATACTATTTCTTGGATCTAGCAGAAATCAGTTCGGTCCTACTTAATTTACCTTGCAGTATTACATTAATACAAAACGGAACATTCCACCATGTTAAGTTTTCTGAGTAGGGGACCTCTCCTTCCTTGCTACTACTATTTCAAGACACTCCGACTTGTGTAGCTTGCATGACTAACAGATCATTGGCCATCAACGCCACTGGACCAGTACTAACAATGCCTGTTTAGTGGCGTACGGCTCCATCCGGTACGAGAGACCTTGCCTAATGAGGAATCATCTGGCAGCAGCTGGCTCACGGACAGTGACAGAGAACGGGCGTGGGTCGTCGGTCGGCGCCTCTGCATGCACATGACATTATTATAAGCCATTGGATCGAGTGTGTACAGATTATGAGGAGGATTAATCAAATGACGGGACGTAATTGAATAACTAATCTGCATCGGAAATTGAGATGCAAGACCGCGCGCGGAAATGGTATACTCCTCCGTCCCTAAATGTAGGCTTTCTAGCATTCAAACATAAAATTAGTCAATGTATTAAAAGACTTTTATACCCTTCATTTTTACCTTCATCCACCCATTCATTAACTCTCCTACCAACCCCGGAGTTTGTCTTATCTCGTAAAATCGCCCTACATTTAGGGAAAAATTCAAACTCCAAAACGCCTACATTTAGGAATAGAGGGAGTAGAATGCAGCCAGTTCCCGTGTTTTGGCCTCTTGCGCCGAAGAGATTAGGTTGCTTATATTATTTTTGGTAACTGTACGCAGAAACATGTGGTACTTATTCGGCCAAATGCATTTGCAGACGTGGTGGTTACTTTGGCTACTTGCGTGCAAGTAGTATCATGCAGCGTATGTCGAAAATTGTCTCCACGTAATCCTGTATGTATTTCATATATTAAAACTAACCAACATCATATGAATAGTCACAGAGCTATCACGTCACGCTAAGCGTCTGTAAGAAAAATAAATTTAAGAAATAAAAAACACGTTGTTTCTCCATTGGAAAAGAGAAATGATGGCCTATTCTCGTGGGTAAGGATCAGGGCTCAAAATTCTGTAAACAGATAGGTTTTCTATACTCCAATCCTGCAAGAGATTTTAGGCAACAAAGTTTTGGGATCCTCTTCGGCTGCTGCTGGACTTGAGGGTAGCTGATCCCTCACGGCGGAGAAGACAGCGCGGTGACCGCCGCGCCAATAATGGCCTCATATACGAGAGCTTGATTCCTTCTTTTTTAAAAAAAAAGGCTTGATCAAGTCGTTTTTTTTTTTTTGAAACTTTGATCAAGTCGTTAGCATAAGGGTGGAGACGCGCGGTGACGGATTTGTCAGCTGGATGGCGTACGTAGGCGGAAGGGAGGCACATGAAGCTACTACATGAAACGCGCGCATGCACGAGCATGAAGTTACATGACGCTGAAAACGACATAGGCCCTGTTCGTTTTCTGCCCGCTAAAAATTATATCCATCACATCGAAGAGAATCTTACTTATTTAGTAGATCTTTTATTAATTTAATGACAAAACCTATGTCACGACCCCTCTAATTTACTGAGACGAATCTAATGATCCTAATTAATCTATATTTTGCTACAGTGATGCTACAGATAAACATCTTCTAATAACATCATAATTACCCTCGTTGGATTCGTCTTGTGAATTAGATAGGGGGTCTGCAATTAGTTTCGAGATTAGACTTTATTTAGTACTCCAAAATGATAAAATTCTCTTTAATTTGACCCTCTAAAAATTATATACCTGAAAACGAACACACCCATAGTTTCTCTTTACTGTCAAATCCAAAGAAACGTGTGCTTCTCTTTTACTGTCAAATCCAAAGAAATGTGTGGTTAAGGACCCGTGGACTGTGGAATCCTTGAGTTTCAGTCGAGGAGAACTATCGCCTATCGGCGCCACTTCAATTTCGAAAAATGAGTTTCCTCTATAAAAAAAAATCTGCGAACGAGTGATAGGCAGGCAGCCCACACGGCCCGCTTTGATAGAGGGTTTGACGTTTCAAACTAGACGTTGGCAGCCCCCGTCCTTCCCTTTGCTGGAGCTGGACAGCTGGTAGCCTCCGCTCCTCGACAGGTGCCGCATCCAATAATCCGCGCGCCGACAAACCCAACATCAGAGCGCAACCGCGGCAGCAGCTCGCACCATCAGCTGACCGAGCGGCGACCCAATCCCATGTCCCCATATCCGCATGCTCCCCGGCCGACGGGCCCTGCCCGATCCCAACGCGAGTCCAAATCTGCTCACGCCGGACCCTGCAGCGACGGCTTCGTGGCACATCCAGGGACCCGGGTTGGGATCCACGTTCACCTTTGGGTGGTGGCGACCGCGACCGCCTTCTCCCGCCCGCGGCCGCGGCCACGAGTTACACGGGCGCGAGACATGGAGGGGGCAGATCTTCCTCGCGCCACGCGCGACCCGGCCAGGGGCGTTCCTCCAATGCGATGCAATCTGCTCACCGTGTGCGCCGTCGCCGATTTCGGTCAAACTCTGCTGGGATAAAACGGCATGTGGTGGGGTTTGCCATTGACAGGCCGCGGCGAGAGCGAGAGCGCCCGCGCGCTCAGACACAGACGGAAAACGCGCTGCATTCGCCCGTGTTCGGGGCCTCGCGGACGTGCGTGATTACCGCGTAGTGCTGCTAGCTTTGCCGTGAAACGTCTAATCTGACGACCCTGGCAGGACGCTTTGGCGAGCTGGCAAGGGTGCTTGACAGCCATCTCAGAGCATGGGGTTATTTGCCCCGCTAGTGCGATCAAGCTCGGCCTTCCTGTGAGCTTTGTCTTGCGTCTGTCTCTGGATACCCAGACATTCATGTGGCTGCACGACGATTGTCTGCGGAACAAACAAGGCACAGGCAGTCAACCACTGATGCTATTACTGCAGAACGTGGCATGCTAACAAGTTACTCGTACATAACATTATCATTTAGCCAAAGCTTGGGATTCTACCAGTAGTCGTATGTATATACGGGAGCGGAATGGTTCGTTGCGAGATCTTGTGCTCTCGGTAGGAGGCAAAAACACAGCACACAACGATCATGCCACTACTTCCCATGCCGATCAAAATTTGGCATAACTCCACGTGGTTCCAAAGTCTACAATGCCCCGGGGATCTCTAGATACGATATATACTACGCACGAGGCATAGGGACGTATGCTTGTCGTCGTCCCTCTCCGCATGTTTCACTTATTTCCAAAATCTGCAAATAAAACGGCTGGTATGATATGTCAGGTGTGTTCGTTTCAGTAGGGCCTAACTTTATAGCTGTCACATAAAAAGAATGTTACTATTTATGAGTACTTAAAGAAAGTTTAATTATAAAATAAATTACAGGCCTCTAGACTAATTTACGAGACGAACCTAATAACGTTAATTAAGTGATGATTAGAAGGCAGTTACTGTAGCACCACTTTAGTAAAACATAGATTAATTAAGCTCTTTAGATTCATCTCGAAAATTAGCATCAATCTGTCAAAAGGATTTTTCATTAAATTGATCGAAATATTTATAAATAGTAAGATTCTCTTTGATGTGACAGTGCTAAATTTTTGAGAGAAAAAAACGAACGGGATTAGAGTCCTGATGCATCTGTACCTGCAACAGCTTTTCGAAGGATGGGAATATCATATCCAGGATTCACAAATCGCGAGGCAAGTGTCTCTTATCGACTCTCTTGTTCTCTTCGCAACTTGAAACACTTGAATATCGTGTGGACTGCGGATCAGATACGAAGCTTAGATTCTGTCGACATTATTTATAGGAGGAATGGAGCAATGTGTAGCCACGCCGGGGCACATAACTACTAGCCCGTTAAAAGAATAGTATAGTACCGTAGTCTGGACATGTAAGAAATTCTAGATTATTTCTTTTAACTTTGGTCAATAATACTAATAAATAAATTATTTCAAACATAAATCTATATTCATTTTTTACAACCGACGGTTTTTACTGAAAACACTGGAGCTACAAGTTCTTACTCTCACAATAGCAAGAAGTTTCAGCGCCTCGCCGGCGTTTCGGGTGCCCTTTTAGCCTTGCTGGGCCGTCAACCGAAGAAGGCGGTAATTCTAATTCCTAACAAATGTCATATGCTCGTGGGCTTAACTACTGATGAGAGATATCGCAGGCCGGATCTTAGGTTCTACATGGACCGGCTTACGATGGCAGTCTCGGGCCGTATTACTAACAAGAGACATGTGCTTGCAGGCTCGGGCCGGCCTCCCATCTTACATTCGATGGGGCCTTCACCATTGTCCATTTCTATCGCCGCAATTCAAGCAGGGACACATTTCTCCTCCACCCAGCGGGTCCGAATCTCAGTAGTCCAGTGGCGACAGCGATCGAGGCCCACTGCTGGCTGCTCTCGCGAACCATTCATGGATCTTTCAAAACTTGATCACCGCAATGAATTCACGTCCATCTCCTCTACATCATTAACTACTCGTCATAATTTTTTTAAAAAAATAACTACTACTTGTCATAGTGCAACATCCATTTGTGCAATGCAAGTCAAAATGGACAATGTATTCTCTGTGTGCTTCTTTTGAAGTGTGCAATGCAAGTCAAAATGGGCTAATGTATTCTCTGTGTGCTTCTTTTGAAGAGGATTATTCTGTGCATGCATCAAGCATCAATGAACATGAAACAACTAAAAATGTTGAGTTCCCGTGTACATCAAAGGATTTTTACTGCTAATCTTTGAGCTACTCAGAGAAATACTTCAAAAGAAAATCAACAACTTTGTAGTGAGGCGTGGGCCAAAGAAGCTAAGAGACGAATATGCGCATTACAGTGAGCTCATCAGGATGTTGAAAGGATCAAGATCAACATCTAGGGAGGTTTTCACCTTCGTCCAGCAAACTCTACAGCTTTGTTTTTCTGAAGTTGGTCAGATGGAACAATGGGATGAACGCGGCACGTGGATACGTTATTCATGCTCCGAGTTACATTGAATGATATTGCCGGCCGTCAATTTATTACCGTTTCATTAGTTAACCAATCGTTTGTATGCCCATTTGGCGCTTCAGGAGCAACGCATTTTTTTAAAAGGACACGTATACATTTTTCTTTTTGCGAATAAGAGGATGCTTTATTGATAACTCACGGTGCTGATTACAATCTTGAGCAACCAATTGCTAGATATAACGAGGCCACCTTTCATGCCACATAGCGGTATGCGTCAGTGCGTTTGGCCAGCTGTGCGAGCTCATGTGCGGCACAATTCTGCTCCCTCCTAACTACCCTAAGATTGTTGCTAACATGTCTAATATCATCCAACACAAAGCACAAATCAGAACGGTGTGATCAAAAGGTCACGTATACATGATCAACATAGTTTAGAATGTTGACATACGTACAATAATCTGTAATGAGGAAATACATCACGGACAAACTTACTGGGAACTAAACTGGAGAAGTGGCTTATTTAAGAGATTTAAGCATGAAGACATCTTTACTTTCTGAAATACTAAGAAGTGGGTAGTTTGAAGCATGGTTCGGCACACAACATAGAAAGCGACATCAACTTCTCACATCCACTAAAATACTATTCAGAAGTCTGAAGACAAGTGTATAAGATATGAAGGCCTGGTTCATTGTGTAACCTTCAGAAGACATTTGTCCACGGACGGCCAACATAAAGCCAACATGCACTGCACTACATTGCAACCTGACAACTCTGCACATCACAGTTGGTTAGCCCATTTCCGATAACCTTGAAAAGCTTAGGAAAAACAAAAGCAAAAATGATGAAGCATGAACATGCGGAGCAGTCACAAAGCAGAATTGTCGGATAACAACATTCTTTCCTTTCCTTTGAAAGAAGACGACGTGCAAAGATGCACCCACGTTGACCAGATCAAGTGACGACTCATCCTATCTGTCGAAGACATGACAGTTGCGTACCATCATTCCATTTGGAATGAGCTGCATAAGAGCCCACCATTATCATACCCTAACATGTACTGCTACCGTGTAAACAAAAGAAAAACAAGACGACAGCCAAAGCATCACATGATTCCAGATCCCTCGCAGTTTAGTTTGAAGGAAAGAGAGAAGATTCCCCATCCCAACAAGGATGTGTCGTGGTCGACAGCTTTAAGCACCAAAGGCGTGCTCATGCGCTGCTAAAGCCTCGACAACAAGATTATTCTGATGCGCGCGCGCACACACACAGCGGCAGCACAGCACCCAAGACAGGAAGGAGCCCGATTGAACTGGGAACCCAGAACCCATCAATCAGCAACAGACGCAACCAAGGCACAAGTTACACAGCATCCAAAAGCTATGTCGATTCCAGAAGAGATAGCATCGTATCAAGGCAACTGATGCTGCCTGCGAAATTGAAGTGCAGCGTGTTCTCATATAACACAATTGAGAGCTCAAAATTTGATATTATTGATTCATTACATCAGGCATCCGTAACCAGAAACAATCAGAACACCAAATGTATTTAGCTAGTAGCCACATGAGGCATCTCATTGAATTTGAATAAACCGAACTTATGTGTCCAAAATCACAAGTGAGAGGCACAGGTAGCAATAGATAGAGATTACAGTCTTGAATAGAAGAAAACGATAACAGACAGATTGGTCGAAAACTTTGTCCACGCTAATGAAGAAACGGCAATAAAAAGAAGAAAGAAACGGGGGCAGGAGGGTCGCGATATTGGCTCCTCTTGGTTTCCGGCAGTCTTGGTCCAATGAATTAGAAGCATTTCCTGTGCACAATGGACGGGCCAGACTCGTCGTACTCAGCCTTCGCAATCCACATCTGCACAGGCATTTCAGAAGCAAAATGTTAGAAGGCTGATTAATCACATGGAGCTGAGACTAAAATGCATTGCTAGTAACAAAATGTTTCTTTACCTGCTGGAATGTGCTGAGGGATGCCAAGATGGACCCTCCAATCCAGACACTGTACTTCCTCTCAGGAGGAGCAACCACCTTGATCTTCATGCTGCTAGGAGCCAAGGCAGTGATCTCCTTGCTCATCCTGTCAGCAATGCCAGGGAACATGGTAGTACCACCACTGAGGACGATGTTGCCGTACAGATCCTTCCTAATATCCACGTCGCACTTCATGATGGAGTTGTAGGTAGTCTCGTGGATACCAGCAGCTTCCATCCCAATGAAGGATGGCTGGAAGAGGACCTCAGGGCAGCGGAAACGCTCAGCACCAATGGTGATGACCTGGCCATCTGGAAGCTCGTAGCTCTTCTCCACAGAGGAGCTGGTCTTGGCGGTCTCCATCTCCTGGTCGTAGTCCAGGGCAATGTAGGCGAGCTTCTCCTTCATGTCCCTCACAATTTCCCGCTCAGCGGTGGTGGTGAAGGAGTAACCACGCTCAGTGAGGATCTTCATGAGGTAGTCAGTGAGGTCACGACCAGCCAGGTCGAGACGAAGGATGGCGTGGGGAAGAGCGTATCCCTCGTAGATGGGGACGGTGTGGCTGACACCATCACCAGAGTCGAGCACGATACCTGAGAAGCAGAGAGGTATATTCAGGTTAATAGCAACGTGGAGAATGCAGAAATCAGCCACTGTTAATTTTCTTGCAAGCTTAATTACTACAGTTTCTGTATGTTTACATAGTTAATTTCAAATCAATCTTGTCTAATCTAAATATTTCAAATGCTACAGTTGGGTAGAGAATCTGATACGCTCACCTGTGGTACGACCACTGGCGTAGAGCGAGAGGACGGCCTGGATGGCGACGTACATAGCAGGGGTGTTGAAGGTCTCGAACATGATCTGGGTCATCTTCTCACGGTTAGCCTTTGGGTTGAGCGGGGCCTCAGTGAGGAGGACGGGGTGCTCCTCGGGAGCCACACGGAGCTCGTTGTAGAAGGTGTGATGCCAGATCTTCTCCATGTCGTCCCAGTTGCTGACGATACCGTGCTCGATGGGGTACTTGAGGGTCAGGATACCCCTCTTGGACTGCGCCTCGTCACCGACGTAGGCGTCCTTCTGACCCATGCCGACCATGACACCGGTGTGACGGGGGCGCCCGACGATGCTGGGGAAGACGGCCCTGGGGGCGTCGTCACCAGCGAACCCAGCCTGCCATGATCAAAAACACAGCACACAATATTATTAGCATCATCACCTGGGCTAGTAGGTTTGCAGAAGAAGCAGTTTCAGAAATCAAATCGCCGGCTTACCTTGACCATACCAGTACCATTGTCGCAGACGAGGGGCTGGATGTCCTCAGCGTCAGCCATTTTCTACCTACAGCAAGCTCGCACGATGCCACTTGTGTCAAATTAAGACGAAAATCAACAGGCAAATTTCAAACCTATCGAAGAAGGCCACTAATGGTAACAGAAGGACCCATTTAAAGATTTTCACTACCAAAATACAAGGACGGTTATAAAATGGGCATGAATTGAAATGTTTTTTTAGAAGACAGAAGAGAAAGAAAGAAAAAACTCCCATCCCCGAACCACGCCACAGATCGGGCCATTTCGCAGCGCGAAACGCCCGGGGCGCCTCCAGATCACGCGCCGAGAAGCGGCGCTGATCGCAGATCTAGGCTACCACAATGAACAGGTCCCTACACTTCCCCGAGATCTGGCCGGATCCGCGCGCCAATGCGAGATCGGATCGGCCGAACAGAACCGGCAATGCGAGGCGGATCTGGAGAGACCCACGCCGCGGGCGCCGGGCAGAGAGAGGGCGGGTGAGGGGGCGGGATGGTCAGGTTACCGGAGGTGCCGGCGAGCTGCGGCGAGGGAGAGGCAGGACGCGCGGCGAGGGCGAGGAGGAGGAGAGGATGGCGAGGCGAGTTGCGGTGATGCGGTAGGGTTGTGCCGCAGGGGGTATGTATAGCGCGGGCGCGGGCTGTGCGCGAGCGGACGGCCGTGCTCGTCGCCTGGCTCGCGCGTCCCTGGCCCCACGCCTCCTCGCCACACGACCCGGTGCGTGCGCTCTCCCGATCCTTTCCATGGCAGGGGAAAAACAGTGGCCTCCCACTCGCGAGCCTGGCGACGTGCGCACACGTCTCTGCTCTCTCTTCTGGCACGGGCAGCTCCGTCCGGGAGTGGTGCGCGCCAGTGCGCGGAGGTTGGGTTGCGGTGGGATTGGGATCCTCTGCATTGATAACTAGCAAATGCAGAGGGATACTGTAGCTGGCATTAGATGTATTCTCAACCGTTCGATCTGAAACGAACGTATCATATTTGATGATACAGTAACATGTAAAAAAAATAAAAATCCGGTATAGGACATATGAACAGTATTAATGCAGAGAGAACTGTTCATCTCCTCACATTTTACTGTAGCACGTGCTACAGTACCTAGAATTTTGACCTGCTTTGCTAGCTACTGCAGAGAATCTCTATCCGTTGCGGTGGCATGGGCTGGCACGTTTCAGGAAAGCTGGCGGGCGGGCGACCTTGCCGAACTGGCCCGGGGCTCCGATTGCTCCGCGCTTTCGAATTCGAATGGAAGAGGTCGTGAGAATTTGAAAATTTTTGGATGGGCTTCAGCGGATGCAGGGGCCGTTTGGGCGAAGTTATGGCTAACGGACAATTCAATGCTGTTATTTACCGTCTCGGCTGTGACACACGAAATGACCAATTTCAAAAAACGAAGATCACCTCCCCACGTTTTCTTCCTGAGATACTGGAAATGTCTTTGATAAAAAAAATGCCTTTCTAAAAAGGACATCTAAGGAAGGAATGAATACACAACTGTGTGACACGGTCCAAGCAGAATAATTTACAGGTAGGAGAATGAATATTAGGAAAATGAACATTTGAAGCCCGAAAACAATGCAATTCAAGGAATTTCTAGTTTTTACACTGAAATAAATTCGCAGTGAAAGCCTGTATGTGTTGAAACTTAACAGGGGAAGCCAGATTTGTGTCATTTGCCATCTACTTACTAGTATTGAGTAGGAGTGTCAAGTAATTTTTATATTGCTTATCTGCTGCAACCGGACCGCACCGATATCCCGGTTACCAACCGATTTTGTTAACCATATTCTCAACCCTACTGTTTTTTGGATTGCTTTAAATGTATTTATCATTTACAATTCTACTAACATTCTTGACCCTTGTCTTAAGAACGGAGTGCATTTTTCGTCTTGAAAAGTAACTTTATAATGTGGTGATCCTGCTGTACTTTGCATATGTTTTATACCCGCCGTGTTACTAATTAATACTACCTCCGTTCTATTGAAAGTGTCGTTTTAGACTTTTAGACATCGTCTTTCGCATTGTTCGTCTTATTCATAAATTTTTTATAAATAGTATATATTTTTCTCTAACTTAATTTATCATAAGTGATACTTTAATAATAATATATTTATTTTTGTATTCTTATAAATTTTTTAAATAAGACAGACTGGTCAAACACTGAAATGAAAAGTCTTCTACTGAGACAGAGGTAGTACTACAAGCCTTCAACGTCATAAGTCATACACGGATTTATATTTATTGTTGAAAATAATAATTTACCCGAAACGTAAGACAGAATCAAACGCACATAGTCCAAGCTCCCACCAAACGCTGACAAGTGACAAGCGACAAGAGGTCAAGAGCGAGAAAGTTGATCAGCTTCCGAGCAGTTCCTCTGCATCCCCCTCTCCCACTCCGGCCGCCCCCACCGCCGTCCGGCTCTCCTCGCTGCAACCCGATGGCCTACGCCGCTTGCCTCCTCCCCAGGATCCAACATGCTGCCTCCCCGGCGCGACGCCGCTGTCCGATCCGCGCCGCCCTTCAGTTCTCCGCGTAGGTGAGCCGATTATTGGCGTTATGCGTGTGGCCTCTTGTTCTGTAGTTCCATGCGGTCGGTTTCTTAGCAGTGTTGCTTCGATCGGGACGAATCTGAAATAGACTGGTTTATTGTAGCAGCAGCTTATAGCTCCCGGCTGTGGGTGCCGGCTGCCGGCGGAGCCGCCCGGTGTACTCGGTCAACCTGATTATCTATTCCTTTTTTTTTGGTAATCAGCATCTGTTCTATTTTTATCTTATCTGGTATTACTCTAACCTACTACAGTAACCTGATCTTTTTTCCTCAAAACATTGGCAAGTAATCGGAGTTTCAGGAAAGTCGAATCAACATGCTGCTTTTAATACTCCTTGTTCATTGAAGCAAACTTGACTATTATTGACTTTTTTAGACTTGCTCACTGATCAGCCATTTATGGATCAGCGAAGATGTTGATGTTTGCCACAGCAATAGTGAGAATACAGAAGTTTGCATAATTGCTTTAGTTTGTCTAACTGAAAACCTATAATAACTGTTGTAATGCAGGAGCTCTGTGTAGATCTCCAACAATTAAAAAACAAACTAGTGTTGCCAAATGTGCGACCTCTGTGGTGGATAGTGGAGCTGCATTTGGAGTAAAGCAAAATACTAGACCAATCCTTGTTATTGACAACTATGATAGCTTCACGTATAATTTATGCCAGGTAAAAGCATATTTTGTTGCATTACTTCATGAGAAACTTTTGCACACATTATGGTAACTTTATAGATATTAGTTTGGTGATAGCACAATTAATGCATAGCAGTAAGTCTCTCCATACTCCCTTTAATATTATTTTAAGAACACACTAATGTCTTCTATGAGTTTAACTCAGAGATCGTTAGCTTGACTTTTTCCTGTTAAAAGATCCTTGACAGTACCCTTTTTAGTGTTTCATCCATTAACAAAGCCAGCAAAAGCATTCATGCAATAGTTAAGCCTTTTTCTATTAGGATCCTGAGTATTAAGATCATAGGACTAGTAATGTTGTTGAACAAGTATATGAATATAAGCTTTTCTTGAACAAATATACTGTCTTGAGAGGAAGAAACTGTCCTAAAAAGGCTTCTCTCCATGGTTTTAATGAAGTTTCCTAACATGTATATATGCAGTATATGGGAGAGGTGGGAGCTGATTTTGAAGTTTATCGCAATGACGAGATCACTGTGGACGAAATTAAGAAGTTTGCGACCATTCCTTTCTATCAAAATGTTTCACATGCTCACATGTTGATTTCTTCTGACGAAATCACATTTGTTATGTTGCTTGTTCTACAGGATTTCTCCAAGAGGAATACTTATCTCCCCAGGCCCAGGTATGCATTTTCTTTGGTACTGATGCCATTCATTAATGCTAGCTTTTGACGTGCCTAAATATGCTATCAGGATTAATGTTATATCCTACCCGTTTCAGTGCCTAAAGATTCTTTGTTTTTTCTTTTAACAAAACTAGGAACACCTCAGGATTCAGGAATATCCTTGCAAACAGTTAAAGAGCTTGGACCCTCTATTCCATTGTTTGGGGTTTGCATGGGTTTACAGTGCATTGGAGAAGCATTTGGAGGTTTCTATATATACAAGTTGTTGCCTGAAGTAGTATCTTTAGACTTCAAGAATTTTACCTTTTCTTTTTCTATGTTTGTAGGGAAGATTATTCGTTCCCCTTATGGAGTTGTGCATGGGAAAGGTTCCCCTGTTCACTATGATGATAAGCTTGATGGAACACTGTTTTATGGTCTCCCAAAGTACAGTACATTACGAATTTTCCTTAATTTATTTTTATTGACATCCACCTCCTTCCATTTTCCACTTATCATGTTGATCATCTCGTTTCTTGCAACTGTTTATTTTCCTACAGAAGTATTGATTGATATATACATAATTATGTAATGTAAACCAGCTCATATTTTCCCATTTGATTTAAGCAATAAGCTCAAATAGACCAGATGTGCAAGTTTGGTTTAAATGCAAAGTATGGAAATATGACACATGATTTAGGATTGCACTATATTATAGGAGTAAAGAAGCTTGATAACCAACAGAAACAATGTTGCTGTCATAGAAGTTGCTTAGCATGTATCACCCTGCAACTCAGAAATCGTGTGGACAAGTAGTTTTTCTGCAAAAAGAAAGGCTAATATATATTGTATCCTCTGCTTGGAACATCCACTTGAGGCTACTGGAGATCTAAAGAATACAATCCCTTAATCATCTATTTTTTTAACATATAAGCTCAAAATACTTGAGGGAGCTTTACTGAAATGGATACTGAGAAGCACTGCTTTTAAATGCAACTTTGATTGTTAAATTTTGTCCACAACAGTGATTGTAATAGTATGTTAACATTATCGACAATGAATCTACTCACATAATTCCTTTTTTTAACGTAATCACATAATTCCTTGGTACTTACATTAATGTCTGTGTATCATATTGATATGTTTATTGAGATGGAAAGCATAGTAATAATTTAACTATTTAAAAACAGAAATTTTAGATAGAGAAGGTAAACTTCATTTATTTCATTGTATCATTAGCATTGGAAGGTCAATAATTTTTGTATTATTTGTCTTGAAGCCCATTCCAAGCCGGAAGATACCACAGCCTTGTAATTGAAAGGGAGAGCTTTCCTCATGAAGCACTGGAAATTGTAGCATGGACAGATGATGGGTTGATCATGGCTGCTCGGCACAGGAAATACAAACATATCCAGGTTTGCCTACATTTCTTTGTTTTTTAGCTCGTACTACTACATCATCCAGAAATCTGCTACTGTATTTAAAGTTGCTTGAGATATAATAAGAAATTGTTTGTTCTCTTGCTGCCATGTAACTCGCAGACTCTCGTAGAAAGACCAAAAGTGGAACATAATTGAAACATTTAAACCTTTCAAACCTGAATTATACCGTACTATGTAATGGTGAACTTTCACGCTTTATCTCCGATTCATCAATGAATCTTGACCCTAGCTCATCCATGAATCAACAGTTGCACTAGTTGTTTACGTTAATGATCAGGCCATCAGCATCATGATTAACAAAACCGGTGCAAACGCATTGACCCTAGCTCATCCATGAATCAACAGTTGCACTAGTTGTTTATGTTAATGATCAGGCCATCAGCATCATGATTAACAAAACCGGTGCAAACGGGTCCGATTTTCACGAAAACTGGGAAAACCGGTCTGCTCGCAGCGGATAACCAATTTTCGATAAAAACCAAACCTAGGTACTGTAGCAAAATCGATTTTCAGTCGGTTTTCCCGGTTTATCTGAGCAGGTTTTTGGGCGTCAAAAACCGGTATTTCTTCTGGTTTTGTGAACCTTGATCAGCGCTGAGCGCGGAATCAGGAACTAAATAACCAAGGGGAACCGATTATAATTTTAATGAATTTTGGCCTACACTAGGGTGCATTTGCATGGGCTGCTCGAATCTGGCTGTCTAAGAACCAGGTCAAAACAAGCAGACTTCTGGTTGGTTTAAGCAGGGTACCACCAATGACTACTCTGAACTTGCACAGACTTACGTAGGAATAATACGCAAGGAAAAAAGAAAACGGAAAACAAAAATATTGATGTGGTTGTTTGGGACTTCGTTCTTTCCCTGCAGGGCGTGCAATTCCATCCAGAGAGCATCATAACCACTGAAGGGAGGCTCATGGTCAAGAATTTCATCAAGATTATCGAAGGCTACGAAGCCTTGAACTGCATTCCATGATTCATGTAGGGAGGTGCAGAAGATACACGTAGTGTTTTTCTTAGTTTGCCGCCATGTGCCGATGTCTTTTGGTTATTGAACATGTAAGCTTCAGTTGTCCATGTTCAGATGTCTCCACATAACTCAAGTTGAGCTTGTACATGTTCACCTGTCTGGGTCACATTACAATCATTTATATCGTTCACAGCTGTCAGGCAATTCTTGGTAGATGCACAATGTGCCAATGTACCTGTAAGAACCAGTGACACTAAAATTCTCGGTCACTACGTACACGTGGCATACAAATTATTTGTTCATTGCATCGGTGCCGGATACTGAACCAGATCGAAGGCGCAAAGCACTCGAACCAGCGTAACAGGGACGTACAACATCCGAAAGTACTAACTTCGCAAATGAACAGCTGAGCTAGGATTCCTCTTCACAATTTTCTGAGGAGATCGTCATAAAGTACACATTATGCACCACCGGCAGCACAAATGTTAACAAAACCTAATTGCTAAATATCAGGCTTATGTCATTTGACCTTTACAGTACTGTGATGCCATAAACTGAGTAAACGATTACAGAACGGGGTGCGGTACCATTGTACAAGTTGAAACTGATGCCCAGTCAACAAACTAGATACACATACCATGAATCTTCACTCCCTGGGTCTCTCGGATGACAATCTTAGTTGGTCACAAAATGGTACCTGGAATCCACATAGCTCTCAACATCCCAAAGGAACGATCCGAAAGTAACAGCCTCAAGGATCAGCCTCCTCAACCCTGCGAAACTTATCCTGATATGCTCATCTTTGGACGAATCAACTGCACCTTCAGGTGTGATCACAATCTCCGGTTTCCCAAATAGTGCCTCTGTGTGCTTCTCAATGATGCCAAATGCTTCCTTTGACCTGATTGTCGCATACCTCTGCAATGTGTCGGAATCAAATGACATGACATATGATCTAAGACGGCATGGCTTGACAGATTGGTTAGGCCCGCCAGCGTTGAAGTTAGGGGCCGTCCATGAGGCAATCTCTGGGTGAGAGCTAGAAGGAGCTGAAGGCATCGAGTCGGTGGTCATAACTTGATTCAGTGCATCACCTTCCTCTTCTGATCCCCAAGGAAGGCTCTTCATAGACTTCTCAAGCTGAAACCTCTGATCAACTCTCTTGAGGAAATAACCATACATCACAGATGCAGCGTAGACTTGGCCAACCCGGAGCTTACTTATTGCTGCAATGGTGGCATCAGCTTGACGTTGCCCCAGAATGAGAGTGAGATGGTTCTCAATCATTTCATAGGCCTCACGTGAGTGCAAACGCTCAAGCTTCTCTTCCACGGTTTCTGTCCACCGATCAACTCTACCAGTAGAATCAATGGAGTGAGAGAGTGCTGGAATCAATGAAACATCAGCTTCAACAAATTTCTGGACAACCAGAGCATAGAGTATCTCCTCCATGGTCCTTCTCCGTTCCTTTTCCTTCACCTCAGCAATCCGCCTGTTAATCAAAAGAAACAGAGAACAAGAAATGATTAGTTGATTATTAGAAGAAACCGAGATTCAACATTCATCCGTACAATCATGTAAATTGAACAAGGATTTTTTTTCTACATAGAAAGCTATGGCTCAAGAAAATAACTGTAAGTAGAACTATCAGTTTCTCATATGAGTTATGTTAGCTCCATTCCAATCGAACAGGTTGATATAAATAAACATTTTCTTCTGTGCATAACACAATTGGCAATCACCTTTCACACATGATGTTGCCCTCAAAACATCTGAAAAGCTTTTTAAAATATAATTCGCATTTGTTTGAGCAGGTCAGCAAGGATAAATAAAATAGAAGATTTAAGCTGCGCTGGATGCACCATGTCATTTTCCCTCATAACTTGACACTTATGCAGTTGTTGTGTGACAGCCTGTTGTGATCGGACTCTCTGACAAGCAATCGGATAACTCACAAGAAATATCTGTATGAATCTCTATCCTCTTACAGCTAGATGTACCAGGAGTAACAAGGGCAACAAACTCGCTGGTCAGAACCTCGGATTACCTGTACAACACGAGGTCGCCACCTGACGGAGCTGCCTTGTCACCGCCGGCCTCCTTCTCCTTCTCGGCCTCTCGGTCGGTTTGGAGCTGCTCGAGCTGGCGCTCGGCGGCGGCAGGGAGCAGGTGTGGGTGCGTGTGCAGAATCTGCGAGAGGAACTGCCCCGCCGGCGACTCCATCCGGAGCGGCGCGATCGGCGAGGATGGCGGCAGCGACTCCGAGGGCGACGGGGAAAAGGATGCCCTGACCACACTGCTTCGCTTCCTTGTGGTGAGCTGCTGCCGGCCGAGACCCTGCGCGCAGCACCCAGAACATGAAAGCGCGTCAGAAAACTAAAAGAGAAATCCATGTCCAAGCTCAGGCGAACGGGGGAAATTAAATCGGGCAATGGATAAGCAGCCTACAACTACAGGAAGTTAAACATAAGATCCATTTTCCCGGGATCAGAAACTCGTCCTCACCTTGATGGAGCCGAACACGAAGCTCCGCCGGCGGTCGAAGGGGAGGGAGCTGGCGCACGGCGCCGCCGACCGCCGCGAGGGTGCGGCGGCGGCCGTGGGAGACCTGAGCGCCGCGGCTGCTGCTGCTGCCTCCATGGGCTGATTCGAAGCTTTAGACGGCACGAATCGAATCCGAGAGTTCGGGTGTTGAATTGGGGATCTTTCTCTGCGGTGGTTGGCTGGAGACCGGGCAGTTGAGGTTGAGCGGATGAGAGATTGGGAGGTTTTGCGGGGCCCGATTATATAAGGGCAATTCGCGTGGGGTTCATCAGTCGGTCAGACCACGCGTATGAAACGTACCAGCAGGCGCCGTGTTCTTCCTGTCTCGTGTTAGACCAGCACGCGAAAAAGAAAATTAATTTCGTTTTCAGCGTCTCGTTTTCATTTTTCATGGTCCAGTTTGAGCCATGTGAAAAAGGATAAATTTTAGAGGGGGAATAAAATGGAGCGAGAGACGTGCACGGTACACGGGCGTAGGAAAATTACGGGTGATAGAGCAGGCGGCACGAATGCTTCACAACTTAAATTCCCGTTAGTATTCGTACATTTTGCAGGAATTGTGAAAGTAACTTGTACAATGTTCTATGTCGTGATTGAATTCCATTGATACACATAAATGATATTTACAAAAGAAAAAACTATCTTCGCAGACTCCATATGTTGGTCTTATTATTCTTTTTTTTGGGTGATGATTGATGGTATTTTTCTCAGTTGGATAACAAAAGTGTGATGTCCTGGAAGCAACTAGAAAGTGATCACGATTTTAGTATTTGAGATAGAGACATGAACACTGGTTTAGTTAACAGTAGTAATCGGTGCTTTCTTTTAAAACAATGTTTATCTGTCCGCGATTATGATGCTACAAGGTAAAACTACCATACAAAGTCTCCAAAATAAGCATATGGGGTTTGAATGTAATTGTACTAGTACAATACTAACTTCATTCTCAAGAATTATAGTTAAGCACAATGATGTTTTCCCTCTAGCTTCATTTTAATTAATGTTAAATGTTTGATAAGCAGGCCATATCAACTCGTAATTAGAATTTGTGAATTTGCCAAAATTTTGTATTCGGGTTAAATCAACTATTATAGGACGGTTCACGCCATTGTATGGTACACGTTCATATGCTCACATAGTTATTTACCTTTATCATTGTTTTTTTTAAAAAAAACTAAACCCCATTTCATTTAGCAAGCCATGTCTCGTATTTTTATGGTTATACACCCTCTCTTTCGACCCAAAGCAATGCATTTCTATTGGACCTAAAAAGTGAAAAGACTCGACAAACATAACATCACGAAATAAAAGTTGATTTATAGTGCATAGTTCTCACCTGCAGCATGAGCCTATAGAGGTTCTCGCCATAGCGTGTGTTTTTTTCAGGAAATACTGGTGTTCATCTCTGAACAGTGGCTGATGCTGATGGCCAGTCACTCAGAATCTGGACGCCGGCGTGTGACACGCAGATCTTTTTAGCTCGAGCGGATCACACCATACGCATCATCCACGGCTCCACGTAGCCTCCAGATGGGTCTCCAACTCCGTCGTGACCTGGCGAATCCACGGCCGCGGAACGGATTCCCCTACTGCACTCGCCAATATCACCAGCCACACGTCCACCACAGGGTTTCCTCGTCTCGGCGCCGGAAACCGACGGCGACGAGATCACATCGCCCGCGGAAAGAAAAGATCTTGCCTTCCCGGTTCCCGGGCCCGTGCGTTTGTCTGGAGCGCATGTGGTCACCACGGTGGCGGGTGGGCGACGTGGGCGTGCTGCGCGCGCTCGGCTCGGGTGCACGGCGAGCAGAGGAGAAGCGAAGCTGCCGCCGCCTGGGTTGGATTGGGGTCGACGAGCAAACACGATGCGAGGAAGAGTGCCAGGGAGCCAATATTGTCGGTTTGCCGCCGTGATCGCTGTCACCGTGGACGGGCCTCTGCCGCCAAGAAAATTCCGGTGGCTTTCACTTGAACCAGAGGCTGCCAGAGGGCCGTTGCGATGACGTTGAGCTGGAACTTTGTCGGGCGCCCAGGGTCTCGATCGTGGCAACTGGCAAGTGAGACGGCCGAAGAGTGCCTGAATCTTTTGGACGACAAGGCTGTATGGGCCTTGTTTCCACTGAATATTACGTACTTGGAATGCTTCTTATAGCACTTTAGCAGCTCGATTAGCCCGTTGTGTGGTTCAACTCGAGCAAAACCAATTACCATCCTGATCACCGGAGCTGTTAGTCGGGGTTCGGCCATCGCTGCTCTTGCGATTTGCCAATTTACACCGAGAAGACAGTCACCGATAAATAATGCACGAGCAGAACCGATGAACATGAACGTCTTTTTTTTTTGAGAACTACAACAACGTCCTTTTTTTATGAGAGAATTTTTGGACATGCATCGCAAAAGAGGTCCTGCTTATTGTGGACCTGAATTTATTCGTTGGGGCTTTTATAGTGGCTTAAATTAGGCCCAGAAACTGGCCCATAAATATAAATGAGGCAAAGATAGTCTCAAAAAAAAAAAGAGAGGCAACGATAAGCAGAGTTTGAGCACCGAAACATTTTGTTATGCAGACCCATTTGGCCATGTAGCATTCAGAACGAGAACTTCTGCACGTCCAGGGAAAGTAAGATTGGATTCAGACGGCTTATCAGCGCGAAGCGTTAAGACAAATCAGGCAGTTCAACCGCTGTGTGACACGAAAGACAGCCGAAAGGTTCTCTATAGGATAAAAGCTCTACAAGGAAAAAACTCTGCACATTTCTAGATGATAAATATGAAACGACTCAAGAATTTTCACTTACGAATGTCATCCTCATTCATATCCATATGGAAATTCATTGAGCCAATTACATTCAACTTAACCCGCACATTACCATACTCGAGAGACCCTCCATTGAATGGAAACAGCAAAAACTACTGACTACGCTCAGCTTTCCCTTCCAGTGTGCTGCAATGCTGCCAGGCAAGGCAACGAGCATACCTGCCTTATTCAACGGACTGGCGTGGAGCAGAAAAACCGTGGAAGCTGTACAACAAAACTTGTTCAGTATACGACGGAACACATGCGGCTCCAGTACCAGAGCACGTCCGAAGTGGCATGTGCAGATGTGCTTCTCCTAGCTTAGTACGTGCTTATAACAAAGTCTCTGCCGATACAATACATGTACAGAACGCCGGCAGAAAATCACCCATCTGTGAGACACTGCTTTGACCAGACACCCATTGCGAGCTGTTACTCGCAGGATTCATTGGCGTGCAGCAAGAACCGTGACCAGCGGTTGTCTTCAAGATCACTGAATCAGAACTGAATCCTCGGTTATGCAATTACAAAATGGAAGAGTAGCTGCCTCATTTTACAGCCAGAGCTCCCAACGTGTGCACCGTAATGTAGTTATCACTTCGGTACATGTTAGCTTATCATGCTGGGGTCCAAGAATTTCTGCACTGCATTGAAGAGCTGCTTCTCATCAAAGGGTTTCGAGACGTATCCATCCATTCCGCACTTTGTGCATTCCTCATAAGTTGCTTGGATAACGTCAGCAGTCATTGCTAGGACCGGGAGGTGCCATTTTGGTGCCTTGGCAGTGCTGTCTGTTTCAAAGGTATCCTCGGCTTCTGATTGTTCGTTCAGCTTTGCTTCCATTGCCCGTATTCGCCGAGTTGCCTCAAACCTAGTATATCAAACAAGTTTTAAACCAAAACAGGAGGATGATATCGGGTGCATCAGCTAGATTCTTTTACATGCTGCTACCTTTTTGGAATTATGACCACCTTGCTTTCAATTAACAGTAAAAAATGTGTGTTGTTGTGCAATTTAATCCACAATAGATCATATCACGTTAAATTACACATGAAGCTATGTCTGCACTCTTATATTTGGATACCTGGGTGACTGCTGTATGCTATTCGGGAATGTAATAATCTCATGGCTTACAAAATACTTAATAATGCATCATTTATGCTATAAGAGGGCATACATCTCAAAGTTGAAATAGTAATTTTGTGATTAAGAAGTATTTTCCGAAGCCATTGTTTTACTAAATGGAAACATAACTAAAAGAAACATAAGCATATGAATTATCTATAAAAATGGCACTAGTGCAGACATGTCATATATTTTGGGTGTCCTATACAGAAAAAGTAATGCTAAAATTCTTAACCAAAACCTTGGAAAGCACGCAAACTTACCCATCCATTTCTGGCATCTGAATGTCCATCAGACAAATATCAAATTTATAAGGGACTTGAAGAAGGGCAAGAGCATCTTTACCACTCTCCACACACTCCACCTTTGCCCCATATTTCTTTAATGTACCAGCTGCCACTCTAAGGTTTACCTTGTTATCATCGACAACCAATATATTCTTGCCGAGAAGCAATCCGCGAAGAGAACCTGAATCCTCAAGTTTCTCGGTTCTCGATTGTGTGATACCAAGTGATTGGAATAGACAAGTGGCAAGTGTGCTTGCTTTCAGAGGCTTTGTAATCACCGAGTCAACTGCATAGTTCGTTTTAAGTTTGTCTGATTCTGAAGCAGCAAGAAGGATTATTTTGGGTGATATAGGTACACAGCCGCCATGTTTCATCTCCAAGAGTTTAGTTCTCAAGGAGGTATCCATATTTGAGCCCCATGAATCATTCTCGATCAATAACATTGATAGTTGCTTCGTGCTGCAAATGAATTTGGAACACATTTTGTAAGACTCGTGGAAAAAAATTGGAATATAAATGCATGCTAAACACTGCAATTTCACATAAAAGATTCAATTAGTCAAAAGTTACAGAATTTCAGTAGTTAAAAATTCAATTAGATCGAGTCCCAGAATTTCACGGGAAAAAAAACTGCAATTCGGAGGAAATATTTACAGGCATCAATTCTCAATTCAACAGATTATAGGCAAATGTGTAACGAGAACTGTGGATCAAAGTAGCGACGATACAAACCCAATGAAAACCAACACTAAGAATTCAGCAATCAAAAGATGAATCAACTAATAGTGCTTTTATGTAATCAACAATATAGCCTATAGTCATTCTTACGCAACATTTTTGCCAACAAATTATTTTCATGGAAAATAGTTTTGCAAAGAATTTCAAGCTTTTAGTATGTATAACCAGCCAATCAAGCTTCATTTTGATACTTCTGAGATGGTTGTTCAATCAATTTTTGGGTTTGAACTTTTAGAGAGAGCGCATGTGAGATGACTACCTGATAAGAGAACTTCCATTTCTCCCAGACAACGCGCCTAGTGCCAGTTCAATAGAACCAACCACTTCAGAGGTAATTCCCAACCTTTGCAAATGATATTTTGTTACAGTAGCTCTTACCGGTCTTTTATCAACCAATATGGCAGACAAACCTTTAAAACTGGATGGCAGAGGGTGTAACATAACAGGCTTATTGTCACTAATAGCACTTCTGTCACACCTTTGGAGAACCGCAGTGAAAGTGAAGGTGCTCCCAACATGCGGTCGGCTGACAAAGTTTATCTGGCCACCCATTAATTCAACAAGACATTTGCTGATGCTCAATCCAATTCCAGTTCCACCATAGTTCCTAGAGGTTGAACTGTCAGCCTGCATGAAAGGTGTGAACACCCGGCCCTGGGCATCCAATGGTATACCTATCCCTGTATCCTCCACACTTACTACAAGAGTCACATTGTCAGAATCATTTCCATACTGCATCTCATTTGTCTCATAGGAGAGCAAAAGCTTGAAGTTGTCCCAGCTATTTCTGCTATCAGCAGCTTCAAAACCACTAAGTGTGTTGTAAGAAAAATTGGTGGATACAGCAGTTGTTTCATCTTTATGTCCATTTATCCCATTAACTACAGGTTCAACTTTGGCTTCTGTTGCAAGATTTGAGTGATCTGCCAGATGAACTTGTACAAAAATATGTCCCCGTTCTGTGAACTGTGACATGGTAATGACAGCACAAAAGCAAAAATTAACTGTAAGTTTATACTGCCAATGAACTATTATAATGTGCATATTGCGCTATGCTTTGCAAAAACTGGGTTGCTCCGCTGGTTGATAATACAATCTTCAACCTTCATTGCTCGGAGTCATATTTAGTAGAAAAGGTCTTGCATACCTTAATTGAGTTCCCAACTAAGTTTGTAATTATTTGTCGAAACCTTCCAGGATCACCCAATAGGATTTCAGGAACCCTTTCAGAGACATATACAGCAAGCTACAATTTTGCATAGTAGAATTAAATTAATAGGGATATAAAAATATAATTGCAGAATGTTGTAGTGGGATGGGCAGACGCCCCTTCGCCCTAAACCAACAGAAAATGGCTAGCCAATGCAAGGTGATGCCTTATCGATCTTTTCTTTTTGTATAATTGGTATTGAATTGATTTGAACTAACCTCAATGCCCTTATCTCTTGACTTCGAGGAAAATAATGAGATAACATCATCTAGGATGGATCTAAGATCAAATGGAACCAACTCGAGATCCAATTTTCCAGCTTCAATTTTGGCTCTGTCAAGCACTTCATTAATCAGAGATATTAATGCCTTTCCACAGACTTGAGCAGTTTGTGCGTAATCCCTTTGGGTTGATTTTAGGTCCGTGTCTAGTAGCATATCAAGCATTCCTACAAAAAAAATGAAAAGAAAAAGGGTAATCACTACATATCATCATACAAGTTACATTCACAAAATACTGGAATGTGTCAAAATATTTACCCAGGACACCATTCATGGGAGTTCTGATCTCATGAGAAACAGTAGCGAGAAACTGCCATATAAGAAAAGAGATTTTTAGACTAGTAAACAAAAAGGAAATGTCCAACTGGAAACTTCAAATGAACCAACAGAATTAAACCTGAGATTTAGCAATATCAGCAGCTTCTGCTCGTTTCTTCAGAGCCTCCATTTTCCGGCAATCTTCCTTAACAGTATCGTAGCGACTCCAACCAGCATATACTATGTAGCCCACCAACATACTTATGATAAAAACACCAGATGGTGTACTAATTGCTGACCATGGGACAGGAGGTTTCTTTCTGTATCTGCTCATAAATATAGATGGTGCAATAAAATAAGATCATTTCAAATCATCATTTGTAAAGAATAAATGATCAATGCACACATTACCTGCAAATCATATGATGCTTCCTGAATGGATCACCAAAATCTAGCATGCAGATGTGTGATGGTGAGGGGTTGCCAAAGGGAACTTCAGATCCATACATGACAAGAGGATTTGATTGGTTCGTGACATCATAAACATTCACCACCAATTCCTGATTGCCAGCTAGCTGCCTCAACAAATTTTCCACTAATGACTCTACATCAAATGCTCCACCAAGATATCTGTTGAATAAACAGCAAAATTGTCCTTCATAAGAAACTAGCAACATTGGAAAGTAGTCCCATTTGCCCGTTGTGTACTACAAATATTAGTGGCCATTTAAACATTTGGTTTTGCCACCTGGCTGCATCAGCTCTATAGTGGTTTTGACCACTATAAACCTTTCCACTATGATACATCGCAGTCTCTCGCTTTCTATTCCAGAGTCACTAACAACTGTTTTAGCCACTGCTCACTGAGAGCAATGGGCTATCACCACCAAAAACAATAAGTAACATACATAAATCCTTAGCATATGAGAATAACCACAGGAGGTGGGCGTAGTTTTACATATAGAGGAAGAAACTGTTGAACAGAAAACCTTTACTGAAAACAGAGTAAAAAACTTACCCTGCCGTTGCATCAACACGATCCTCAACCGTGGCATCAGGGGAAGTTCTTCAAGATAGACAGGAAACGTCAATACAACACCCAGATGATTCGACATGAGCCGGAACGGCCTTGTAAGAACCGCCTTCCCAGTAGACCTGGACCTCAAGATGTTCTCCCGGTCCTCCTGCGGTAGCACAGATGAAGAATTGCACACTATGTTCAGCTATTCAGAACCAGCACCACCACATCGAGAACAGCTGTCTTGGTATCCCAAGAAAAGAAGGGATAGCATGGCATCGCCGCAGACCTCGCCGGACATCATGTCGAGCCCCTCGATGTAGGAGATGGTCTCCTGCGAGTAGATGACCGGCGCGTACTCGTCCTGCACGGGGGACGGCTCGTGCTTCATGGTCTTGATGATCCACCCCTGCTGGCGCTCGAAGCTCTCCCTGTCCGCGTCCACCACCCGCTGCGCGTACGCCACTCCGCTCAGCAGCGGCCGCTCGAACGACGTCCTCGCGGTGTAGTCCGCGAACGTGTCCTGCAAATAGAAAAACCATCCGAAAATGAGCCCGCAGCCGAAGAGCGATTTGCAGCGGCAAATTCACGCTCACGCGCACCAAAACAGGAGCATCGCTATTTTTAAGTACGAGAAGCGGCGCTACGGTGTACGACCTGCGGCAACAGTGGCGTACGCCTCCATCCACGGTAAACGTGGTAAGGTTCAGAGTTGACAGTAATTAAATGAAGTGGAAGAATCATCAGAAGAGGCAGACCAAGTACTGCCCGCCCCAACCACATGGTAGAGAGGTTTATGGCGATGGAATAAAACAGCAAGGATTTCCCGATACAGCGCGACACGGAATTAACTGCTGCCGCAGCGCAGGAACCAAGGCTCGCTGGCGGCGGCGTCGGAGGAAGGAGGAGGCGCAGCGCACCTGGTCGAGCGCGGGCGGGCTCTTCTCGTAGTGGAAGGTTGCGACGAGGATGGCGAGGGCGTGGACGTGGTTGACGGAGACGGCGAACTGGTCCTGCAGCATCCGCGCGCGCTCCTCGCACATGCTGACGAGCCCCTCCTCCGCCTTGCGCAGCGCGGCGTGGCGGAAGTGCCAGTGCAGGACCGTCCACACCACCACGGAGAGCAGCACCCACAGCACCGCCGCCAGCCGGCTCAGCCGCACCTCCACGAGCCACCACGACCGCTTCCCGTCGCCATCCTTCGTCCCCGCCTCCTCCGCCGGCGCCGGCGCCTCCACCAACGCCTCCCCCATCGCAATTCCTCACCAGCGCCGCCGCCGAAGCAGCAGCTGCAGTTCACATGCGCCGCCGCAGCCCACCAACTCCTCCTGCTTCCGCTGCTCCTCTTGCTTTGAGCCGCTTCCTTTGCCAGATAGAGAGAGGAGGCAGGCCTCCTCTTTTTTCCCTCTCTGTCCTCCCCTGTTCGATGTGTTTTTGTTGGCTTGCGGCTTTCCGCGACGGAGGAGAAAGCGAGCGGCCCGGCGAGCGTCGAGTGAAATCGAATTTCCTGGATTTCACGAGATACGCTGCGACCAATAAAATAGAACCCGTTCCTTTCTCACCCCCGCGCGGGTGGGCCCCTGGTGCCTTTTCCCTGCTCCGCCCACCCCCACCGCACCGCACCCCGCGCAGCCGCGGCCGCCCGGCGTTGCTGTTGCCCCGTTGCTTTCTCTCCTCACCCCAGCCCCACCACCATCGTTCACCACCAACGCGAAATCACCGCGGTTTTCTCCGTGCGCGAGGCCGGTAAAACGCAGCAGCAGCGCCGCCTCGGTGCGGCGGTGCACGACCGATTCGCCGTGTGGTTTGGTGAATTTGTTCGGGCTCCAAACCAAACCGACGAACGAACAGGGCGGTGGCCGCGCGGTCGCGGGCCGGGCAGTGGTTGAGCCGCTGGCGCGCGCGTCGCCGTCGCGGGGATCTTGCTGCTGCTGCTACTGCGTGGGCTGGCGGGTCCCGACTGCCTGGCGCGCGGGCCCCGCGGCGCGGTCCAAAAGGCAGAGAGGGACGGCTGAGTGAGGAGGCAACGACAGGACGCATCGGTCAACAGTCAACAACGCGACAAATCTTCTCGCGATTTGCTTCGCTTCGTCGCTGCGATCACTACTGCCTCCGTTTTCCTTTTTAGGGTCTGTTCGTTTCCAGCTATATAATTTTTAGAAGGGTTAAATCGAAGAGAATTTTATTATTTTGGAGTCTTAAATAAAGTCTAATCTCGAAACTAATTGCAGACCCTCTATCTAATTCACGAGACGAATCCAGCGAGGGTAATTATGGTGTTATTAGAAGATGTTTCTTGTAGCATCACTGTAGCAAAACATAGATTAATTAGGATCATTAGATTCGTCTCGTAAATTAGAGGGGGTCGCGACATAGGTTTTGTTATTAAATTAATAAAAGTACTACTAAATAGTAAGATTCTCTTTGATGTGACGATATATAAATTTTAGAGGGTGGAAACGAACGAGCTCTGACCTGTTCGTTTCCTGCGCTCTAAAAATTATATCCATCACATCAAAGAGAATCTTACTTATTTAATAGTATTTTTATTAATTTAATGACAAAACCTATGTCACGATCCCCTCTAATTTGCGAGACGAATCTACGAGTGATGCTACGATAAACATCTTCTAATAACATCATAATTACCCTCGTTGGATTCGTCTCGTGAATTAGATAGGGAGGTCTGCAATTAGTTTCGAGATTAGACTTTATTTAGTACTCCAAAATGATAAAATTCTCTTTGATTTGACCTCTAAAAATTATATACCTGAAACGAATTCCTTTCCTCCCTCTAAAATTTAGCACTGTTACATCAAAGAGAATCTTATTATTTATGAATATTTCGATCAATTTAATGACAAAACCCTATTAACAGATTGGTGCTAATTTTCGAGATGAATCTAATAAACTTAATTAATCTATATTTTGCTAAAGTGATGCTACGAGTAACCGTCTTCTAATCACGACTTAATTAACCTCATTAGATTCGTCTCGTAAATTAGTCTAGGAGCCTGTAATTTGTTTTATAATTAAACTTTATCTAATACTTCTTAAATAATAAGATTCTTTTGATATGACGATTCTAAAATTTAGACTCAGAAAACGAACACACACTTACATACACGGGTGAAGTGCGATTTCCGGCCGGAAAAGGCCTTTTTTTATCGCTCCCTCTCGCGCTTTGGTTATTGGCTATCAACGTTGGGAATAAAGAACTTTTTTCGGGACGGCGTCAAGTCTCAGGATCTTATCGCGCTCGCGTCAGTCGAAAGAAAGAAGCGTGAGATGTGCATGCAATGCGTCGAGCTCCCGTCCCGGGCCAAGTTGTGTTTGGTAACTTTGGTTACAGGATAATATTTTCGAACTCCATTTGTTAAGCTAGGATAATGGAGCCCGTGCGCGTGGCATCCAAGCGTAAACTGAACTGACGGACTCACGGTAGTGCTTAGGGCGGTTGGGACAGTCTCACTGTACCAAATTCAAATCATTAGTCCAAGCTTCTGGCAGTCCATGTCCGTCTCTCGAGAAAAAAAAGTCTGATTCCCAAACGGCATAGAACACGAGCCCAATCATTTCTGTTTTTTTATGTTATCGGAGGACTAAAGAAGTGCGTAATAAGTTTATTATAGAACAGGTTCACCTAGAGCTTGTAGGCTGTTGCATTTTCTAACGACAGAGAGGAAGCAACTTTTTGCTAGGGCAGAAAAGCGAAAACCCGCTAGACCACCAATCAGAAAGGGGGCATTGATCCCGGGATAACGAGAACGTCTTTCCTCTGAGCAGGCACTCAATAGACGGGGCTTCTCCTTCCTGTCACTGAGTACACAATGGCTGCAAATCTGCAATTTCGTCTTTGGGAGCGTAACGAGGCGCAGGATGTCCAAAAGCACGGCAAGGGTCAGAGACCAAACTGTTTCTCCTCTTTTTTTTTTTCCTCGTCCTTCGAGAAACTAGACAGTGCCGTGCTATACGTGCATTGTTTGCCGCCCTTATTAAATTTATAAGCAAGGGACGACCTAATAGTATAGTGCCACTGATTTGATTCGACGAGGACGTGTTGTTTACTTTGTTTTAGGCCACATGCCCGAGTGACATGTTGTAAACAAATGCGTCGTTTGTTAACTAAGGACATGGGTCCTTGGGTTTTTGGTCAGAACCCGAAGATGTTAGTTTTATACGAGTTGACTTTGGCCAATTGCGCCCTCGCCCGCACGCAACTGCAATACCGTATTGCACTGCGCAATATGCCCATACTTTGCTTGCTACTGCGTCCTGCTGTCGTCTACGTACAACCGCAGTAACGCATACTACTCCTTTATTAAATTGTTGTAGTCGTTGACTTTTTTGTTATGTTTAATTATTTGTCTTATTCGAAAAAAGTTTAAGAAATATCATATATTTTGTTAGAATATGATTTATCACTAAAGAAACTTGAAATATAGCATATAACTTTTTGTATTTGAAATTTTTTTTTAAATAAGACGAATGAATGCAAGCGTTACTGAAAAAGTCAATGATCGACAACAATTTAAGTAAGGAAGGGAGTGCATGATTCTTTTTGTTAGAAAACTGTACATGAGTGTTTCCTGTAAACCATACTACATGAGTGATTTTTCTGTCCAACAGCGGTGTCCGTAGTGGGTCGATGAAGTGACCACTCCACTGCCCTTAGTCGGTCGGCGTGTCGGTTTGCAGTCCTCAACCCTTTTGTTCTCCCATGCATGTCTTCCACTCTAAACACAACACTAGCACGGTAATTATTCCACGCAATCTTTTTACGAGCATTCAAACTGTTTCCGTGGTCATGTCACCCGCGCTCCCGCTTCCCGGTCACACGTGTGCTTCGATTGCACTCTACTCTAGTTTGGAAAAGCAGCATGATGATAGCGTCGAAGAAGTATAAAGCCGCTTTGTTCCACCACGAGCAGCAGCGGTAATAATTGTTTTTTTTTAAAAAAACTAAACAATGGACTGACCGCAAGTAGCCGTAGCTTTCTTTCGCGTTCGGATAAGGCGGTCGAGAAGATGGCGGCGAACGAATCCCCCTTTTTATCCGCGCTAATCTCTGCGCCCATGCTACGCACAGTTCTCTCGATCGAGAGGCCTCAACTAACGAAGCAGACCACTAGTAATATGCAGTCATGTAGACTGTGATTATCCGTTCACGGATCATGGACGCCGCGCCTGCTGCTACAGAGGTCGGGCGACGAGGGCCAGCCAAACTGCTCGAGCCAGAGGGAAAAAAAAACTGCTCGGCGCGCCACCGCACACGGAACGAAGGAAGGCCGTACGAGTGGCGGGGACGCCGTGCATGGCCGTTGCGGCATGCATGCACAGCGGCAGGGGGCCAGGCAGGCCGAGCCAAACCGAAAGCGGCCTTCCGAGTTCCGTCCCACGGGCCGGGCGGGGGCGGGGAGATCGATCGCGCGATCCACCCACCCACCGCGCCGCGCTGTCGCGCGCGCGGCGGAGGTCCCTGTCCCGGCGGGGCCGAGCCGCGCCCCGGCGCCCGGCAGCGCTCTGGACCTGGGCGCGTCGTTACCTCGCCGTGCGCATGGGGGTGGGAGTGGGAGATATCCCCGGCTCTGCCTACCTACTTGATCGCGCTAGCTACGGCCGCATTATGCCGTTGTGGTCCGGGTTCTCCCACACGCGAACAGTCGATGGTGATAATGCTCATCAGCCTTGTCGAATTCGCATTGGCTAGCGGCTTGATTCTAGTGCCCGGCTGTTCACGTGACGCGGTGGCATGCATGTATCCACGGCTTCCGAGCACGCCAAAACTAATCTCATTGAGGGTCCCAACCGGTGCCTTGGAGGAATGTTTCCACAAAATATTATTACTGGCTTGCTGCCCGTGCTTACTACGACACGCCAGAACTAATCTCAGTTTTAGCTGTGTTTAACTGTTCCGAGAACCGTTTTTTTTAGAAAAGTAAACGAGGACAAGTAGTACGGTCCCGGGTTCTTCAACGGAAAATAATAAAAAAACAGCTCAGTAGTAAATGTGTGGATAACGCCGTTGAACAAAGACCCGCGTTTTTATAACCAGCTTTGACAACCGCACCAAAACTCCCCATCAATCCGAACCTCGGCGACGGCAGAGATGATCTGAAGCATTGTAGTACTAGATACGGCGAGGAACAATCGCCGATAAAAGTCTTCGCGGCGCACCCACGAGATCCACTTCGAAAATGATCCTCCTCCTCTTGGTGGCAACGCTCATGAGATGAGAGCCGTCGTCCATTATTCTCGCTCCATCCATCCATCCATCCGTCCGCATCACACGGCACAGTCGGATTGAAGGATAACCCTATGATGGTGCCGTGGACCGGGCACGGGCGCGCACGGGGAATCAGTACCCGGCGCGAGAGGCTTGCTCGTGATGGCTGTCGCCGATCGGATAAGCCTACATCCAAAGTTGGTCGCGCGAGCACGAGCGTGATCATGGCGGCGGTGAAAACTCGAGGTTCCCTTTTACAGCACGAAAGCCTCGCCCGGAGGTTTCTCCTCCCGGTGCGTGGCCCTGTGAAAAGACACGACGGGGATAGCCTTTCGTAGTGGCCCGAGTCTTCGGCTCCACGACGCTTATCGTTTTTTCCCGTAAACAAATGAGCGTCGCGCGCGGTAGATGTTGACGCGAGGTTTGGAGTGAATCTGTTCTCCCCGTCGTGGTCTCGTCATCTGGTAAACTCCTCCGCTGCGCCGGGGCTTCACCCGCTCCGGACGTGGAAACCTCCCCGTTGCCCGCACCGGTATCGCAGCAGCTGGCTTCTTCTTGCGGGCAAGCAGGGCCTGCCATGCCACCGCAGCCCGGTCGCAACGGGCCTAACAGCAGCAACCGTCCAACGCGCACGCGGGACGCCACGCCTTGATTGGCCGGTTGCTCGCAGGCGCAGAGTACGGTCCGCGTTCGTTGCAACAGAAGGCTCCATATACGTGCTGTGGGCGAGCGCAGCACCGGCAGCAACAGGACAGCGCGCACATTCACGAGCCGGTGAAAGTAGGCGAGGTTCAATCGGGCCATGATGATGGGATTCAGATGTCCCTTTGCCTGGACGAGGGAGAGATCCGCGGGGCCCGCCACCAACCCCTCCGAAATCTGGGATTGCCGTTCTGTGCAGCAGCGTCAAGTTGCTTCTCATCTGCTTTGCGAAAAGCTAGGGAGGGGCCCTGCTGGATATGGCATGGCATGGTGTGGAGTGGCCTCTGCCCGGCTCCGCCTGCCACCGCAACAGGCCAAGCGTTCGTGGTCCGGAATCGCCCGCACTTTGGAGCTGCGCGATGGACGGAGGATACGCCTCGGTGTGTGTGTGGAACGGACGGTTGTCGCGTGTTTTACCATCAACTGGGCCGAGTTTGAGTGGGTTTAGACTTGGACATTGAATTGGTCGGGTTTCCCACATGGAGGAGATCGAATACCTTTGTTGCGGTTCGTGGTTGGGGAACGGCGGGCGAGACAGGTGCCCGGAACGGAAATACTCGCGGGTGATGGCGCCGGCGAATCTTAGTGGCGACTTGGTCGGTGGTCACGTCGGAGGATCCGGCGGGCGGGCCGGCGCGTGAAAGAGAAACGCGTGGAATTAGCGCTGGGGATGTCCGGCTAATGGTACCGCGGCAACTTGTTTGGTTCGTTTGACAGGTGCTCAATTATTGGTGTACATGCCGGGACAGGACTAGCGCCGATGGGATGGGCGAATGGGCAAGGGCATCTCCTCCTCCCGGAGCAGTTGCGAGATGGTGAGAGTAGCAGGGGTGTGCTGGGGAGCCGGTGGTGACGCATTCCTCTTCGTCCCCGGTTTCGCAGCGTGATTTGGTTGAGGAAAAAGATAAGCGCGGCCCATTTCTGATTTTACTTCACGGGTCCATCACGAATCGGGCGCCGTGATCTGGTGCACTGTGGCAGAAATGGAAGGGCGAAAGCTCTACAGTGTTTTGCCGTCCAGCAGGCACGTCGACGGCGACCGCTGTCGGCGGCGGCGGCCGTCGCTGATATCCGCCACGCCACGTCGCGTTCCTCCTGAATCCTGATGGGTAGTACTAGTAGTGCGCTCGGCCGCCGGGTTTACGGTGTGGCTCCATGCTCCAATCGAATCAACTGCCGATGGGAACCGCACACCGCAGCAGCCAGCAGAGAGGGACACATCTTTTTTCTGGACGACGATTCCTGTGACTGAGAGTCTGTGAACGAGAAGGATTCGCAGGCCGCTCCACTCATGGAGAAATGGGCTTGCAGCAGCCTGCTGCAAAGGTGCCGCAAATTCGCTGCCGTTTTGGAGCCCCTTCGCGTCGTCGAGGGGTCGGGTCTCTTGTTGGCGATGAGTCGGTGGGTGAGCCTGGTGACGAGCTCCCGGCCGAATCATTCGCCTGTTGCCAAGTCAGCGCGCTCCTCTATTTTCTTCTGTTCCTGTCTTCGCAGTGCGCTGGCCTGATATTGGCAACTGCTGTTTACTCTGACGGCCTCACCTGATCGCTGATTTGCGGTACTCGTGGAACGTTGATTGGCCACTACGGCCAGATTAGGTGACAACCTTCTGGAAGAGCGGCATTCCTCGTCTTTTAATCCGCCTCGCTTTCGATGGAACTCCCGTTTCCTTCTTCGCCTTTTCAGGTCCAACGCTGGTCGCACATAGTATATTTGTCAACTCGGGAAGATGGAATTATGCGCTCGTAGACTTTGAAGTCCTAGTAGTGGGTAGTTTCTGAAAGTCGCACATTTGCTGCTCCCTCTCGTGCGGTGGGGCCCTAGATGTGTCGGTAGTAGGGACTAGGAGAGGAGAATACGATGCTCTCTCACGCCGAAATCCACATTTTGCTCAGACATTAGTTTGAGAAGTTGTAGAACCTGTTGGACCGGAATCCTATTGGGCCTGCACGTTTCCGAAATTTTCTC
This sequence comes from Chloris gayana, assembly GCA_031894775.1. NCBI lineage: Eukaryota > Viridiplantae > Streptophyta > Magnoliopsida > Poales > Poaceae > Chloris > Chloris gayana. The sequence continues at coordinate 484,220 of JAUNZO010001315.1, forward strand.
ATCCCAAGACTTTCATTAGCCCATTGCGAACACATCCATTTGGCCCATCACACATCACAGACATGTCGAAAAGGAGATACAAAAGGCAAATCCAGATGTTCCTTCTCGAAGCTCTCAACAATGGAGGAGAGGTACCAATACAAGTGTCTCACACCGTCACACGATATGCACAGAACCACCAAGCAAAGCACCCGAATCCAATCCCCATTTTCCCTTCCAAAACAGGATTCCTCCTGAAATTTCATTAACCCACTCCCAATTTGTGATTTTTTGACAACGAAAAATAAATACCAAACGTGTCAATGGTGAAACCCGACCAGAGACGCCAAAGGAAGAACAATGCCGCACGCCCACGCCCTCAACGCGCCGGCCGCTTACAAGAAGGCCTTGCGCAGCGCGACGGTGGACCCGACGGCGACTCCGTAGAGCAGGATGAAGATCCCGGTGACGTTGATGAGCCTGGCCTCGCCGGTGGACCCCGCGGCGGCGCTCTTCTCGACGAGCCCCGTCTCCGCGGCGCACACGGCGAGCAGGAAGATGGCGAGCCCCGCCATGACGTGCACGGGCGCCGCGGCGGCGCGCGTGTCCGGGTGCGCGGCGCCCGGGAGCCAGAACGTGGCGAAGCCGAACAGCCACTGCAGCGCGAAGAGGAGACGGCGGTGATGCCCAGCCACGAGTGCAGGCTCGTCAGGTCGGGCGCCACGGCGGCGTCGTGGTACTTGAACGCCGCGTACACGCCGAAGATTGCCAGGATCAGGCCCACCAGGTGGATCAGCATGTGGGCCAGCTTCTGGATCCGGTGGTCCATCGGGATCGTCGAGTACGCCAGGATGGCTGCAATTGATAATGTTCAGATAATCTGCTCGTTAGTCTCCAGCGTACGCATACGCAAGCCATTCAGAAAGGAAATATGGTCGCGGCAGCAGTACAATCTTTCCTCTGTAAACAGTCGTGGTATACATTTGAATTGCTACCTTTACGTACTTAGCTTGGCAGGAAAACGTAACAATCAGCTTGATCGTTATCGGGAAAAAACTCCGACTGGACGGGTGCTAAGGCCCCGTTCGTTTCACCCTCTAAAATTTAGATATCTGTCACATCAAAGAGAATCTTACTATTTAAGTAGATCTTTTATTAATTTAATAACAAAACCTATGTCGCGACTCCCTCTAATTTATGAGACGAATCTAATGATCCTAATTAATTTATGTTTTGCTACAGTAATGCTACAGATAAACATCTTCTAATAACACCATAATTACCCTCGTTGGATTCGTCTCGTGAATTAGATAGGGAGTCTGCAATTAGTTTCGAGATTAGACTTTATTTAAGTACTCCAAAATGATAAAATTCTCTTTGATTTGACTCTCTAAAAATTAGATAGGGAGAAACGAACACTCCCTAAGACGCGCACCAAACACACTGATTGGTACTTAACAATCAGCTTTTGCAGCCACCGAACCCCCTACTAGTACGAGGCTCTACTACCTGTCATCAGAAGATTGCAGGTCTAACTAAAGCGCAGTGACGTTCCGCACATTCTCCATTCATCTCGCTAAGAACCAAAGCGAACAAAGGCGAATCGGGAATGATTTCCCATTTTATCGACAGGGGACAACTGCTACATCGTCAAAGATGCGCTTAAGTAATGGTTCTGCTGGGCAATACTATTTCTATAGGTTGAGCTAGGACCGTTCGTACGTGTACAAACAGTACAGTTGTTGTATAAACACTACAATTGTTTCTGTTGAATTTGATGTGAAGTACAATAATTGATTGTATGATGTGATTTGTGGAGTATTGGGTTGGACATACCTTCTCCAATAAGAAGAATGAAGCCCCAGCTCATGACAAAGGGATGAACCTGCAGTCAAGGCATCACATACAGATCAATCAGGTTATCAGAGTATGTTCAATCTAAAATCATCCGAAAACATGAAACTATCCTTTATTTTCGGCGGTTGGCCATAAACTATTCTTTTTCGAGTTTCAACAACTAACAATCAGAAGATGATTTCTTACATATACGCATGGATTTGTTCTTCAGAGCAAGGTAAAATGAACTGAACAAAGAAATGCCAAGACCACGGATGCATGAGTATATTCTTCACATTGAAAATCTGTTCGGGGTCCTGGCTCTGTATGTTGATGCCGCCCCGGTAGTGCAGGAGCCAGACGAGCATGAGCACGGCGGTGGTGAGGAAGAGCACATGCGCGAGCATGGCCACGCGCGCGGCCACCATGGAGTGGTGGTAGTTCCCGACGATCCCGTGCGCCATGGCCGGCAGACGCAGAAACCTCTGCTTCCTGCTGCCTCTCGCTCGCCGCACAGCAACACAAGATGACCGCCCGAGCTGTGGGCTGGCAGATTACTGTGAGGCTGGCGAGCTAAATAAAACTCGTGGAGGCAGGTGCACTGGCTTTGATCGGTGGTTGCAGAGCTTTGCATGAGAGAGCGCACGGGTTTTAACGACCCCGCGCGCTGACCGGCGGGTAGGGTCCGGGGTAGGGGAATCTGAGGTTACGCTGCGGCGGTGGTTTCGGTTTGGTATATCGACGAGCCGGGCGTTTAAGCAAGGCATCTGGCGCTTCATACGGCTCGTGGCTTTGCAAGGGAGCAAGACATCTCGTGGAACCTTGGTTGATAGTTGAGACATGGTTCACGGGCCCGTCATATGAACGTGTGGATGGCAGAAGTCAGAGTGCCCGAGAAAAGATGCTGGACAGAACATGCGGCGACATGAACCTGATGGGGAAGGAAAGTGTCTTGATGCTTTTTGTTGGGGTTTAAATCTTCGAAAGTTGAAACCTACGGGCCACCTGACAAAAAGTAAGGTATGTTCATTTGGGCCTGCTTGTTCCAGAGGCTAAAATGAGTCCAGCCCGTACCAAACCCGAAAATGGACTGAATTCAGTGGCGTATCTAAAATGGAGGCCCGAATAGTCACAATTTACTGGTCTCAAAGAAACGGCCCAGAAAACCGTAGTGCTTCTGTCCCTCCTGGTCCTGGTAGGGTAGTCCAGCTCAGTTTCGTCTGGAAAACTCCCTCGTTCCATCGGAACTTGTTGTATTGCTACGACGTCGCTGTTGCTTGCCGTAGCTACGGAGCAACGCCGATCACGATGAAATCGAGTAATCAACGAGCGTGTCTTAGCAATCAACCGATGCGGTGACAGCGAGTTCAGGCTCCCTGTTGGACCCCGTTTGCCACTACTACAGTTCCTGCGCAGGCTGACCCGGGTGTACGTAATAACGTAAAGGCAGCCTTAATCGAGTTCCGGCCAGACAGGGCGTCCGGACGGTGAGCCGGGGGACCAGCCCATCGGCTGTTTACTCCCGGGCACGAACAGTCACACGCACACATGTCGAATCACGAGCGGCACCATGCGGCTGTTGTTTCTCGCTTTGGATTGGCCCTCTCGACCGCGCCTCCTTCGATGCGTTGTTTTCTTTTTCACAACAGCAACTCTTTTGGATAATGACAACGGCAAATCTGAACGCTGGATATCATGCCTCGGATTGACTTCAACAATGGGAGGCAAATCCATTTTGCCTCCTAAGAGCTACGGTGCATCACCAATTTTGATTTTGTCTCCAACAACGATATCCAAACGGCGATGCATTTTGCATGAGAGGAGAGAGGTGAGCCAAATCTGTATGGGCAATTGCAAAACAAGTCCTATTTTGCATCTTAATTATGAAAACGGTTCACTTTTTTCAAGTTTGCAAAATCGGTCCACTTTTTGAATCTGAAGCTGCACCTAGGTCCTGTTTTTCAAAAAAGTGGACCGGTTTTGCAATAAAAGTGGACTTGTTTTGCAAAGAAGTGAACCGATTTTGCAAAGTTAAAAAAAGTGAACCATTTTCAGAATTAGGTTCCAGAACAGGACTTGTTTTGCAATTATCCCAATCTGTATAATCTCTCTCCTCCGATGCATCTCATGTGTCCTTCTTCCCCAGTGCAGCGCTAGCGGAGCAGGAGCGACCCGGACGACGACGGGCGAAGACGGCTTGGTCAACGCCGGCGTTCGCAGCCGGAGAGGTCGGAGGCTGCCCGCGCGGCTGAGATGGAGCAGAGATGGTAGGCGCAGCTAAGGCAGGGCCGGGGCACGGCGGAGGCTAAGGTCCGCGGCAACGGGGCGAGCACCTCCTCGTGCGGCAGGTGGAGCTCGGAGAAAAAAATGGAAGCTCTCTATTGGAGATATCACCAAATGCATGCCTCTTCTGCTAATGTAGATGTCATGCAACCCTCTGTTTGTCTCTCAAATTTGCATTCTATTGTTGAAGTCAGTCTCACTCCTAGTCCTGAGATGTGAGAACGCATCCAAGAATCATGTGGAAATGACGAGGCTGGCATCAGGTGAAAAATGGAAAGGTTCCATTTCCTTTGTCTTCTCCCTCTGTGATCTACACACGGGTTCGGTAATGATGTTCCGTAGCGGCACCAAATCCAGACTGTCACCAGCAATCTTACAATTTACTCTCGAGCGTCTCATGATGACAACTGGTACCCGACGAAAAATCTGGAAATCGCCGTAGAGGACGTACGTACGTGGTGCCAAACTACTATGGCGGTTACTGGTATAGTCTACGAGTACGCCTGTGGCCGTACCCAATGAGCAACGATCGAGCCGTACAGTACATGGACATGGCACACACCTAGACCCAGCAAAAGGATTGCGGGTGCCTTCAAGCAGTGGCGAAGTAGGATGAAAATCTTCCTATGGCGAATATACCAATACTAATTTATATAAACAAGTATGAAATCATTATTTTTAATACATAATTATTTGTAGAATATACCATAAAAACTTTAAGTGTGGCGAGATGGTCGAGAAAGATCAATCATCCGATGATTGATGGCTTAAAAGTGTTTCATGGTTGCAAATTATAGTATCATGTGTGCACAAGTAATGAAATAATTGATTTTGTGTGCACAAGTCCATTATTTAATTATCTGACCTTTTAACTTTTGTTTAATCCTTCTGCCACCTGAAATTGGTCGTTGATGAGGACGATTAGGAGCCGGCACCGTTTCAACGTCGCTGGCCCGCTCGCCTTGCTGCTCCACCTTATCGCCATCACTTGCCATATCCAGTGCGCCATGCGCGTCCCAAGTTGATTAACGAGTGGAGGGAGGCGGACGACTGGCGGAGCAACATTTTTCTCGTGTCTTTTTTCTGTTAGGGAACTGTGCTCCTGATTTCCTTTTTCAGACTAACTGCGTTTCCTGATTTATTTTCAGACTAACTGCGCTCCTGATGACGTGAATCCATCTGAGTGCCTGAAACCAACACAGCCCAACTGCCCAAGCGGTAGAGAATAGCCCAATAGTAATGGGGCTATAACGATTTAACTATTCAGCTAATCATCTTCTTCCTCTTCAGTCTTCGGACGCACGCCTCAGTTACCTCGCTGGTGGTCTCGCAGGCCAGAAGCGTTCTGAACTTCTGATTGGCGTGAGGTATGGCGGCAGCCAGGGCTTGCCATAGTGGTAGCTTCGCCACTGCCTTCAAGCCGAAGCGTGTGTATCCGTGTGATTTGGCAAGGCACGGTCTCTCTCCGCTCCAAGCTTGCCACAGGATTCGAATCGCATCGACACTGGAGCCGGCAAGTCCTCCATTGAATCCTGGAGCCGGACGCGGCACGCCGGCCAACGCGCCGTGATTCCGTGAGGGCGCTAAACACACTGACACCTTGGACCCACACACAGATACCTGAGCCTTTGTCCCGAGACTGAGAGGACCCACCTGACGAGAGAGCCGTCTTGGATTTCCCTTTCCTTGCCTTCCTGTTTTATCCCTCGCTTTGCTTCGCCGGCTGTCCCCCGAGTGACCGGGTCCTCCAGGAGCCCCCCGTTACGCTGATCGATGGGCCCCACACGGCCGTCCAGCGCGGTGACAGACGGGACGGGACGAGACGGACGCAAATCTCCCGGCCTTTTGGTGCCGGGATCACGGCGCTTTACAGCCCTGCGTGGACCCAACGCGTCATTGAGGTGAGCGGGCGTGAGCTGGCGTCGTCTTCCTCGTGCCCTCGCCGTTCCGCGACCGGTTTCAAACCGGCGCGACCGCGAAGGGCAGTCACGTCATTTTCGGCGGCTGGGAGGCGCAACCCTAAATCGCCGCGGCGCGGGCCCACGCATGTGCCACCGGCCCTCGTCCTCTCCCCCATGTGCCCTGTACTACTGTTCCCCGTCTCTCCCCTCTCTCCTCACTTAAAATCTCACCACCCAAAATCTTTACTCCTGTTTCTCTCTCCCCTCCCTCTCCCCCTCCGCGTCCGTCTCTAGCGTAATGCCGTTTCCCACCGCGTCCCCGCGCGGCGGCGGCAAGGCGGCGGGGGCGCCGTCCTCCGGCTCGCGCCCCTGCTCCTGGTCCTCGCGCTCGCCGCCGGCGCAGCGGCGCAGACGTTGCCGTCAGATGTGGAGGCGATGCGGGCGGTGGCGAAGGCGATGGGCGCGGACAAGGCGCTCGGCTGGGACCTCTCCGGCGACCCCTGCTCGCCCAAGCGCTGGGACGGGGTGTCCTGCGACACGACGGGCCGCGTCACCGCCATCCAGGTCGGGAAACGCGGCCTCACGGGGACCCTGGCACCGGAGGTGCGGAACCTCACCGCGCTCAGCCGCCTCGAGGTGATGTTGAACAATCTCACCGGCCCGATGCCCTCCCTCGCGGGCCTCTCCAACCTCCAGGTACTCCTGGCCAACAACTGCAGCTTCACCTCCATCCCGCCGGACATCTTCAGCGGTCTCACGGGCCTCGTCGCCGTCAACCTCGACTACAACCCGTTTGCGCCGTGGTCGCTCCCCGCCGACCTCAGTGGCTGCAGCTCCCTCCAGAACTTCTCCGCTAACGGCGCCAGCGTCACCGGCACCATCCCGGCCTTCCTTGGCACGCTGACGTCGTTCCAGCGGCTGTCGCTGGCCTACAACCTGCTGTCCGGTCCCGTGCCGGAGTCTCTCTCTGGTGCTCCGCTTTTGCAGCTCTGGCTCAACAACCAAAAAGGGGATAACAAGTTAAGTGGCTCCATTAGCTTTGTCGCCAACATGACCGCCCTGCAGCAACTGTGGCTGCATGTCAACACCTTCACCGGGCCCTTACCAGAGTTCAAGGGATTTGATAGTCTTTCGGATTTGCAGCTCCGCGAGAACCAATTCACAGGGCCGGTTCCAGACAGCCTTGTCAACTTGAAGGCTTTGAAGACTGTGAGCCTGAAGAATAATTTGCTTCAGGGACCAACGCCCGAGTTTGCTAAGGGCGTTGTCGCTGAAATGGGAACTGAGAGGTTCTGCTTGCCAGACCCTGGAGAGCCGTGCGATCCCCGAATCAGTCTGCTGCTCGAGGTGGCTGCTGGGTTCATGTACCCAGTGAAGCTAGCAAATGGTTGGGTGGGGAATGATCCGTGCAAGAATTTCGTTGGTGTTACTTGCAACGCTACCACCGGCAACATTACAGTGCTGAATTTTGCCTATATGGGGCTTACTGGCACCATCCCACCTGCCATCGGAAAGATTACCACGCTGCAGGTTCTTAAACTTGCTAATAACAACATCACTGGAACAGTGCCGAAGGAGGTTGCTGCATTGCCTGCACTGAAAGAGGTTGACCTGTCCAATAACAATATTTATGGGGTAGTGCCTGCTTTTGCCACGAATGTGATACCAAAAACCACCGGTAACCCAAACATTGGCAAGGATGCTCCTGCTCCAACAGCAGGATCAGGTGGCACTAGCAGCAACAGTTCATCTGATAAAGGAAACGATGGGAACAGCGGAAACAACGGGGGATCACCGTCGTCTGCTGGAGTCATTGCAGGATCAGTGATTGGTTCGGTTGCTGGACTAGGCCTTATTGCTGCCTTAGGTTTATATTGCTACAAGAGAAAGCAGAAGCCTTCTGGAAGGGTCCAGAGTCCAAATGATATGGTCATCCATCCACGGCACTCAGGGTCAGATGACATGGTTAAAATCACAGTTGCAGGCAGCAATGCCAATGGTGGTGCTCGTGCAAGTGAGGCATATAGCCAAGGGAGCAGTGATCCACGGGACATTCATGTTGTTGAGAGTGGAAATATGGTTATTTCAATCCAAGTGCTCCGCAATGTGACCAACAACTTCAGTCAGGACAACATCCTTGGTCGTGGTGGTTTTGGCACTGTTTACAAGGGTGAGCTTCATGATGGTACAAAGATTGCTGTGAAACGGATGGAGGCAGGTGTGATGGGTAACAAGGGGCTAAATGAATTCAAATCAGAGATTGCTGTCTTGACCAAAGTTCGTCACCGGAACCTTGTGTCGCTGCTTGGCTATTGCCTTGATGGAAACGAGAGGATTCTTGTGTATGAGTACATGCCACAGGGGACACTGAGTGAACACCTGTTTGAGTGGTCAGAACATAATCTGCGGCCATTGGAATGGAAGAAGCGACTGAGCATTGCGCTTGATGTTGCTAGGGGTGTTGAGTACTTGCACAGCCTTGCTCAGCAGACCTTCATCCACAGAGACTTGAAGCCATCTAACATACTTCTTGGTGATGACATGAAGGCAAAGGTGGCGGACTTTGGATTGGTCAGGCTTGCACCAGCTGATGGGAAGTGTGTCTCAGTGGAGACAAAGCTCGCTGGCACTTTCGGGTACCTTGCCCCAGAGTATGCAGGTGATTATCTTATAGTTTCTTTTGCTGGCTATATAGATGATTTTATTCCAGTTAAATTAATGAACACAGTACATTAAACTATGGCATACCTGTTTTAGTATTATTGGATAATTTCATATTAAAATTTCCCTCCAAACTGTTGCATTCAGTTCATCAGTTGTTGGTTTTTGTGCCTTGTGATACATTACAAGATCATTAGACATTTTTGAATATTGCAAATTTTATACTTGAAATTCATTATAAATGATCTGTTTAAGTTTCAGTGATAACCATATGCTCCAATGACCTGTGTATTTGCTGGGTAGCTCAATTTAATCAGATCTTAGATGTTTGCTGATTCTTTACTCTTCTAAACCTTTAAATCTATGGTTGAGTTTTTGGTGCTACAAGCTCTGTATGAACAGTATGATTTATGAATGTGATTGCGGGCTGTTTACAGAGTTTGGATGTTACCATGTACAAAAAGGAGTGATTTATCCCTGACATTAGCCTCCATATTCGTAAAACTAAGATTTCTTTTGATGACTGTACCATTTACCCTCTAATATTACTATAATCTGGACTTTCAATAACCTCCCTTGGAGCATTGTTGAGCTTTAATTGTTATTTTAGCTAGCAGCTAGTATTTTTGAGTTTTAACAGATCATTACTGTCTTGTTAATAATGTGAACCAAACTGCACTTTGACAAGCCTGTATTGAATTCTTATCTTCTATTTGTAACATCTTCCTAATACAAACATTTTATATGCAGTTACTGGGCGAGTTACCACAAAAGCTGATGTCTTCAGCTTTGGTGTCATCCTGATGGAACTGATCACTGGACGCAGGGCACTTGATGAGACTCAGCCCGAGGACAGCATGCACTTAGTTACGTGGTTCCGGAGAATGCAGCTGAACAAGGACACTTTCCGGAAAGCAATCGACAGTGTTATTGACCTTGATGAGGAGACATTTGCTAGTGTTAGCACTGTTGCAGAGCTTGCTGGTCATTGCTCCGCAAGGGATCCAAGCCAGAGGCCCGACATGGGCCATGCTGTCAATGTGCTCTCGACGCTTTCGGATGTGTGGAAACCATCTGACCCAGACTCGGACGACAGCTATGGTATTGATCTGGACATGACACTACCTCAGGCACTGAAGAAATGGCAAGCCTTTGAGGACAGCAGCCATTTTGATGGCGCGACCTCCTCGTTCGTTGCAAGCTTGGATAACACGCAGACAAGCATCCCGACAAGGCCTCCAGGATTTGCCGAGTCATTCACCTCCGCTGATGGAAGATAGGCAATTAGCGTGTCCAAAACCTCAAGCTGTGTGAAAGCTGAAGGCTCAAGTGATCCTAGTGTTCATTCTTTTAGTCTCTTATCCCCCAATCTTTTTCTTGTTTCTTAATTTGGCTGTGTACTGCCTTTTAGCTGCACCCTGATCATGTATGTTGTGATCTTGACTCCAGAATTGCCTGAAAGTTTGCAGATCTGCTAACTGTTCGTTGTGTCAGTTGCTAATCTGAGAGTAGTAGAATGATACGGTTATTGGGTTGTATTGGATATTGATAATTTTCAGACGAAGATGATCCTTTATTCACCAAAAAAAGGAAAAAATCTGAAGCCATGTTTGATCTAATCTTGTTAGTGACATATTATAGTGTTGAGCATATTATGTTTCTGTGTAGTAAGTCTATGTGCATACTAGTGTGAAGTGTCGCTTGAAGGAACTGCAGGTTTGTGCATGCCACTGTGGAGTTGTGGTCGAGTCAAGATTGGTGATCCGTTTGATACTCATGACTGTTAGCGGAACTAATCGCGTTGGGTGTCTGGCCGGGTCGTGCGCGTTTTGGCGCGGTTGTTAGCGCTCAGCCTCTCTCATCAGTTGATTTAGTCAATATGCAAGTGCTTGTGTTGGTTTTGGTGTGCCGCGCTAAAATTCCCGTGTTCTGTCCACCTTCGTCTCCCGTGAGCCGAGTGCCTGAGCCTCTTGTGTGTGTTCCAGAGAGCCTGTCCTATATTTCCTCAAGCTCAACTATTCGTGATCTTGGTCGGACCTCTTGTCTGTCCATAATACTGGTAGGTAACCTTGTCATGTGAGCGTAACCATTTGCGGAGCCGAAGCACCGAGTTGCATCGAAAGACACAAGTCGCCGGTGCTGCTGTACCGGCACAGCATGTGAGAGCGGTTCAACCAACCACGCACCAGCCTCAGCTGCGCCCCCAAATCTTTGTTCCTCAGCTCGTGCAGACCGCGAAACCACAGCACTAACTGAACTTCCATGCTACCAACCTACCGGTACCTGCGAAACGAACCCGGACAGCGACGCCTCCCTGAATTAAGAGCGCGCTTGCCTGAAATCAAGGCAGGACAACGGGGAGAGGATAACGATGTGACACGTACAAAGATATCCGGTGAGAGCGAGACTGGGAATTGCGAACCAGTTGTCCGATCGCGACTCCAGTCAGTGCACCCGACGAGTTTGTAAAGTGTGAACGCGCACGCGGAAAAAGGTTTTCGACCGGCATTCCGGTCCGTCTTGTACCCAGTTACACACCTGTCCGTGAGCTGTGAAGAAGACACGGGATTCCGTGGACATGAGGTGCCGCACGAAGCCTTATCTCGTGCGCTAGGATTGGTCGCGTCCAAGCTACGTCCGACTCAGAAACAGGGTGGCAGCAGCCGCAAAGCTTCCCCGAATCGGGAACCCCTCTCGTAATTATTTGTGGACGTTCTCGACGAAACGGCCGTAGATGTCCTGAAGATGAATCGAACCCTGCCAGTTCCATCTGGATTGTCCGCGACCGGACGCTGACTCGCCGGTCCCGGACAGCGCGCCGTGTCGTGCGCGAAAGCGCCGGGCCAGCTGGTTCGGCTGGCGTCGCCCGGCTGGCCTGGGGACCATGCCGATGCGGGCGTCGCCTGCGTGCGTTGCGTTGGCGATGCGATCGTGCGGGAGGAATCGCGGGGTCTCGGTGGATCGGTTGTTTCAGGTCTCTGTTTATGTGTGTGGACGCGGACGGATGTGCTCGTCCGGTGGCGACGGCGTGGCATTTGTCGTGCCCCTGGAGAAATTATAAATGACACCGTTTTTATTCTGAGAGTGAGAGAAGCGCAAAGCTCCAGGCCTCTCGTTTTCTGAAGGCTGCGTGGGCGGCTGATCGCGAATTCTGCAACCGCGCGGCTGCTCTTCTGCGTGAAGACGGAAGACTGAGAAAGCGAAGGCGCGGCGGGGCTGGGCCGGAACACAGCTCATCGCCCGGACAAAGCGGGGTGGGTCAGCAGTCCGGCAGCGCAGGGCACTTGCATTGGGGACGCGACGCGCGAGCTGGGGCACAGGCGAGGCGACCCGACCGGTGGCGCTCGTGTTGATGGCCAGCGCGTGCGCCGCCGCGGTGGCCCGTGAGGGGGACATCGCGAACTCTCGCGGCGCCCGCTTTCCAGCCTCGAAACCGAAAGGAGTTGGTTGCATTTCTGCGCCAGTTCCGTCCACACCAGGAGGAGTAAACACGAACCGTTGCGCTCGCCGCACGGCGCGCGCGGTGACCACCACCTCGCGTCGCCACGGGACGGCACCACCTACCAGTTTCGCTGGCCGGCCGTGCGTGACCACCGGGACTGCTAGTCCGTGCATCAATCAATCTGCATCCATCACTACTCGCACGGAGCGAGCTGTCTCTTGTCCGTCCAAGGCGATGGATCAGGTACGGCTACGGATGTCCGAGAGCATTATCGGAACGAGATATTGTTGCGAGAGAATTATGAGAACCAACTGACGGCGAACATCGATTCCGCTTTGGATAAGCTTGCAAAACCGGGGGCTTCAGTTGAGAAGCAAAGCTTTGTTGCCATGTTTCATGGAGCCTTGCATGTGCTCTACGTGAAATTCTTGAACGAGCAATTATTTCAGAAACACTAGGGAACGGTAACATAATGTTGAAATTGTCGAACTCATTGTAAATAACTGTAGTATAATGTATAGTTTTATTTCAACTTTACCATAATTATGGAAAAATATTGGAGACCACGTTGATGTATGGTTGGACTTATACTTTTTGTACTCTGCAGTCCAACTGCAAACCCATCTAATTACAGTCCCGCTCGGATCATTGACACGTGTCCAATCAACCGTATCTCAAAGCACGGAAACAGCGGTCGGTCTCAGCCTAGCTATTGACTTATCAAGCCGGCTTCCTTCGTCAGCTCGGCTTTCCAGAGAGAAAAAATTAACACTCAACAAATTCGCCGCCGCTGCCGCACCAATCTCATGGACATCGAGGCTGCCGGTGCGCCGGCCGCGAAATGAGGAGCCCCCGGCGTCCCCTGTCATTAAGTCTAATTGAGGATGCCAAAGGGTCCATACCCTCTTCGACACATCCACTCCTCGTCACTTCGTTCGTGATTCTTGCCGCAAGATTTCTTCTTCAGAACATATAAAGCAGTGGATTGAGGACGTCGTTCTATGACGCAGCCTGGCATTAAGTCTAATTGAGTGGTAGAGTAGATCAGTAGAGAGTATTAGCATGGGAGCATTGCTTGTTGCCGTGCCTGATCTATTTGCATGGAGGTTGATAAGCATAATATAGTTCAGGCTTTTCATTTTTGTGTATCCATGGCGTAAATACTTGAATGATAAATGAGTGCTTGCTTTCCATTGGTCTATGCTGAACCTATCTTCCAAGAACGCAAGTGCTAATGTTTGTTTCTACGATGAGTTTCTTGCAATTTTATCTGAAGTTGTAGGAGAAGCATGACAACAGGTTCTGCATTGCCCTCACTGTTGTTTTCCGCCTAACCCGATACGCAGTAGTAGTTTATGGTTGCCGTAGGTGAGGATTAGGTCTGTTTGTGTTTCTTTTTTCTGTTTCGTCGATGGATTGGATCAAGGAACTTGGTTCTACGGCGGTAATTTGATTGTTGTCCGACAGTTGTTTCTAACACGAGAAAGGCGAGCTGACGAAGGAAGCCGACTCAATCTTCAATCGCTGGGCTGAAACCGACCGATATCTGTTTCCGTGCTTTGAGATACGGTTGATTGGACACGTGGCAATGATCCGAGGGGGACTGTAAATAGATGGGTTTGCAGTCGGACTGCAGAGAATTTGTTTCCGTCTGCTGGTTTAATTCATTGCATAGCCTCGATCAAAAGGAAGAGAAGAAACCGCGCTCATGTGAAAACTTAAAGGAGCGTCCTGATCAGGCCCCTTCTTCTGCCCGGGCTTTATGTAGCATGGGCCACGGATTATTTGGACTGGGCCAGTAAGAACTTGGAATCAAAGCTTGCCTGTGCAGCCCAAAGCATTGGAATCAAAGCAATAGCCCATAGCTAAGCAAATGGGGATTCAGTGAAACAGTCAAAGCTTGCCAGCTTGGAGCCAAATATTTAGAACGCCCTGGAGCATAGTTAGACCGTCAAATCACAGTTTTGATCATTTTTATGGTTCAATGATTGTTTTGGTTCCGTTTGTTTTTTTCGGTTTCTAGTTAGGTTTATAAGGTCAATACCTCCGTCGTAAGTACATGATGTTGACCATATTAGAAGAGAGCTGTGTTGGGTTGTAAATATATATGTCAAGTTCTCGCGAGGCCAACATTTATTCCCCTTTGATCGATTTCTCGGTCCTTCACGTAATATGGTTGCATTTGTACCATTTCATGTAATATCTTTAGAAACGATATTCTTGGTTAATTATGATTTTTTACATGAGTTTATTTGACTAAATATGGCATTAGGACACACGGCTCTCAATAAGTGTATAAATGCTTTTAAAATGTTACCAGTGAACTCCTATCTATAGTAATATAGAAGTTTTACGGTACACACTACTACTGGTAAATACTAAGTAGAACTTGTACTAAGTACTCCTCTAGTAATAATATACGAAACGATGGTTGCTTTCGTTCAGTGTAAGTTTCAGCTATTACATTTCCTTTTAATTCTTTTCATTTCACATGTGAAAGAGCATGAACAAATACCTGATGTCAAGAAAACAAAATGAAAGAAAAGAAAAAAGATTCTCGGAAGCATTGGCCAATGCTGCAAAACACATTAGCTCATTCTCAATAGTCTTTAGTTGTGCTATTTTCAAATAAAAATTAGATAAGTGAGCCAATAGATGAAAGTCTTCATTTCATAACTATCCAACCATATCATTAAAAAAATAAAGTTATACTAGCATTTATTGTTTGTGAAAAACTAAATGAAAAAAGGAAAAGGTATATTTTACTCCCTGAACAATTCACTATGTCTAAATTACACCTCGGACAAAATCTTGGTCCACTTTACTCTCTCAAACAATTTAAGTTGGCTCAATTTACTCCCTTATGCAATTTCTTTTTTTATTTATCTTTGTATGATTTGAATTTCAAGCTCAACTTTTGCATGATGATAGATAGTACTATTTTCTATATAAAAGAAAATATTTTATATTTTTTCTCAAATATTTTGTGTACAATTCTAGAATTATATAGTTAAGATGATATTTGATGCTATTAAACTGTAAAAACTATGTTTAAAATATATATTATTCTTTTTTTAACATAAGTTTCAATGAGAACTATAGTTATGCAAAATTTGAGCATTACACTCAACTCATACAAAGAAAAACAAGAAAAAGAAATTTTATAAGGGAGTAAATCGAGCCAAATTAAATTGTTTGAGTGAGTAAAGTGAGTCAAAATTTTATTCGAGATAATTTGGACATAGTGGATTGTTCGGGAGTAAAATAGACAATCTTATATAAACTTATGCATCCTACAAAACACATTAGCCCACTTTAACCATATGTCTTTTTAGTTATAAGGAAACGAACACTCTTTATTAGGGCAAGTTGTGGTCTTATAGACCGCCTCATGCATGACACGTAATCTCGAGACGGTCTATTAGACCACTTATATAATGGGTGGTTGTTTTAGTTGTCTTATAGAAATTGATATTTTCTAAATTTGTGGATGAGAAAAGGAATATTCATCGGTTGTATGGCAGTACAACTTGTAGAATGGTGTGTGAGCCGTCTCATACTCCTAAATTCTAACGCATGAGTGGTTGCTACGAACAACTTCTTTCTCTCATCTCCCTCTCTCTCTTCCACATCATCAAAAATCCTATGTGACATTGCATGAGACGGGATATAAGACCGTTGACGTGTAGCATTGTACTCAGTCCTTAACAAAAATAGCCCATATAAGTGGGCCCGATGAGAGTGACTATAGTTACGACTACCTTCACAATGTTTGAGCCCAATCCAGTCTATATAAACAAGAGATGGTTGAGAGTGGTATAATATTTTTATTCCCTACAACCAGTCCATAAGAGCAACCACAATGTGGTGGTAAAGTAGTCAATAGAGAATAAAAAAATCACTATTGATCGCATGACACGTTGTACAACTAGTCTATAAGGAATCAATAACGAAGTCATCCATATGCTTATGGACTAGTCGTAGAGAATAAAAAATAGTATTCATCTCTCAACCTAACTTGTTTATATATAGCTGCTTTTGGATCAAACGTTGTGAGACTAGTCGTAACTATAGACACCGCTCATCGGGCCCACTCATATGAACTACTTTTTGCTACAACATTGGTGTTGCCCTTAAGAGCAACTGCAATATAGTGGGAAAGTGGTCAATGAAGAATAAAAAAATCACTATTGACTACATGACACATTGTACAACTAGTCTATAAGGAGTCAATAACAAAAGTTATCCATATGCTTATGGACTCGTCTGTAGAGCAATAAAAAATATTATACCACTCTCAACCATCTCTTGTTTATATAGACTGGTTTGGGCTCAAACATTGTGAAGGTAGCTGTAACTATAGTCACCTGCTACTGGACCCACTCATATAGACTACTTTTGTTTACAACATTAGTTGTTGTCTTTAGCATATGGATGACTTTTGTTATTGACTCCTTATAGACTAGTTGCACAATGTGTCATGTACTCTCTCTTTACTAAATTGTTGTCACCATTGACTTTTTTCGTGACGTTTGACCATTCGTCTTATTTAAAAAAATTAAATATAAAAAGTTATATGCTATATTTCAATTTTCTTTAGTGATAAAACATATTCTAAGAAAAAATATCATATTTTTTAAACTTTATTTGAATAAGACAAATGATCAAACTTAAGAAAAAAGTCAAATTTAGTAAGAAAGTACTAGTAGTCAATAGTGATTTTTTTATTCACTACTATTGACCACTTTCCCACCACGTTGTGGTTGCTCTAATCGTGGGTGTGTTCGTTTCCTCCCTCTAAAATTTAAGATCTGTCACATCAAAGAGAATCTTATTATTTATGAATATTTCGATCAATTTAATGACAAAAGCCTATTGACAGATTGGTGCTAATTTTCGAGATGAATCTAATGAGATTAATTAATCTATATTTTGCTAAAGTGATGCTACGATGAATCGTCTTCTAATCACGACTTAATTAACCTCATTAGATTCGTCTCGTAAATTAGTCTAGGAGCCTATAATTTGTTTTGTAATTAAACTTTATTTAATACTCTTAAATAATAAGATTCTTTTTGATGTCATAGCTCTAAAATTTAGAACCAGCAAACGAACACACCCTGTATTCGCCCTGTTCGACGACGCTGGGCTGACATAAAATCGGCTAGGGCTGCTCGGCTGGGCTGACCAGCCCAGCCGAAACGAACAGCTGAAGTAATCGGATTGAACTTGGCGATGAAGCACAGCTAGTCTGCCTGGTTCGGCTGGGGCCGCTGGCCACTCCAGCCAGCCAGCCGAACAGGGTCATTAGCGGTACTGCTCCAGCCGTCCATCATTGTACTTTGACTCGCACGGGTGAAAATCTCTTTCTTTCTTCCACGCATCCATGCCCTGGGCCCAGGTAAGCGACCAACCTCCTAGCGCCACGTCACCCCAAAATTTGACCACCTCCCCGCTTTGGGTCGCGGCCTCGCCTCCTCCCGACCTTTTGTCCCTTTCACGGTTTCACCTGCTCGTCCTCTCACAAACTTGTCCACAAGAAAACTCCAAACCCGCACCACTGTCTTCCCGTTGACCTTTGGGACCCATAGAGTGGACCCAGATGTCATCGAAACACATCACCCACAGCAGCAAAGGGCACCGGGGAACACGCGGAAAGAGACGTGCGGGACCCGCGCGTCAGCGCGTGCGCAGGCGGCTACAGTGCTTTTGGTTCGTGGAGCTCGGCGCGAGCGCACCGTCACCCGTCAAATTACGGAAAAGCCCCTGCCGAAGCGGACCAAAACGGCAAAACCCCCAGAACCCACCAAGCGGCAAGCAGGGGAGGACACGAGGCTCGGGGAAATGCCGTCCACGCGAGCGCTCCGGCGGCTCGACACGGGGCCGCCGCCGCCGGCCCCACGGCCGATCCCGCAGCCGGCGGCAGCGGCGCCCAAGAAGGAGGAGAAGGAGGAAGAGGGGGAGAGGCCGTGGTCGCAATCCTCGTCTTCTTCCTCCTCGGCCTTGGCGCCCGCCAAGCACTCCGCCGCCCCGGACGCGGCAGCTAGGGCCGGATCGGGGGCGCGCGTGTACCCGCTGCGTGACTTCCCGGGGAGCGACGCGGCTGCGCTCGGCGGCGCGTTCAGGGACAACGTGCGGTGGCTGCTGAAGCAGTGGGGCCCCGCCGCGCCGGGGTCGGCGTTGGCGTGGCGGGCGCTGCTCTCGGATGACCGAACGAGGGCTCTCGTCCCCATCCTCGCGGTGGAGGAGGTCGCCGCCGCATCGCCCGAGCCGCTCTGCGATCTCTGCCGTTGCGCCGGTTAGTAATCTTCGCTTCGCTGCTCCCCCTTTGGGTATTTGGGCGCATTGTGTGCGCGTTTGATCGGTTGATGGATGCATCGGGTTTAATTGCTAGTTTGAGTCAATTTCGGTGAATAGATTGAGAGAAATGTTGCATACGCCTTCTGTTTTCGACTTTTCGTAGCGATTTGAGGAAATGCGAGAAGTTCTTGGGTCTTCTTTTGCAGTAGTATTTTCTTGCAATTCATTAATTTCTCCTTGCAAACGGTTTAGAAATGCATAATCAGTTCAGCAACCAGTAGAGTTCGTTAATTCTGACTCAAGGGGTTGATCGATCGGTAATTTTGCATTCGGTTCAATTTCTATTCTCGCATTTATGATCTTCTGTACAGTGCCGCGCGAATTGTTTGCATTTTTTAAATCGCTGCCTGAAAAAGCAACGCAGCAGGTCTAATGATGACCCCTAGCTTCTTAAAGTTGATTTCTTCAACTGCAAAATGTGCAGTTTCGTGCATTAATTGAGTTAGTATCTAGTTCAGTGACTGGTAACTCAGCAATAGACCACTTATCTGGGACTACGATTTCAGGTTGGAGCCACCACTGGGTATCAAAGCAGAAGTACCATTTCATCATCCCGAAAGCAGTCGACTGGGACCAATCGTCAGGGACAAATGCCCTTCTCAGACGCAGTGACCACCTTCTCCATGGTCTGATCCATGGTAATGGTTTTGGTCACCTTGTCACAATCCGTGGTCGTGATGGTGGCTCTACTTTCCTCTCTGGCTGCCAGATCATGGATATATGGGATCAACTTTGCGCAGCTCTCCGTGTTAGGTAACAATCTTCAGCAAATTATTTTTTCCCATCCAGATGTATACCCCGCACGTGTTCAAGTGGTATCGGCTAGTTAGGTGTGCTGTAAGTACACTTTCTGTGAGATGGTTTCTATAAAGTGACAATTTAGCTACGATTGTAGGAAAAGTTCTATTAAGGCTGTAAACTAAAGAACAAACCTGTTTTTTTATGTCTTCTGAGATTTTGGAGCTTCCTCTGCAGGGCCATATCTGTGGTGGACTTGACCAGGAAGCATGCTGTGGACCTCCGCCTTCTTCTTGGTGTAGCACATGGTGAGACATGGTTCACTCGCTGGGGATACTGCCTTGCCAAGGGCTGCTTCAATGTGTCTACCTCTACCTATGCTGCTGCATTGGAGACCCTAGCCGCACTGCCCATTGACAATCTCCGTAGCCGTCATGTCCGCCGTGTGGTCATCATCTATCGCCGCCTCTCCAGCATGCCTTTGACCACTGTCCGTGAGTTCCTCCGCTGCCTCCTTGACTGGAAGCACCGTGAGCCCCCACTTTCTCCATCTAATGTGAATACATGCCAACGGCTGCCATTCTTGCTGTCAAAGTCATGCGATGTGAAGAGGCCGAGGCAGTCATGCCAGCGATTTGAGGATGTGATTGACCTGCTCGAATGTCGGTGGTCCAAGAAGCGGCTGCTTAATGCTGCAGAAGTCGTTGTTGGTAAACTTTTGGAGCATACTGATGGCACAAAGATGACACGACAGGCAGTCCGAGATGCTGCTAGGGGTGCCATTGGTGACACTGGTCTCCTGGACTTCGTCATCAAGTCCCTAAGTGACACCATTGTTGGTGGTTGTATTGTTCGTCGTATGCCTGATCCCGAGAATCGTGTGCTTCAGTTCAGCCTCGAGGAATATGCTGAACCAGAGCCAGAGCAAGAGCCAGAGCAAGAGCCAGTAGAAGTTGAGGCCGAGCGCACCCCTCCTGTTGTCCGATGGCCAAGCACAGCGGAGGTGGAGCGTGATTTGCGTGCTGTGTACCGGGCAATGCTGGAGGCACACAGTGAGGCAGCACAGGCTGTGCTGGACTGCAAACACTGGATGAAATGGTGGGGCCTCAGGGATGAGTCTGATGACCAGCTAAGGTTTCTTGTTGAGTGGCGACCACAACCATGGGAGGCTGCAGAGCTTACATGGTCGATGCCACCCGGGGTTATCGTGGTGGTGCCACTGCATACCTCCATAGGTGAGCTGCTTGTTGAGGTAGAGCACGCGTTGCGGGACACATACTGCTTCTTTGAGGAATTCCGGGCTGAGGCATTAGATGGCATTTCTGGGGAGAAGTGGGATCCCGTAATGCTTGGTGGGGCAGAATCTGGTGACACGATCGGCGTCCGTGGCCATGGAGTGAACATGGAGACTATGTTACGGTGCCAGGGTGGAATTGATGCATGGATTGTGAGGTGTGTATGTGGCGCGCAGGATGATGACGGGGAGCGTATGGTGGCATGCGACGTGTGCAATATCTGGCACCACACACGATGCGTTGGCATTGCAGACGGTGAACCTGTGCCACCATTATTCCTCTGCATGGTCTGCGGTGGCGCTCTCATGGCTGCCGGACCTATTGTGAATGAAGCACTAACGGTACCTGTGAAGTGACAATTCTTTTGCCCATTTATTAGTTCTTACCTTAGGTTCATATACCTGACGTTGGTAGTATGACGAAGTAACCTAATTTTGAAGCTTCAATTTTTTTGTATAAAGTGGGTTAGCGTTGTGGTACGCAGTACGATGTAGTATACCAGATTTTATCTGTAGAAGTAGTAGAGAAGAACGGGATTAGGCAGTAGGGTGGGAAGCACTATCCATGTCGTTAGCAATCTGACTGGAAATTTTGTAACTGAAACGTTACAGAATATGATATTGTAAATGGATGTTCTGTGATTGCACCTTCTACTGCCTGTGAATCTTGTCGATGGAGTTAAACTTGTTACTGTGTTATAAGAATTGCCAAGGCCAAATCATCTTGTTGAAATGTATCGGTTTGTCAATTGGTGTTCAGAGGTTTAGTAGATATGTTTCTTCATTCTTTGTCTGGTCCGTGCGATGGTTTTTGCAACTCTAGTTGCATCAAAGATCCTTTGAGAAGCTTGAACGATTTTCCTCTGAGTCTCTTTAAACTAACTGAAGGGAGCGAAGCCTAATCATTTGGTTGTGCCTCTTGAAACAAGCGTGGCCTTGCACTGGAGTTTTGGATGTGTCTGGAATTTGGAATGGCAATGCACTGAGTTCGCTCTCAGCGCCTCCGGTCACAGGGCGTGCTTCATCGGCACAGGATCTGTCTGCTTCCATAGATACAGTACCCCCAAGCTCACCCATGATCTATTCTGAAAACACAATTTATTTCTTAATTTCCACACGCCTCACATAACAGCAACTGTGAGCAAATTCAGCATCTTTATTACTAAGGCTCGGTAAAAAAAACTCGTTCTTTACTTTTTTTGAAACAATCTGTCTTTACTAATTTGCTTATGTTAAATACTTCCGCTAGGTCATTTCAAATTCTTTCGTGCCTTTCATTTTGTAATCAAGGTTCTTCTAAACAAGGGGCATTGTGGCGCCTACAATTATTTTTTTAATAATCTTTGGGAAGCTGTGCACGAAGTCACGAACAGCTTCAGGGTCGCAAAGGCGAGGTTTGTTATTACTTTGTCCTTCCAGAAACGTAAACCTTGGGTCGAAGCGGAGCCATGGGAGCTTGGGAAAATGGGAAGTGAATCCAGAGCAACTAGCTACCCGCGCTGTACGTATGGCCCAACTGCTGTACACATGCTAATGTGTCCGTATACCGTACGTATCTGATCGTATCCCCCGTCTACGCTGTCTTCCAACGTCCTTTTTTCTGAGACAAGTCTAGCCAACGTCCTAACAACACGATCTCACATTTCCGAATCCCGACGTTCTAGAGTCAAAAAAAAAAAAAAAGAATCCCGACGCTCTCGCCTCCGCCCCCTACACGACTCCGCCGCCCACGACCGCGACGGCATCGCCTCACCGCCGTGGGGGCCCACCCCCGTGATCGCGCCCGCCGGCCATGGTGCACAGTGCATACGACGCGGTCGAGCTCGCGGCCGGAGTCCCAGGCCGCATCGAGGCCGTCGCCTCCCACACCGGTAAACTCCTCGTCGCGACATCAGACTCCGAAGGATTCCTCCGCAGCTCCGACTGCTCCCTGCGCATCTACTCCGCTCCGTCCGCTGCCGATGGCGGCGAGATCCGGCGGGACGGACCCTACACGCTCGAGCGGCAGGAGCCGCGGTTCTGGCGCCGCGCGCCCCTGGCCATGGAGGTCAGCGCCAGCCGCGACCTCCTCCTCTCGCTCTCCGAGTGGGTCGCGCTCCACCGCCTCCCCGGGCTCGAGACCGTCGCCGCCGTCTCCTCCAAGACCAAGGGCGCCAACGCCATTGCCTGGGACGACCGACGGGGCCTCCTCGCCGTGGGCCGACAGAAGCGTCTCACCGTTTTCCGCCTCGATAGTAATGACTTACTTGCATTGGCTATCTGCTCGATACGATCGTAATTGCTTTTAACTTTACTTTAGCCTTAGGTTGCACATATGATTTAATTGAGATTTGAGTGGAGCTAGGAATCACCAACTGGTAATCATTGAATTAATATCGTGGAATGCAAATTTCAGATCGATTTTTGTTTGATTAGAGAAGAGGGAGCATTGATGTGCAATTGTCAGTCTGGAATTTATTTAGTGAGTCTGTTAAAGACTTTTGAACTTCACCCTGATTGGTCATGTATACTCTTGGGAGTATTCCTTGGTAGGTGATAACTTTAGCCAGATGCTGAGCTCATTAGTAGAATTACATTAGGACAACCTTGCCTATAGTTTTTTTTGAGGGAAATACTTAATGTTGTTGTTGTCACCTGTTTTTAGCCTAATCTAATCATAGAATGAGAATGACCTTACTCAACCTTAGCAATATGTATTCCTTTTACTGATGTTGTTTTGTGGAACTTCATCCATTTGAAACTGTTTCGGGCTAATGGAATTTGCTTCTGAAATTTGGAGAAACTTCTGATATTGAACACATACTTTTGTAAAAAAGTTGTAGCATGGAAGACATTTTTTTAAGGAAATATGCTTGGCATTTTTCGAAGGACATGATACATATATTTACTAGCATAGGTTGCCTTGTGCATATTTGCTACAAAATTGCATTTAGAACCTGTTAATTGCTTTGTGTATACTTGTATATCTAGCTAGGGAAATGAAAAACATAAGAAATGTTCTAGAGTTGACCATGAGAATAGCATATTTAAATGATATCTTGGATTGGTGAGTGAGCTCTTATTTCTGTTTGTCAGGTGGACGAGAATTTGTCGAGGTGAAGGAGTTTGGTATACCAGATGTTGTGAAATCTATGGCTTGGTGTGGTGACAACATATGTCTAGGGATTCGGAGGGAGTATATGATAATCAATAGCATGACTGGGGCACAAACTGAAGTGTTTTCTTCTGGGAGGATTGCTCCTCCTTTAGTTGTGCCTCTTCCAACCGGGGAGCTGCTCCTAGGAAAGGTATTACTCCTAGTTTTTCATGATGATCTTATTTTCAAATTCTTGTTTATTTTCCATTACATGATTTTGTTTGCCAGTTGGATGGCGGTGTATTTTTTGTGTTCTTAAGTTCAAATGGCATTATTATGGGTTGTACAATAAGTGCAGGAAAAATATTCATAAAAAATAATATTACTAAGCTGATGATTAAGATAATCTTGTCATTTGAAATACCAAAACGTTCCTTACAATTGATGAGGACACTTAGTTTTCACATTAACACTGATTTAACACTGCCACCTGTTAGAAATGCATGTTGTGTTCATTATTTTATCATCAGAAGGACATGTCTTTATTCAATTATAGACATGCTTTCCAAATTGAGCAGTTCAGTAATAATATGGAATCTAATGTTATTTTGCAGAATATCTCTTAAATGTTCTCTACATTTAAATACTTAGTTAGATTTCACTTTTTTTAGTTTTATTAGTTCACATGGTTTAGTACTCTGTGTATTCAGGATAACATTGGGGTATTTGTTGATCAAAATGGGAAACTTATTCAAGATGGCAGGATAATTTGGTCTGACACACCTGCTTCTGTAGTCATACACAAACCATATGCTGTGGCACGCCTGCCACGTCATGTTGAGGTTTGCTTTAATGATCTTTGTATATTTAAGTTGCACAAAATAACGTTAAGGTAAAAATTTCCATAACTTGGTATTTTTCTTTTCAGATACGGTCTCTTAGAGCTCCTAATGCACTGGTTCAAACAGTCATCCTCCGCGATGTTCAAAAGCTTGTTCAAACTGACAATTGTATACTTGCTGCACTTTCAAACTCTGTTTATGGTTTGCTGCCTGTTCCTATTGGTGCCCAGGTATCCATATTTTTAGTTTCTTTCATTCAGATGAGCGCGTTGTTATCAATATCATGTGCATGTGGCATACTTGTATCATTTTGTCCATCACAAGTTGCAGTACGCATCTGTTTCAGGCTACCTTTCAGTATGTGTTAAAAGGAACAATGCATTGTTGTTCCCATGTTAATCTGTAATGAGTATAGTTGAACCTGGAAAAGGAACTTGAGCTATGTATGGTTCGAAGGACCAAAAATCTGAATGATATTTTTGCAGAAGCTATTGAGTTTTATCTGGCTCTAATTATTATGATATTGCCCTATAGCTTATCTACAAATCTTCATTAAAACCCCTCTTATGAAATTGCACTATTACTCATGAAGTTTTACATATTTGTTCATTGAAACATGTTTACCCTTTGTTATTAATTTACTAGACACATATATGGTTTATAAATGAGAGAAATAACTCCCTGTTGTAAGATCACTGCAACATTTTTTTTTGGTTAAAATTTAAAGTGGAAGTGCTGTGATAAAATGATTTGTCTTCAAAATAAAGATCAAGAAACCTAGAATATAAATGAGACAAGGCTATTGTCACAGGAATGTCGGTATCTAGCTTGAAAAGATAAGCAGACATCAAGAAGACATTAAGTAGCTGTTTTGATCATTTGATGAATTGTTTGCCTCTTTTTTTGGTCTTAAATGTACATTTTTTTCCCTAATTTGTTCTACAGATAGTGCAATTAACTGCGTCTGGAGAGTTCGAGGAGGCCCTAGCATTGTGCAAGCTACTTCCTCCAGAGGATTCAAACTTACGTGCTGCAAAGGAAAGCTCAATACACATAAGGTTTGTTGAGATTGTCCAATCTAAGGCCACAACGATATTTGATATTTTGAGTTTGTATTATACGAAAAGCTGAGTTTATTTATACATCTGTTTGTCATTACATAACTGCGATGAAGTGTACATGCTAATCAGGCTGTTGCAAAAACATCAGAGCCCAATACCTTGCTTTTGTTGTAATTTGATGATCCAAGATGTGTATAAATACAATGATATGTCACTGGCAGGGGCTCGTGGCCTATGCTACTTGACTGCTCCTCTCCCTGTAGACTAGAATTAATTTTTGTGATCATTTCTCTCTCTTCACAGGCGCGAATGTAATGGTAAAAATCTGGGGGTGTGGTGTATGCTGTAACCTGGATCTTATCCCTTTTTCTTCTTAATACAATGAAGTGCAGCTCTCCTGTGTTTTTTATGAAAAAAAACTGTCAAGTCATGTTGATGCATAGCCTGCAAGATTGTCATTGTGGTATAACTCATCAAATCAAACGTCTATGAATGAGTTTATTAGACTTAAAACATCGGGTTGCGATAAAGGAAATTTCTCTTAAGCTTAGTGATTCTGTCATCAAAGTTTTTGGATGCCTTCTACGTTGCTACTCAAAAGAAAATTTTCTGTTCTCTTGCAATATTTACATTTTGTTCCGTGAACAAAACCAAATGACAACTTTCCTTTTGATTTCATGAATTAGGTATGGGCACTTTTTGTTTGATAGTGGGAACTATGAGGAAGCAATGGAGCAGTTTTCGGATTCACATGTGGATATTACTTATGTGTTATCTCTATACCCATCTATCGTTCTGCCTCAAACACACATTATAGGTGAACATGACAAGCTGCAAGACATGCCAGAATTAGCGAGGGAATCCTCTGATGTGACAGATGAAATGGAATCATACTCTTTGCAACTTCATGAATCTGATGATAAATCCCCAATGGAAATAAAGAAAATGAGTTACAATGCTCTGACCGCTCTTGTCAAGTATTTGCAAAAGAAAAGAAGTGGAATAATCGAGAGAGCAACAGCTGAAGTAACAGAGGAAGTGGTCTCTGGAGCTGTACACCACAGTTTAATTTTATCGGAGCCATATAAGTTAAAGAAACCAAACAAGGTAGACCATTCCTTCTTTTCCTTCTTAGTCATGTATATGATACTGCATCGATTGTACAGTGCAAATGTAACTGCAACCAAACCAAATGCAATTTATAATAAATCTATCGTGTTTATATTTCAGAAGCGAGCTCAAACACATACAAGCTCTATTGCTAGAGAGATGGCAACTGTACTGGACACATCTCTGCTTCAAGCTCTTATTCTTACCGGGCAGTCATCAGGGGCAACAGAATTGTTGAAAGGACTTAATTTTTGTGATTTGAAGATATGCGAAGAGTTTCTAAAGGACCGAAATGAATATATGGTTTTACTTGAGCTCTACAGAAGCAATGAAATGCACCGTGAAGCTCTCCAGCTGCTCAATCAGTTAGTCGAAGAATCAAAATCTGAGATGGGAAATACGGCTTTTAATAAAAAGTTTAATCCTCAAATGATCATCGAGTATCTCAGGGTATTATTGCTTCTTTTTTTTTTGGGACCCAGAAGTATTACTTCTTCCTTAGTAGCAGTGATAAAACTATTCTCCGCATAAAGAACTTCTGAATAACCTCACACTAATGGTTTGGAGTTTGGACCTTATATTCTTTGTTGCATGATGTTGTTTTTGTCCTCGTATGAACTGTATCCTCAAGCAAGACATTAATGTATAAATGCCATTGTGTTAGTAAGTCATATATAAAATGTGGAAATTGATGAAGATACTAAATTCGATGTGCAGTTCATGTTTTGTTGGAGTTGGGTATTTTGCATACTTTTAGCATAGTACTATCACATGTTGACTCAAACTGATAGTCCCAGTAGTTTATATATACGCCTTTGATATGAATATATGACTGTACATCATAGCTACTTTACTTATTTACTAACCTGCCATGCCATATTTCATTCATTTCTCAGTCTCCAAGAATTGCATGTTCCTTTGAGAAACTTGTTGACTCTGGTGGTTTACTATTGTTCCAGTTGTTGACTATGGTGGTTTACTATTGTGTTTGGAATTTACCTTGACATTTGAATACATTACCCTTCATTTCAAATTATTTTGTGTTTCTATGGCTGATTTTGAACATTGACATTATGAATACAATAGCCTTCTTCTTACATTGTTTTGTGTATCTATGGCTAATTCGAGATTCTGTGCATTCTTTTGCAGCCCCTTTGTAGATCTGACCCAATGTTGGTTTTAGAGTCTTCCTTGTATGTCCTTGAACGCAATCCTTCAGAAACCATTGAGCTCTTCTTATCTGAAAATGTTCCGGCAGATTTGGTAAATTCATATCTGAAACAGCATGCTCCAAATTTGCAGTCAACTTACTTAGAATTGATGCTTTCAATGAGTGAATCTGGGATAAATCCTAACCTGCAAAATGAACTGGTATGTACTCTGTCAGTTACTATGTTTGTATGTATTCTTATCTAATGATTTCATTTGATGCTGCTTAGATGGTTTTATTTCCTCGAACTGTTACCAAATTAACTTCTGACCTTCTGATATTTTAACCTTCTGATCTGAAGGTGCAACTGTACCTTTCTGAAGTTCTTGACTGGTATAAGATTCTGAAGGAAGAGGGAACGTGGACCGAGAAAACATACTCCCCAACACGGAAGAAGTTAATATCTACATTAGAAAATAATTCAGGTTACAATACTGACTCACTTCTTAAGCGTCTTCCCCAGGATGCTCTTTTTGAAGAGCGTGCTATACTGTATGGGAAAATAAATCAACATCTTCGTGCCCTGTCTCTCTATGTTCATAAGGTACGATTGCTCTGTAATGTGCATTTGATCCATTAATAGTCTTTTGTTTTGTGTTGGTTTGGTATTAGTTTTTTCTAAGATTGTTCTCTACTTTCCAGCTTCAGATGCCAGAGCGAGCAGTTGCATATTGTGACCGTGTTTATGAGGAAGGAGCACAACAACCTTCCAAGTCAAATATCTACTTTAATCTTCTACAAATTTATCTGAACCCAAGAAAAGCTCAAAAAGAATTTGAGCAGAAAATTATTCCAGTGGCATCACAGTTCCCTGGAAATCAAAAGTCTGCTGCTAAACTTAGGATGGGGCGTACAGGTAAAAAGGTTGTTGAGATTGAAGGGGCTGATGACATGCGCTTTAGCCCCAGTGGGACTGATAGCAGCCGCAGTGATGGTGATGGAGACGATGTAAGTGATGGAGGCCCTATAATGCTGAACGAAGCACTGGAACTATTAAGCCAACGGTGGGACAGAATAAATGGTGCTCAGGCTCTTAGATTATTACCTAGGGACACAAAACTCCAGGTAAATATTTGTATACTGTCGATATATCTTTTCATTTTCCTTAGCTCTATACCATTAAAGGCAACAAAAGATAAGCTGGATCTTTGTGTTAATGTTCCTACGTATGCAGTATTTGCTAGAAAAAGGTGATGCAGTCATGTGGACCTTGTTAGTGATAATCCTTGCAGTAACTTAGTGTTACTTGTGTTTGAAGGCTGTGTTGCTTCAGATGCTTGGTCAGGACTTGGTCCTTGATCAGTTAGATAGATCAGGGAACAGTAAGTGCAGCGTGCCGCCAACAATTTAGGATGCCACCAAGGCCAGTTTGTTTGTCCCATAAGCTACGCTATATATTCTGCAGATTAATCGGAAAGTGCTGCAGATCATCATTAAAACTTTCTATCTCCCTCGCCTAACGGCTGCTGCTCATCCGACACTAGCCAATTCCAACATTTTGTAGGCCAAGCAACACAGACCTTGCTGAACATTTATGTCAATATATGGTGCACACAGGGATAGAGAATAAACTCATTCCTTCGTATGAACAAAAATTATACATACTTGAATATTTCAAATAGCAAGCCAAACAGCATATAACTTGCTTTTTACCAACTTTTTTTTTTTTGAAAAGCTTTTCATTAACTTTTAGAAAATAACATCATTCAGCTATTCAATTTCATTGTCCAGCATGACGTTCATGAGGGGGTGTGGGGTGTGTTGTACTCTCTTCTTCTATTAATGGAATGATACACAGCTTTCCTGTGTGTTCGAGAAAAAAATGTCGATTTTCAAAAGCTTCTGAAGGTTCTAATTATCTTTTTTGAACACTTGCAGGATCTGGTGTCATTTCTTGAGCCACTGTTGCGTAACTCTAGCGAACATCTACGCAATTATTTGGTTATAAAAAACTTGATTTTCCGGTCCAACTTGCAGGTTACTTGCTATGTTCTCCTTTTTGCTGTTGTCCACTTGTTGTCATTGTTTATTTTTAGTTTTTTTATATATAAAAGATACCAGTCTTTGAAATTTTTTAGGGAAATCTCATCACATTCTTTGAAACTTACTCCATCTGATCTTTTTTTCTTGATGTTAGGACAAGAAGATTAGTTCATTTTTGAACTAAATTCCTTGTCCTAACGTCATTAAAAAAGAATGGAGGGAGTAGATTTTTCTGTGGATTTTCTCTCTTGTCTAATATCCTTCCACTCTGTTACGCATCTCCAGTAGTTAATTACATGATGATGCAGTTAATATCTCTGCGCTGATAAACAGAAAATGCCAGTTACTTTGCTAATCCGCTAAACTACTTGAAAAATGTTTTATCCATCATGAAAAATGTGTTATCCGCTAAACTACTTGAAAAATATGTTATCCATCATTATAATTTTGTGATGTGTTGTTGACCTTCTTTACAGTGTTGTGACAACTGTACCCAAATGACTGGTATAGTGCATTGAGCTGGTTGTACCTCAATTCTCACAACTATTTTCAATATGTCAGATAAAGGAGGATCTATATAAGAGGCGTCAAGCTGTTGTCAAGATTGATGGAGATAGCATGTGCTCTCTTTGCCATAAGCGCATTGCAAATAGTGCTTTTGCAATCTATCCAAATGGACAGACATTAGTACATTTTGTCTGCTTTAGAGAATCGCAGCAGATTAAGGCAGTTAGAGGAGGAAATTCACTGAAGCGTAGATGATATGGCCATGCTCCAGGTACAATCAGACTCCACACTATTTATTTTAGACAGCTGACTGCCTGACTGTTGTCAACTGCTGTAACATGAGTTGAACAGAACAGCTATTTTTGCCCTAACATTTTGTTAGGACTGAGACATCACATGCTCTTTGCAACCACATTTTTGTTAAGCTGATCAGGGCTGGTTCCCTTATCATAGTTGTTCTGCCTGTGATATGTTTTTTCTGAGCTTGCAAATTGCCACCACTATAACTATTGTTTGCATTGTCAGTTTAGTACATCCGTCACATTAATTACTTTTGCAATGTGTCTTTTATATCTTTTTATCAGGCATTGATGTTAAAAAAAAAGAATAGTAGTACTAAATTGATACTGGTGATTAATGTGGATATTTTGCTCACCAGGCTATTATCTGGAGTGCAAGGCTCACCAACCTGGGGAAAGGTGGTGGGTAATGCTTTGAAGACATTGCTTTGACGTCCATTCCTTTTCTTGGTTACATAGTCTCAAGTTTGGCAGTAAGCTTTGATGGATGCTACATGGTAATTTATGTCACGATATTTTTGGTTGAACCTCTATTGATGCTTCACCTTTTCGTCACCACAACACGCTCCATCCCTTGCCACTGCCATGCGAGCCTTGCCAAATTCTTGGTGTCAACAACCTCGTTGCAGCAAAACTTCCATTGATGTCAGCTAATTGGATTCCTCTTGGTCTTTACTGGATATTTGCTTCAAAAGTTTGGAACTGCTTCTTTGGTGGCTTGTTGTATTTAATACGGTCCTTGCTCGCTCTCTTCTATTTTTTGACCAGAGAGCGTACTGGAAAACTTCAGAATATACATGAAAGTGTTGTAAAGTTTCAGTGAACTGATGATCGCATCTGGGTAGCCGTGTTTATAGTTTTCAGGCATGTGTTCAGCTATCGTGTAAATAGGAAGTGACTATCTTATTCTATTGTGTGCCCTTCTCGAAGGATTGCAATATGTTTTGTTTGCTATCCACGTTATTAAGGTGAAAAGATATTTGCATAACTGATGTAACTGTGCATGTCTTTTTTTAGGGCCATGCCTGTATAATTTTCTTGGCCGCACTAGGGATTAGGGAACCAGAGGAGCACGAATGGAAGGAGACAGGAACAGATGCGAGGCTTCATCAACGCTAACTTGTTATCCTGTTTTATTGTTGATTCATTAGAAAAAATTCTACCATTTCATCTGATATGAGAATTGGGTCGACCCTGCTCATAAAAAAATATTCTTGTATGTGCTAGACTGCTATAGTTATAAATTGTCTAGGCTACAAACGTACAAAAGCTCGTCTTGATGGTAAGGGGCTGTTTGTTTTCTGGATCTAAACCTTATAACTCACATTAAAGAAAATCTTACTATTTAAAAGTATTAAATAAAGTTTATTTACAAAATTAATTGCATGTCTCTAGACTAATTTGCAAGATGAATAATAAGAGTAATAAATTGTGATTAGAAGACAGTTACTGTAGCATTGCTTTAGCAAAACATAGACTAATTAAGTTCATTATATGTATCTAAAAAATCAGCACCCATCTGTCAAAACGGTTTTATCATTAAATTGATGGAAATATTCATAAATAATAAGATTCTATTGATATGAACCACACTTCCTAAGATGTTGAGAAACAAGATTCATATAATCAAATGATACTGATAATGTAATTTTAAGTAATCATATTTTAGTAGAAACAAAGGGGCCAACTAAAGCGTCACATGGCATACCGTGTAATCGTGTCTTATGTTTTTGGATTATATCATTACATGTTACTAAAACCGGATTAGCATCATGTTGTCCACCAAGGAAATAATCGAAACCATTGGATTCCCACGCACGTTTACGAAAACGAGAATCACCACGAGTTCTTGAGCGGTTTCTCGAGCAGCGCCGACAGGTACATCTCCCTCCTCTCCGGCCCCCTGTCCCGCTTCTTCCCCGTCACCCACTTCACTTTGCGGAAACCGACGCTCTCCACCACCTCCACGTACGCCGGCATCTCCGCTTCCCCGGAGAAGAAGTGGTCCAGCCAGAAGAGCCCCCGGGCCGCAGCACCCGGTACACGTCGAACACCGCGAACTGCATCGCCCGGAGTGGGACCCACCCGCTGAGAACGTGCATGGAGTGCACGATGTCCAGCGTGTTGTCGAAGAATGGCAGCCGCGCGGCCACGCTGATGTAGAGCGGCACGACCCCGCGCGCGGCCACGGCGGCGCTGAAGGGCCCGTTGAGGTTCACGGTGGTGGCCACGACGGTGACCCCGCGCTCACGCATGCGCACGGCGAAGGTGCCCGTCCCGCCGCCGACGTCGAGCCCGATGCGCACGGAGCCCGGCGGGGACGCCGACGCCAGCACCTCGTCGATGGAGAAGGCGAGCCGGTCTTTCTTCTTCCCCGTGGCGGTGGAGTTGACGAGCCAGCGGTGGCGTTCCCGGCCGCCGGCGGCGAGGTCGAAGCAGTCCTTGCAGTCGTCGTAGCGCTGTGACCGCGCGCGGTCCACGAGGCAGCCGAAGGACTTGCAGGTGTAGGCGGACCAGTGGACGGAGTGGTCGGGCGGGGTGGCCCAGAGCGCGTCGGGGAGCGGCAGGGGTGGGACCGGGTCGCGCGGCGCGGCGGGGCGGCAGCGGCGGCGCGGGAGGGGCTCGCAGCCGCGGAGCATGAGGCGTTGCGCCTGGACCTCGTCGTCCGGGCAGGAGCCGTTGACAGGGTAGGAGAGGAAGGCGGCGAGGAGGTCCGGGAAGGCTAGGCACGGGTGGCCCACCGGCGGGCGCAGCTCCGACGTGCGCCAGTACGGGCTGCGGCCGTAGGGGAGGGCGTGTGGGCCCGCGAACGCGTGGAACTCCGGTGGGAGGTCCGGGTCCGGGTGCTGCTGCTCCGGGTCAGAGGCAGTTGTTATTACCCGACTTGCCGTTCTCGGGATGACGATGGCCTGAGGCGGCGCGCAGGAAGAGTACGAGGAGGCGAGGAGGAAGGTGGTGAGGTTGGAGGCGAGCAGGATGGCGACGTGAAGAAGCGCGCGGCGGACGGGGACGACGCCGTGCGCCGCGTCCACGTGCGCGGCCAGCCTCGTGACAGACATTGACATTGGCACGGACGCTTGGCTCCAGCAGAAGGCCGGAGTAGTGCAGCAGAGCTGGAGACCGGGAAGAAGCTACCGAGCCCCGGACAGACGTTAATAGTGGAATGCATGGGTACTGCTTGTTGCTTGAATTGTCCACGTTGGCTCGCGATCCGCGCCGGGCTTGCTGGAGAACCAAGCAAGGGATGGCCAAGTGGGCTGCCGGCGACTTTGCACGGCCAGGCTTCCGGCGGGTTAACAGGGGCTATGACGAGGTCAGCCGTTTCTCCCGAGGCGGTCACGGCTTAGCCTGTGAACAACAGCTACCGCCTGCTGTAATCATACGAAATTCTTTGGTACGACGGTTTCTGGTATCCACGATACCAAGCACCAGGTCCAAAACCATGTGACCGAAAAGAAAAACCAGATAAATATTTTTTTCGTGAGCGTTAAAGCTTAAATTAGCAGGGAAACTTAGTCTTCTAAAATTTACTGTTTTCAGACGAATATACAAACATATCTTAAATCCACAGGTCAACCATTAAACATCTTAATCAGGTGACAGCGCAAAATTTTAAGGCGAACCTATGAACTATGCAGAGAGGTCAGAAAGAAATTGTAGACACAGCAAAATTGGACTGTAGAGAGTTCCTTAGAATGATAAAAACCTTAGAAGATGTATTGTTCTTCTGTGCTGTACGACTGAATCCTGTCAAGAGTTTTATCATATATGGCCATCTATAACTGAACTCGCCGCTGCAGCAGTGCTTGCTGTACTTCATGCACCACAGGCAGTGTCATCCCAAAGTTGGAATCTCAACACCAATGAGCTTAATCCACATGTTGTTTCCTTTTGAGCCGCAGATTTACATACCAATTTGCAAGACACCGCAGTATCAATCCCACAAGTATCTTGAATATAGCTAGCATAAAGTAGGTCAGAACTGACCAAAGCAGAATCCAGAATATTCTCCAGATGAACGGACTAGCAGGAAGTAGGGTAGCATACACTGGAGTCAATACACGGATTACCTGAAGAAACAATACATTATTTTGCCTCTGATATAAGATTAGTATAAAAGTTGCCAGCATTTGGGAATGAACATACCACACAAGCAGGGGCAAGGGGGATGAATGTTAGGTCCTTCTGGCGGTCGTCAGGTTTGTCATTCAAAATCTACAAGCAATATTTTCGGCAGATGGACATTAGTAACAACTTCGAATGAAAAAGATCCTACTGCTAGCAAGTTAAGTACAACACCATAAAATCTGGGTATTCTAAACCAATCAAAGCAGATTATGAGTGAACAAATATACAAGGGACAATCACAAACAAAACATATCAAGAATCAATCCTCAATGCATGCCAAGCATCAGGCAAATGGCAATTTTTTCTACACTATATGTATTTCTAAAATATACGGGGTTGTTTAAATGTTGATAGTCAACACTGCCTTTGCACAACAGTAACAAAATCAATGCCTCTTAAGCAAATAAATATAAGTGTTTTGTAGACTTGCTGCTTGTTAGGTTATTAAAAGTATCAAAATGCTGTACACCTAGTACCAGATACACACATATTTACAGATGAAATACAACAAGCATACAGCAACTCACCTGTTTGCAAAGGTCTTCTAAAAACTCTGAATAAGCAACAGGCTTGATCTCATTAAATTTTGCAAGAAATGAATGCTTGATGGCATCTATAAGTACTTCACATAAAAATACCAACGATGCATTCTGCAGGGACAGGAAAAAAGATCTATTGAGATTTGCTGGCAATTGCTAGAAGAGACATATTGGAAGAAATATTGTCATGTTGAACTCACAATAAGAAAACTGTGAAACCATGGCCCCTCTGCTTCCAAGATATTTTGAGCAAGTACAAAAACCAGGAAAGATGTGATGTGAAATCTCTCAATGATGTCTGCAGTTTTTACAGTTAAAAGAAAATAGTTTAGCATATTCTTAACAATAATAAACAAATGAACAAATGTAAAAAAATAGCTAGAAATGAAAAAAAAACGGAGTTAAAACTTTTAAACATAAGCATCATAGTAACTAGATGTAGGGAAGGTCCTTGTATAAGCTGTCCAGAAATTTCTTTCCGGAGGCACAGACCCAACAATATGTGGGAACTTTCAGGCTTTCAGCAGTGGGTAGTGGGTACACCCTTAATTTTTGCCATCAAACATGCTTGTAAGTGTAAGGGCTAAGGGCATGATTTTTTTTCTTATTTGAAAACTTCCACTGATAATGTGCACATAAAGTTGTTCGGAGAGCATGAACAATTATCCAACAGACCAACATGGCAACTTTGGTTTTACTTATATTCAAAGAAGCTTACGCCGAAGAACTTAAAAAAAAAAAGCATTGTCCATTATGACTAGGCAGTGAGGTGATGAGCACTTTTTTGTACTTAAATTAAATCTCAATATTGTCAAAGTCCAGCTGATTAAGCAGAACTAAAATTCAATGGGCTAATCAAGCAATAGAAGAAAAATGAAGATGTATAAATGAAAAGAACACTCACCATAATATACCAAGTTGTGAAGGTTCTCTTTGCTAACACGCTTAAATACATTGCTCTTAATCTCAGCAAAATTGTTAGATACCAATAGAGCCAACAATGCATTGTTGTGTGCAATAATACATGTTGACAAGGTGATAGCCTGAGCTAAGAGAACAAAGGAATGAACAAGTATGGCTTGTTAAGGAATTCAAATATAGATTCAGAGAACATCAATTAGCAGCAGTAGTAAAAATGCAAGTACATCACCAATGTACTTGGAATAACGACAACAACAACAAAGCCTTTTATCCCAAGCAAGTTGGGGTAGGCTAGAGATGAAACCCATAGGAAACACGAAAAGGAGAGATCCAGAAAGAACACAAGGTAAAAGGTAGAGATACGGGTAAGCAAGAAGAAAGAATAAGGGTAACCAATGTACTTGGAATAATCCGGCGTTAAATAAAACTCAAATAACTGGATGTATAAGGTCTACCATGGAAGGAGGATTAGATAACAAACTAAATAAACTGATGGTAAATAATAAGAAATTAACTAATGCAGTTTTCAGGGAAGGATATCAAATGCAACAACAGCAATCGCCTCGTCCAAAATGAACCGCATGAGTTCAAATGTCACATTATCTGTTGAACATGTTGACAGTCCCTCAGCTGAATTGAACAGAACTTGTAAAACATCCTCACCAAATGATTGACAGAGTTTGTCAAAAATCTAAAATGAAAAATGCAAGGTTAGCCTCATAAATTACTAATGACACACGTAAATTTTGGATGAACAGTTTGCTGACCTCTAGAACATTGTATACAACATACAGTTTGATCGTGCCTTGACCGCGAATGACATGATAAATTAAGCTTATATCTGACACAAATAAGAACCGATTGTGGGTCGATTATCGAATATGTATATGTTATCTAATCATGTAGGCAAAAGGCAAGTATGAAAAACCAAACCTATCATTTGCAAAGAAGTAACTCCTAGGGCTAGAACCACAAAACATCCATAATCTGATAAGTCAGCAGCATTTGGCCGTCGAAACTGTCTGTCAGAAATACAACAGATGAACAATATTATTCAATATGTCCATGAAAGGACAAAATTGAAAAGAGGGACTTGTGAAAAAAATCGGGTAAATAACTAAATACGAATAAATGGTAGGGAAGTCACTTTGCCTTGCTTAGCGAAATGCACGATGCTTCTGAATGAAATAGATAAAAGAAAACTTAATAGGTCCAAATTGTACTGAATTGTGCACATGAAACTTGAGATCCTGTCTGCTAGAATGCATTAACATTCTTCATTATTAATGTATAAGAAATAACCATCCTAGTACGTCTCAAAATATATACTAGTGACTAGTGACATAGAAAACCTATGGCAAGACAGCATAGGGGTTTCAGGGGGTGGGGATGGGGGGCAAAGGAGAATGCAAACATTTGCAGCTCAACACAAGCAGAAGCCGCCAATTTAGACTCAAAGAAAAAAGATATCCTACACCCAGTGTAGCCAGTTAATTCCGATGTGATTATTGACATAAAGGTATGCTTTAAAATACTAAATCCAGAATGCAACTCTTCTCAACAAAAATAATCCTAGTATGACATGGAATGGAACCACACAAAATCAGCATTACAATGATATCTTGATTAACATCAATTCAGTTCAGATTTGTTTTGAGTACATGAAAAACAAAAATCTAGTATCAGTAGAACTGAAATCCCACCTTGTTTTCAGCACACGCCAGACAGTAACGGCGATCCTTGCAGGCATAATTGTAAGCAAAGACAGAAAAGAATCCAAGCAGACAAAGAATCCTGCGACAATTAGCTGCAGCATTTTATCACAATCAAACATCTCCCTGTCAAATAAAACGTGAAAAAAGGACACTGCATGATCCATTCTACCTATTTGTTCATGACCACATTAGGATATGAGGTAATCAGTTAAGTTACTCGAAACATAAAGTCCGTATCAAAGATACATTTTATATTTCATATAAAACAAATCATCCATTGAGGGAAATTATGTTTCACCTCAATACCTAAAAAGTGTTAGTACACATACATATGCTTATTCTGAAACGCAGTCAGATCCGAAAATACAACACTTGCAAAATGTCAGCACTCTTTCTTTTTTAGGGTAAATACTGTGTGCACATGGGCAGGTGCCCGCCTGCTTCATACAGATATATATATACTTTGACAGCTCAACTCTTGTAACTATTACTATTTTACGTATACAATACCTCGCACCATTTTTAGAATTAATTTGTGGTCTTGCTTCTTTTTTCAAAAAAATATCACTTTTTGTAGTTTGACTGCACACTGTTTTTTGCATCCGCTCAAATACTCCAACATCTTATTATGCATCCGCTCAACTAATCCCCAAAGTGGTATTTTAATTGTAGGATTATTTATCAATACTCTACCAGAATCAGAATTCATCAGTATTCATCAGCAGTTGTTCGAAATGTATGGTGCTATATGTTTTCAAGACTATGGCAATTGATAAATCATAGTAGAAGCCATGCCTGGCAAAGCAAGTTAGTAAACCAGATTGTGCCATAAATTTGAGTACTATAATTATGGGGCCCTAAAAGTAATAGAAGTGCAAAGTTATACCCGCTCACATCTCCAAGGGACATGAAACATAGTGTTGTACACCCGCTGCCGCTTCTTCTCATTACCCACGGCAATTGTACTTCTAAGTGAATTGCCACTATACAGTTCTCCAAGGAAGTATCTGAATGGTGAATTGTCAAGGCGCTCGACTTCTGCAGCATCACAATTGTTGAAAAAAAGTTCAAATATGCATGTACTGCCTCCTTAACTCAATATGCAATAGCCCACAATACTAACTGTAAAATAAAAAAAACTTACATACCACTGCAGCTGGTAAGGGCCCAAAAACTACACAAATCTACATACGAATAATGGCACAAAATGCATAGTTTTCCCCAAACCAAATCCTCCACTTCCGTGGTTTTGATGTATTCGAATTCAACTTGTATTAATATTCAGACCAGCTTGACCTTATCTTGCTGAGGTTTTAAGAGAGCTCACTGAAACTCGGTATTTGAAAAAAGAAATCCTGAAACAGGATGGTGTTCTTTGCAAACCACTTGGCACAGATCAGATCATCCCAAAGCATAAACAGTTTGTACTTCAAAATATTTCATATGCAATGATTAATGCTCCTAGTCTATATGGGAACGAACTCACAGAGGGGCATTCTATTTTGCTCATCCAAACAAAAATATAGCTTAACAAGTGATCAATATATTAGTTGAATATGCATGGTCTAAGGCTGATGAAATCATAATGACATGACCAAACTCGAGGGGCACGAAGCAGGTAATTTTACAGAATAACGAACTAGCAGCGAGATCTGTACCTCCGAGAATGTTGCCATTCTCCTTTATGAACTTCTGCCAGTCCAGCGACTCCTCCTTCTCCAGCTTCTTCACGCCTCCATTCGCTTCAGGCCGCCACGCCGTGGCCGCCACATCGTCCACTGCCGCGGCAGCCACAGCACTCTCCCTCGTGCTGCCGCAGCTGCTTGTGCCATCCTCCGCAGGCGCCGACAGCACCCTCCCATTCCCGGACACGTTCCTTTGCCTCAGCTCCACGCCCACATACGTCACGCAGCTCGCCGCGGACCTCTCGGCGTCCGAGCTCTCGCACACCGTCTCCACCACCGACCTCTCGCATACCGTCTCCGTCACCGACCTCTCGCATACCGTCTCCGTCACCGACCTCAGATCCGTTTTCCTGAACGCCGCAGCCGCGCCCCGGCCACCCTCCCGCTGCTCCCCTCCGAGGCCGCCTCTTCGATCGGGGGCTCCGGAACCCGCGTTTCCGCTTGGAGCGCCTCCTGCGGCGGCGCTGGCCGTCTGACGTGGTGTCCGGCAGCGAGCGAGGGGAGAAGTCGTCCTCGTCGTCGGCCAAGAGGTCGCCGGCGAGGATCTCGAAGGAGAGCTGGCGACCGCCAGATCGAAGAGACATCGGCGGCCGCGGCGAACGACGAGGCAGCGGCGAGTGAGCCCTCGCGAACCCTACGGAGTGGGCGTCGCCGCGCGCGCGGCGACGGCGAGAGAGGCGGAGGAGGAGGAGTAACGGGCGCAGAGAAGAATACTCCGGTCGCGTTTATTTTGTGCTTCTAATTCATAATTTTGTGTTGCTTAATTGGCTTCTTCTGTGAGATGACGATGACACGGCACTGGGCGAATGAAACGGGACTTCGTGGCATACTGAGAACGGGGCTAGTATTTTTTCTTGATTTT
Organism: Chloris gayana; assembly: GCA_031894775.1. Taxonomy (NCBI): domain Eukaryota; kingdom Viridiplantae; phylum Streptophyta; class Magnoliopsida; order Poales; family Poaceae; genus Chloris; species Chloris gayana. Next base: position 524,652 of record JAUNZO010001315.1, read on the forward strand.
GGATGCTTTCGAGAATCTAAAACGCTGGCAAATGCCAACACACGGTTGTTGTTTTTCTTTTTGCAAGGGAAATGCCAATACACGTTGCCATGCCATTTTAGCCATGCACATTTAATAATTCCGGTAGACTGATAGTTTAGAGTAAGAATTTGATAATCTTACATGATGCTACTCTTAAGGCGAGCATAGTTGTGGTTCACAAAAAAATTGAACTGATGTCGATTTCTTGAAAGACCAGCTAGTGTCAATTTCAATCACGCTAAGACTGAGCAGACAACGCCTTGTTTGCAAAGTTCTTGATTCTGCAGCAAGCTTTGCCGCTCCTTGTTTGTCCACGCTATTTTCTCCTTGCCAGACATGGAGACCTAAATTTGCTATCATGATTCATGTTTCAGCAAAGAAAAACTTGCAAATATGAGAAAAAAATTGCTATGATTCTAAATCCTTATTTTCTTGCCCATTTAGGCGAGGCAAGCCTTGTTAAGAAAAAAACATTTGCTTATCACAAATATGATCATCATCGGACGAACTGCAACCTCCATTGATATTATATCATATAGATATTTTAGTCTAACTATATAATTATATAATACTCATACTGATCATGATTAAAATCTGAATACAAATATTATATTTATGAGTAATTATTCTTTCAATCGACGAGATCACAATTTTGAAAGGCAACTACATTAGATGTAAGAAACTCTGCTAGAAAGCTATTAGAAGGATAGCTACCCGAATAATTAAAGTGTAGCCTATTTATCATTTATACCATTCCTCCTCAAAATTGTTAGGCATAAAAAGATAAATCTTGTTGATATATTTTACGAATGAACAATCTAACTTCAATTGTTACCTGTAAAAGAAAACTCCAATCCCCACAAAAAGATTATCATCTATGTTGGAATTTAGTCTGTTGCTCGTTGATTGTTAGACAATTAAAAGACTATATCAATTTAGAGCACATGATTACAGATTACACTAGGGCTGATTTGCATTGCTCTCAAAGTTTTATAATTCGCGATATATCCTGGTCTTGAACTTGCCAATTCGTATGCACATAGATCATGATAGGTCAGAAGATTTAGATGCAATAAGTCTTGGTCATGTGTCTAAATAGGTCGTATTTGGTTTGGCTTCATAAGAAACTCCTGACACGTTAGAAGCTGAATCTAAACCAAACATTTCATTTTAAGAGGGATAATTGCGAGAACCACACCATAAGTCATTTGGAGTTTGAGATTCTCATTTATAAGCTATTTTGTTGCAAATATCCACCCACCTAATAGATTTTATTGCGAAAACCACCTCAATTCACACAAGTTTAGTTGATACAACATTTTCACTCATTTTGAATGTTGATGGTGTTTGTATCAATCTTATAATATTTTGATATTATAATATGTTCATACTTTGATAGAATTTGAATAAATAAATAAATTAGATGTTAGTCGGTGTTCCTATAGTTGGAGATATGAATAAATTTATTAAATTAAAATAGATGATTGTAAATCATTCAAAAATAAATTTATATTAGTCAAAACATATGAAAACCGTTTAAGCTATTGGGGTGGTTTTGCAACCAAAGCTCGTGAGTGGTTGTGAATTTACAATAGAAAGATTTATGGGTGATAATCTCAAATTCAATGTGAGATATGAGGTGATTTTTGCAATTAACCCTTTTTCAAACTGAGTTTAGACTGGAGCACCTAAGCACAATTCTAAAAATCGAGGAGAAGTTGTTTTACCTTTTTTTTTTGTAATTTTTGCTCCTTCATTAGAAAATTTATAATGTCTAAGAAGTAGGAGGTTGAGTTATTTTGTGAAGAGTTGTAGGCTTGTAGCTCATTCAATCACACTCAAAAAATAACTTTAGTTACCACTCCTTAAATATAACGACTCTTCTAGTGGAGGAGCATAAGTTACAAAAATATTTAGCAAATATCTTGTCCTTAATTTGTAAGAGTTGGAAGCCATGGATTGAAATCATGGATGGTAGCAGGAAAGAAATCCTGATGAAAGCAGATCGGGAAACCAGATTTCTCGGATCGAATCCCAAATTGCTATAGTATTCAAGTTTGATTTTGTCCGAAATCTCGGAATCATGTTTATCCTGATCTAGACCATGATTCCTAGAATCCGTGGAAACCGACTAGATTCCGATTGGGATTTAAATCCACAGTGGAAGTACATAAAAACTACAATTTTCGACTACACTTAGAAAGCTGCTACAGGAACTAAATCAAAGGAACCCTTAATAAAATACGTAAAATATTTAGCTCCCGGCAGAGTCTCAGTCTCTCAAGGTCAGTGTGCTGGTTGTACCATTATGAATGAAAAAAATACATAAACTATTCTAGCTGAATAAAAAATGAAAATTCTACTGGTCTGCCAAGATTTTAAAATCCATATCCAGCTGATAGTGGTGAATCATTGATGTGGATCGAGCGTCATGCCAGGGCATGCTGGAACTAAGCTGTGGTAGACTGAAATTATATAAACAGTAGAAAATTTGGCTTACTATTATGTTCGAAAATTGATGTTGTTGTTGATATTTTTAGTAACATCTGGTTATTCATTTCAGTCAATTTTAGAAAAATGTATATATTTATTAAATTTATTTTATCACTAAAAATTGAAATATAATATATAATTTTGCATAATTTCAATGCATGAAGGGGATCATTCAAAGCAAGGCATGTTGTTCTAGTTACAGAACCAAATGAACCAACTATTCTGCCTTAAGAAAAAACAACTAATCCCACTGCGCACGAATGAAGTTTCGATGGAAGGAACCAAATAATTTACACACGGCCGGTAGTCGTTATCGAGAGATGGGTAATCAAACGGAATATATAGACGGGGTAGCACAGGCGGTGAGCAGTGACCATGTTGCTAATTACGGGGCGACGTCTGCGGGCAGCACGAGCCGCCCTCCGTGTTGGCGTCGTGTGTGCAGCACGACGGCCCGGGCTGCGAGGACAGCAGCGACCTCCTCGCCGCGCGCGCCGAACCACCCCGCGGCCACGTCCTCGCCCCGTGCGCGCTCGCAGCGACCAAGACCAGCACCAGGAGCACGATGCACGTGCGAGTAGAACTTGATTGCCTCGCACAGACGCCCATAGGCAGCAGGTAGAAACCCGCGACTTGTGTTGCTCGAGACCACCGAGACCGATAGGTGAGGAGGCCGTGATGTTGGTTGGGTTCTCTTACCACGTTCGATGAGCAGAGGTGCCCGGGCAGTTACGAGGGATTCGTTTATAGGCAACGGGGTCGTGAAGGAAAAGCGCGTGCTTCGAATTCGAAATGCGGCGCGATTTTCCCAGAGGCCTGCGCGAAGTTTGCACGAAGTTCTTCCGCGTTAGCAAGTGAAGCAAGCAGGGAAGGGAACCAGTGAATTGCGTTTGCCGGGCATTTGGCGAGAATTTTCACCAGAGGGAAATTCAGCCGCGGGCCGCCCGGTGGGGACACGCAAGGAAATCAAGCGTTCAAAATGGGCCGGAAAGGAGCACAATGGGCTCGTTGGTGCAACAGCCGTTTAGGCCCAGATAAGCCCGGCCCGGCCAAGTTGCATTAGGGCGCGTGCACAGGGAGAGCGAGAGCGAGCATCTTTCCTCCGCCCTTTTTCTCGCACTCGCCACTCGCGGCGGCGCGTGCGTCCTCTTCCTCCTGTTTCCCCGCACGTTTGTCTCCACAGCCGCCGGCGAACACTCCCCGCCGCCACCGGGGTGGCGCGCGCCGGCAACCTCCAAGGGATTTTCGTTCGCGGTAGTGGGCGCGTCGGTGGTCCTCCTTCTCGCCTCTGCTGGACCGCTTGGGTTCAGTTCGGCTTGCGCTGGTAAAGAGCCCTATCTCGCTTGGATGGAATGGAACGGAATGTTATTTTCGATATGTAGCGTAGCGTCGTTTTGATCGTCCCTTCATTTTTGGTTAGCTTGATATCTGTATCCTGAACTCTCTACTCCAGTCCACTATATGTTTGCTTCGTAGCGGATTGAGCACATGCAGCAGCCAACAGTGAGTCCGTTGGCTTATGTTTGGGGCTGCTTTAGATACCGATCGGAACTTTCTGGGAGCGATTAGTAAGTCTCAAGGCGGATACCCACCGATTACGTTTCCTAGTTAGAACTAAGATATTTTGAACTACATATATGTCGCTGTCGTGCGGCCAAGATTCTTGCACTTTGTATTGTTGTTGTGTGCTCGTCTGCAACACTGCTTTAAGAGTCCCCTGCTTTAAAATATTCGATATCTCTAGAGGTGAAGAATGAACTGTTCTTTCAGCTGTTGCTTGAAAGCCTGTATGCTGTGGTTGTGGAACAATAGGCCTTAAATTTGGTTGTTGAGTTTAAGATAATTTGAACCAGAGTCGATTCGTGAGTTTAACTCTGACTCTTGTAGCTGAAATATTGGAAAATAATACTGTTCTTTCACATATCGTTCTTACATCATTTCTTCTTTGCTTTGTTTTTCTCAGTGTCTCAGTCGCTATTTACATCTGTGCATTGCACTACTTCCTAATGACACTGTATAATCATCACTGATTCCTGATCCATGTGCTGCAGATAATCCTATTTCCGATTAAAAATCCTTGGATCTCAGATGGCACCTCCTGTTGAAATGATGGCAAGCAATCTCTTAAATCTCCAAGGCTTTCCCCAGAATATGGTACAGACAGGAAATAACACTATTGTGTATGCTCTGTTTTATCTGTTATTACTCCATTCTTATGCTTCTATTCACTGCACAGGGGAAAAAGTATGGTTTCATTTCTGCAAAAAGTTCTGGATCTAGGAGGCACCGGGTGGCTCGACACTGCTTTCATCAACAGCATCTTTGTTGGCCACGGATTCAAAGAGTTACACTTCCTAATACCCGATTGCTCCCGGCACCTAGTGCTGTCGCATCTAGTCCATTGGTCGAGAAATCTTATACTTCAGTGGATGCTGAAATTATACACTTGTACCGTAAACCATTTCTTCAAGAAAGTGAGGCCATGGAGCTACTCAGGAAAGTGAATGCAAAGGTTTCGCCTAATGTTGTTGAAATAAAAACAGAACAATGCTTCAACATTCAATTGGACAGTGCACTAACTCCTGAGAAGCTCACAACACTTCATTGGCTCTTAGCAGAAACATACGAACCTGAGAAGTTGCAAACAGGGAGCTTCTTGGAGGAGGAAGCCTCTAGATGGCCTGGCACTGTTATTGTTGAAGTAGGTCCGCGGATGACATTCTCAACTGCTTTCTCAAGCAATGCTGTCTCAATCTGTAAATCCCTCTCGTTAGTCGAAGTGACTCGACTTGAGCGGTCAAGAAGATACCTTCTGCGTCTTGCGCCTGGTAGTGACCCGCTTGATGAAAGCCAGATCAGTGATTTTGCTGCCTTGGTTCATGACAGAATGACAGAGTGTGTCTATCCTAAGAAACTCACATCTTTTCAATCAGATGTAATTCCTGAACCTGTCCGTGTTGTTCCAGTCATTGAAAGGGGAAAAGAAGCATTGGAGGAAATAAATGTGAAGATGGGTCTTGCTTTTGATGAACAAGATATCAAATACTATACCCACCTCTTCAGAGATGATATCAAACGCAATCCAACTACCGTGGAACTTTTTGATATTGCACAGTCCAACAGTGAACATAGCAGGCATTGGTTTTTTAATGGAAAGCTTGTAATAGATGGAAAGACCATGCCTGAAACTTTGTTTCAATTAGTGAAGAATCCCCTGAAGGCCAACCCCAATAATTCTGTCATTGGATTCAAGGATAACTCGAGTGCAATAAAAGGGTTCCAAGTAAATCATCTGCGCCCGATGGTTCCGGGTTCCACTTCACCATTATCCATTATGATGCGTGAGCTTGACATTTTATTCACAGCTGAAACCCATAATTTTCCTTGTGCTGTTGCACCTTACCCAGGAGCCGAGACAGGTGCAGGTGGTCGTATAAGAGATACACATGCCACTGGAAAGGGTTCTTTTATTGTTGCTTCAACAGCTGGTTATTGTGTTGGTAATCTTCGACTTGAAGCTTCATATGCACCCTGGGAGGATTCATCCTTTTCATACCCTGTGAATCTGGCCTCTCCTTTGCAAATTCTTGTTGATGCTAGTGACGGGGCGTCTGATTATGGGAACAAGTTTGGTGAGCCTCTAATTCAAGGATACACTAGAAATTTTGGAATGAGATTGCCAAATGGGGAGCGGCGTGAATGGCTGAAGCCGATTATGTTCAGTGGAGCAATCGGGCAAATTGACCATGCACATATATCAAAGGATGATCCAGAAATTGGCATGTTAGTTGTGAAGATTGGTGGTCCAGCATACAGAATTGGTATGGGTGGTGGTGCGGCCTCAAGTATGGTTAGTGGCCAGAATGATGCAGAGCTTGATTTCAATGCAGTACAGCGTGGAGATGCTGAGATGGCACAGAAACTGTATCGCGTTGTGAGGGCATGTGCAGAAATGGGAGAAGACAACCCCATCGTCAGCATTCATGATCAGGGAGCAGGAGGAAACTGTAATGTTGTGAAGGAAATAATATACCCTAAGGGTGCTGAAATTGATATCCGGTCAATCGTTGTTGGTGACCATACACTATCAGTATTGGAAATTTGGGGAGCTGAGTACCAGGAACAGGATGCACTACTGGTGAAACCTGAGAGTAAAAGCCTGCTGGAGTCACTTTGTGAGAGGGAAAGAGTTTCCATGGCTGTCATTGGAAAAATTGATGGCTGTGGAAAGATTGTTTTGATTGATAGCGCTGCTGTGGAGCATGCGAAGTCGAATGGCCTCCCTCCTCCAACTCCTGTTGAAGAACTTGAGCTCGAAAAGGTTTTAGGAGACATGCCTCAAAAGACCTTTGAATTCAAGCGACTTTCTCATGTAACCGAGCCTTTAGATATTGCACCAGAAGTTACACTAATGGATGCTCTGAAGCGTGTATTGAGGCTTCCCTCTGTATGCTCGAAGCGTTTCTTGACCACAAAGGTTGATAGGTGTGTGACGGGTCTTGTTGCACAACAACAAACAGTTGGGCCTCTCCAACTTCCCCTTGCTGATGTGGCTGTGATTGCACAGACATACACAGACCTAACGGGTGGGGCTTGTAGCATTGGAGAGCAACCGATAAAGGGTTTGCTTAATCCTAAGGCCATGGCCAGACTTGCTGTTGGGGAGGCCTTGACTAATCTGGTTTGGGCTAAGGTTACATCACTTGCGGATGTCAAAGCAAGTGGGAACTGGATGTATGCTGCAAAGCTCGATGGAGAAGGTGCAGATATGTATGATGCAGCTGTCGCATTGGCTGACTGCATGATCGAACTTGGTATTGCAATAGATGGGGAAAGGACAGTCTTTCTATGGCAGCTCAGTCTGATGGTGAGGTTGTCAAGGCTCCTGGAAATCTGGTCATCAGTACTTACGTGACATGTCCTGATATAACGTTGACAGTTACCCCTGATTTGAAACTTGGACAGGATGGAGTTCTGCTGCACATTGACCTCGCAAAAGGAAACCGTCGTCTTGGTGGTTCTGCTCTTGCACAAGCATTTGGGCAAATTGGAAATGACTGCCCTGATATTGATGACGTTTCCTACTTGAAAAAGGTCTTTGAGGCCATTCAGGAACTGCTAAGCCAGCGTCTTATTTCAGCTGGCCATGACATAAGCGATGGTGGTCTTATTGTGAGTGTTCTTGAGATGGCATTTGCTGGTAACTGTGGTGTTAAGCTGGAGATGAACTTGGAAGCAAGGAACCTTGTTGAAGCACTCTTTGCTGAGGAGCTTGGTGTTGTTATTGAAGTGCACTCAAAATATCTTGATGTTGTGAAGCAAAAGCTTGAAGCAGCAGGTGTTTCAGCTAATGTAATTGGAGAAGTTACTACCTCACCAGAAATAGAAGTTGTTATTGATGGTGAGGTGCATCTTAAGGAAAATATGTCAGATCTCAGGGATCTCTGGGAGGAAACAAGCTTCGAGCTTGAGGAGCTACAACGTCTGAAATCTTGTGTCAAACTTGAGAAAGAAGGACTCAAAAGAAGAACATCACCATCATGGTCTCTGTCTTTTACTCCCAAGTTCACAGATGAGAAGTTGCTGACTGCATCTTCGAAGCCAAAGGTTGCCATCATTCGTGAAGAAGGGAGCAATGGGGACAGGGAAATGGCTGCTGCATTCTATGCTGCTGGGTTTGAACCATGGGATATCACAATGTCAGACCTTTTGGCTGGGAAGTCTACCCTTGAGGAGTTCCGTGGGATTGCATTTGTTGGTGGCTTCAGTTATGCGGATGTGCTAGATTCAGCAAAAGGTTGGGCTGCATCAATCAGGTTCAACCAACCCCTGGTACAGCAGTTCCAGGATTTCTACCATAGGCCAGACACGTTCAGTCTTGGAGTATGCAATGGTTGTCAGCTCATGGCTCTTCTTGGATGGGTGCCAGGATCAGATGTTGGAGGTTCTCTTGGTACAGGTGGAGATATGTCCCAACCAAGGTTTATTCACAATGAATCTGGTCGTTTCGAGTGCCGGTTTGCCAGTGTGGCCATTGGTGATTCTCCTGCTATCATGTTCAAAGGGATGGAAGGTTCTACCTTAGGTGTTTGGAGCGCTCATGGTGAAGGAAGAGCTTTCTTCCCAGATGATAATGTTCTGGCTACTGTTGTGAAGTCTAATCTTGCTCCCATCAGATATTGTGATGATGCGAATAACATAACTGAGACGTATCCCTTCAATCCCAATGGTTCCCCGCTTGGCATTGCAGCCCTTTGTTCCCCTGATGGAAGGCATTTGGCTATGATGCCACACCCAGAGCGCTGCTTCATGATGTGGCAATATCCATGGTATCCCAAGGACTGGCAGGTTGAGACGAGTGGTCCCAGCCCTTGGTTACGGATGTTCCAGAATGCGCGAGAATGGTGTTCTTAGTGCAGGTGAATCTCAAACATATTACTGCTTTTGGCTTCTGTTTGTATTTTGTAGCACTGTTAATTTTCTGCTGCACATCAACTAGTAAAGATATCATTTCAGCTCCTGCATCATAGTACTGAAAGTGGTGTAGACTTTAATTAGAAAAACAATGTGGTGGCAACTCTTCAAAGAGATCCCAGGCCAGTTAACATGGCTAAGTGGCTGTTAAAAGTTAGAAAGATATCAGTTAGTTCCAAATACCTGACGAACATAGAGCTGCCAGAGCTTCAGTATTAGTACCAATAGCCCTGTTAGGTGTGTGTATGATTGGCAAAGTCTATTGTTCTCACTAAGCACTTGGCTCTTGTTTATGCTCTTATGTTCGACTTTTTGTTCCAGTTGTTGGACTATAAGCTTTTATCTTGTGTTCCTTTTGGATGTCTCCTTTTCGTGTTTCCTTTGGGTTTCATCTCTAGCCTACCCCAACTTGCTTGAGATAATGGGCTTTGTTGTTGTTGGACTATAAGCTTTCTTATCTCATTCCAGTGCTTTGTTCTTCATTCTTGCTTTGTGATGCTGGTGTTGCTTGCCAGACGGCGTTCACTAACTTACCAGTTTCTATGGTTTTGCAGAGCAGTGTCCGGCTGCAGGGATTAATGTTATCTCCATAAGTGTGAGCTGTTATAAATGTGGATGATAAATGATTATGACTCCGTTGACAACTCCTGAACTTCATGTGCATTACCCAATAATCCATCGTTGGAAAGCCCAATTGAAATTTTGAAGAATGGAAAAGTTTCAATTGCTTGCTAGAATGGAATAATTGTACTTGACGTTCATATACATTATCTAATAATCAAATGCCTTCTTGGTGGATTGTGAATCATGCAGTCATTTGTGCTGTACTTGCATGCTATGCAACCAATTTTTTTGCGTAGTCTTGTCTACAGCATACAACTAACATCCATAAAGCATTGCCTTCAAAAAAACATCCATAAAGCATCGTTTGCTATCTGAATCTGCAAATGCTTTTGTAATATTAGTTTTGCCGTTTGTTTTTTTGTAATGGCTTTGTTGTGGATCGGCAGTTCACTTCTTTTAGGAACTGCCCTCTATGCCAAATTATAGTTATGAAATGGTTTAGTACATGGTTCGGTAGTACACAATAACTCTCCTCAATAGCATTCCAACTGTTTTGTCATAATTGTTCTGTTTGAGCAGCTAAACTATTTTACTGCATTGGATTGTCATAAGGCAACAGGTCACGTTTTTTGAAGAATGTAATTAACTTGAATTGGATTCATCGTTCT